>JANRMT010062806.1:20371556-20382691 GCA_026402145.1 Polypterus bichir lapradei
ATAGATAGATAGATAGATAGATAGATAGATAGATAGATAGATAGATACTTTATTAATCCCAAGGGGAAATTCACATAATCCAGCAGCAGTATACTGATACAAAGAAACAATATTAAATTAAATAGTAATAAAAATGAAATAAAAAAGTCACTTTTGTGCTGCTGACCCTCTCTACAGGAAAGTCACTGATATGCAGTGGGGGATGTTCTGCCATTTTTTTCTGAAGTCCTCTATTAACTCTTTTGTCTTATTGACATTAAAGAACAGGATAAAACTGAGTAATAAAAAAAAAAAATAGCTAACTTTTACAAGTAGCCAAAATTTACACCGGGTGTTACAGACTCAAATCAAATGTATGTTTTTATTATATTATAGTAATAATAAAAGCAGCTCACTACTCAAAACATGGAGTACCCGGATTCATACCCGGAACCAGCAGTCCTTACCTCTGCATACTCCAAGAATACATATCAAATTCCTTTCAATTGACATTTGAGTTTGAGTTTTTAACTCATTGACAGCAACATGTAAATTGAATTTTTTTTTTCTTTGGTTATATTCTTGAATAAAAGCGCACGTTTATTTGATATTTGGACTAAAGCCTTCACACATTACACACTTCACATCATTATTAGTATAACAAGGAAAAAGTTTCTGTTTTAGGTACTTGTTCAGTATTTCTTGCCTCGCATTTCGTGTCATCCTATACTTACACACATCTTTGTAGACAAAGAACACACATGAAATGTATGCATTCCAAATAACGATATTTTATTTGCTCTATACAACTCCAGGCACCTCACACCATGATAAAGAGACTTGAACTGGGAGAAGTTTGCAACTGACTTCAGCTCCGTTTGATGGGATTGCAGGCTGCTTGTGCTGATAGACACATTTGCTAAACAAATGATGCTAATGGAGAGGTGCGAAGGAATTTAAGATGGTTCAGGATTACGAGTTTTTTTCACAGGTTTCAGGTATTCTATTGTTAAATGCTAGCAAAGCTCAGTTAACAGGTCCCCCATGACCTCAAGAGAGAGGGTCTGGACATTGTATACATTTCACAAAATTATTTTTCTCCACCATTTCAGTTCTGTACAATCCTTACTACTCTCCTGTTTTAAAACTCATACCTTCATATAAAGTTCTTCCATTATTTGTTTACATCCAAGACTATTGTGTTGTCAGTTCTAGTTTGGTTTTCTCCGTTTAAATGTATTGTGCTGACCTTTTAGTGGGTACAGTAAAGACATTTACTCCTTCTGGCCCTCACAACCTCCTCCCAGACTCATTCTATTCCCAGCTGTGGACTATGAAGTGGGACTGTGACTCCTGCTCTCCAAAATAGTTTAAAAAGTCTACAGATGGGAATGTAGATATAATCAACTTCATCTATCCAACCTCCTCTTCCCCCTCACACCCAGCTCCCACGATCATTTAAGAAGCCTCCAAAACATATTACATCCAGTTATTTTTTTCCATTACAAGCAATAGAGAAAACAAACACAAAATTAAAAATGTGGGCCATCTAAATGCGCAGTCTGTAAATGTTGTTGCTGTTTATAATAAGTTAAAATAAAACATGATTCAGTGTTAGAACATTAATGTTTGGCTATGGCAACTAACCAAAACCACTAAAAGAAATGCTTGACTGAAAAATATAAAAAAAAATAAAATCATATAACATCTAATACCACCAAGAATATATACTCAAAATTACATTATTTCTACTAATTAGCTTTTCAATTCAAAAGAAAACAACTTCTAATAAAACTGTTTTGCAATGACCATCAACAAAAACCAAGGTCAATCAATATGAAAAGCAGCAATTGATTGCTGTTTTACTTATTTGCAATTGTATATAGCATGTTCAAAAAGAGAAAAGATCTCTAGCAAATTAACAACATTACACCTGGTAAAGAAAAAAAATACAAATATTATACACAGAAATGTATATTATTACATAGCACTTCTGATACATCCGATAAACTGATGGCACTATAATCAAGGTCTACTGTTTTCCCAAGTGAAGCCGGGTATCACAGCTAGTCAGGAATAATGTCCAGTAATGACATTTCACCAGTAATATCTCAAGTTTCTGTACTTCTAACTTCTCCTTGGGGACAAATAATGCACATCTATCTATCTAATAGATGTAATGCATTCATTTTTAATAGAGAACACCGGACAGCCTTGGATTCATCCAGTGCCTGTGGAGCTCTTTTTTGTGTGCTGATAAACTTTTTTCTTTTGCATCCAGTTTGAAATCCAACCATTGGTGTTAGACTTCTTGAGCAGTTCATACAAATAACAGCATTGAATTAACTGTGTCTGTCACCTACAGCAAAGCTTTTAATTTAGTCATTCTAGTATTGAAGCTGGGAAATAAAATGGTTTTCTTTGTTCCACCTCAGCTCAGATAACTTCTAACTTGGCATCTGAAAATTCACTTTCCTTTCTTACGTTTCTGCAAAACACATCCATATTATTCACCACCTAATTATGTCAGTTTTGTTATTTAAAAAAAAAAAAAAAAAAAAAAGTGGTTACACCACCACATTTATGAACCTGGCATAAGGTTTTAGTAGGTCTTGCGTGAAAATGTACGCATAAATGTATGAATGTTTCATGAATGAGACACATTGAGCTTAAAACCTGTTAAAGGGGCCACTAATAAGTGGCAGTGATTTTTTTTCTTTTAATAAGCAAGTGAAGTTTCAAGCAAATTGAAATATAAATTTAAATGAAAGCAAACGTAAACAAAAGTTAATTTTGCACAAATAAAAAAAACTGCAAGTTGATTACAGAGTAAAAATCTAGTAAGAATATTTCATTTTTCATATTATGCCCTCAAAGCTGCTGAGGTTTAATAATCTTGGGGTGTTAATAGTGATATAGGAAAAAGGAAAAATGCATATAGATCAGGACTCAATGTAATACTTTCATTGCAAGGTCTGATTCCATGGACAAATAATAGTTTGGCTACTAACCACTCAAGTTTAAAAAACTCTAATTTTTAAGGAATAAGATGGTGTTCAGCTATAAAAGCTGAAGCATATTTTCAAAACCCAATAAAACCAACAAAAGTGATTACCAAGAATAACTTCAGAGCACAACGAATGACAGCATATGGTATAACACAATATATGTAGATTCAGCACAATAAATGCACTATTATAATATCTACCCTGAAACCAATCTTCTTCCGGCTGCTCCCGATATACAGTCTTAATATACTGTAAATGATTGTTTGGTAACCACAGTATCTATTTTAATGTATTTCTTTTCTCACTCATTTTCTTTTTTTAGTCAAAGTAAGCTAGCTTAAATTTTCATTCCTTTTTAAAAGGAGCATAACCAAGGAACCGAAATAATCCTGCCAAATTATCACCTCCTACCATAAACAGGTGACCCTCTCCTGAGTGCAGCCAGGCAGTTCAGGTCAGGTTGGGAAGCATACACTGGTACAGCACGTTGCTGCACTCACCACACAACAAAACAGCTCAAAATCCTAGTTGACAACCCCCCTAGCTGGGGAAAAAAAATTCCACACAGGGCACACATGCCACCAAGTCACCTAATTACATGCACTGTTAAGACAGAGCGAGAACCAAAATTAAAAATAATGTATTGCTACATTACAGGTTCTAAAGCTAACCTGAAAAAAGAACTCTGGAATGGTATTCGAACATTAGGTGTGACATTTTAATTCCCGGAAGAACTGTGTAGTGCTGCCAATACTGGTACAAATCACGTGTTTTTTTTTTTTTTTTAAATCAAGGAGGACAGAGTCCATCATGAATTCATTGAAAAGGGACAGTCAACCAACAATGCTATTTCGAAGTGCTGAAAAGGTTACAGGATTCTGTTCAAAGAAAAAAAACCTGACAAGTGGATCATGTATCATGATAGTGCCTCATGTCATGATGTGCTCAGTGGTTGTGATTTCCTGGCTAAGAAATCAATTAACAAATTGGATCTCCACCCTATTCACCTGACTTAGCTGATTACGATCTCTGGCACATCAAAAAATTAAAAACTACCAGGTAAGAGCAAAGATTTACAGGTATTTGTGACATCCAGCATAATGTGAAAAAATAACTCATGTGTATTCCAGAAACAAAGTTCCAGGTATGTTTCTAGCCACGGCAACATCATCTAACTAAACGTATAGCTGCGGAAGAAGATTAATTCAAATGTGACAGTAGGTGCTAGAGCACAGAAACGCAAATATTTTTTATACTAGTTCTTTTTGGGAATTAAATTGTCATATCTCGGAGAGAAACCTGAAAGGCCTTGCTTTGGCCATGTGACCCTGCAGGGTCAACATAAATGCCTGCCTAAATGACTAACTCAGGTAAGCACAACAAAGCTGGAAAGTACAGGAAATTTACTTTTACAGATGAATTACAGGTGCACAAAAAGAAATACTGTACACCAAAAATAAAGTAGAATGACGTGATATACCTAAACAAATGCTGACAATTTTGCTATAGACGCACTGGGCTAGATTAACGACTGAGTGTTGAGAATGTTACGCCCTTATAATGGAGGAATATTTAGAACAAAAATAAAGAAGCAAAATAAATCAAAGAACTGTGAGATATGACAATAAATAAATAGTAACGTTAAATATGGGAGTTTGCAAGTTCTCCCTGTGTCTGCAGTGGTTTCTTCCCACGATCCAAAGACATTCTGGTTAGGTGCTCTGGCGGTACTAAATTGTGTGTGTATTTCGTCCTACAATGGACTGGCGCCTATGCTGGATAGGACCAGCAGACCCCCTTGATCCTGTTCAGGACTAAGCGGGTTTGAAAATTACTGACTGACATAAAGGAATAAAGAACAAGTGGCATATTTAATTATTTATACTTGAATTTCATGTTATTATTTATTTAGTGACACATTTGACAATACTTTTACTTATTTTCATTTTATTTGTGTATTTATCTATGCATTTATCCAGTTTCTAAACCCACTTAATCCAAAGCAGAGGCAGTGTCACAGGGAAGCTGAAGCCTATGCCAGAAAGCATAAAACTTTTTTCTTTTGTCTGTGTCATTTAAATATCGCATACATCTCTTTCATCAGATTAGTGTGCTACCTTTTCCAGCAAGTATGACCCATGTAACCATGATAGGACAAGAAAAACTCAACTGAAACTTTAAAAAAGCATCTATCCTGTCAAAGCTATTACAATTAGGGTGGTCCAGTGCCATTTAACCCTTTACAATGGCAACTGAGCATCACAGTGAAACCTATTCATTGGATATGGCAAATTTGCCAGCCAATTTGACTCGTGAACTCACTTTGGGCCAGGAAAATGTCATCTGCAAAATAAAAAAGTAATCTTGTCACAAAGCTATGGAAATAAGGGTGGCAAAATGCTGCACAACCCTCTACAGAACCTGTTAGACATCAAAATTAATCCTAGTCATTAAAAATGGGAATATGACAAATTTGTCAGTCTACTTGACCCACATACCCAAAGTTCCAACTGCAATTTAACAAAAGGCATGTTTCTTTTCTGAAAACTAGTGCAGCCCAATGCCATCTAACTCTGTGCAGTGTCCATTAAACATCTAATACCAATTCAATTCTTTATTGTCATGTGTACAAGTACCATGTACAATGAAATGCTTGCTTGCATGTGCCCCCGCAGACAGTGAACATAGACAAAAAAACACTAAATAAATAAATTAATATAAATAAGTAAAATAATAAAACCAGAATCCTAGGAATAAATAAAGTTGGAAGAAGTATATGTGCAGGTAGTGCTGGGTGGTATGACCAAAATTCTATATCAAGGTATTTTTCAAAATTGTACCAGTTTCACAGTATTCAACTATATTTTTTTTTACATGCATGAGTTAACCACATTTTCCACTGCAATTAGTGCAGTAGACTGGCTAAGAATAACATATTCTACTGTCATAAGAATTGTCCATTGTACATAAAAACATTTTAATGTGCACACAAGTATTAATACAGGTTTGCATGGCCCCATAAAGTGATAGTTTTCAAGGAGGGGGGTACTAATGAGGCACTAATGAAGAGAAGGAATCACATTGCATAACAGCTGTAGTCAAAATATAGAACCTTTTTACTGAACAAATTTTGCAAAGAACTTAAACAAAAATTTTGACAACATATTGTCAACCATCCAAAGAGGCATTTAGACTTAGTAAAATATCCAGAAGTGCTTGTCAAAAGTTGTACTGCACTGAACATGTCTTAGAAAAGGAATAAATAGTTATTATTTCTTGTAAACCAACTACACTTTCTGTTAATGTTAACAATATCTGTCCACTGACACATTAAAGTGACTTTTGAAACAACTTTACCTTCATTAAACTGCATAATATTTAAACTAATAAATAATAACAATAAAATAAATAATAGTGCAACTTCCAGTAATAATACTATTACTACAAAACAAGATTGCACGACCGTGGGGAGTTGATGAGGTGATTGGGGCGAGTCGCACCCGATCGTTCTCTATTGCTTCATCGGCTTACTGCGGCATGTGAAAAAGACGCTGCGCCCACGGAGATGTACATTTATGGGCTGGCAGGATGGTGGGGGGGGGGGGGGGGGGGATTGGTCAAAAAAGAAAAAATAGAACACAAGGAGGTTAAAGAAGGGAAAAGGCAGTCATGGGAGATGATGCACACACCAGGAAGATGAAGGCAGCACGAGCTGGGGCTCCGTGAGGGAGAGTTGCGAGAGACTGGTTCACCCCACTGACTAAGCGTGTAGAGTGGGGCGATCGAAATGCAAGACCTCCCCATGGATCTGAGGGAGTGACTGAGCGAGCGTGAAGAAAGACGGGAGGTGTGCCGACCTCGGACGGTCTGGCTGCGCAGTGTGGCAGCAGCCAAGACAGGAGTTGGCAGAAAGCAGTTCGTGCTGCAAAGGCTACGCCAGCAATGCCCGTAAAGGATGAGCCGTGGAGACAGAAGGTGGTGGGCTGCGATCGGGTGATGAGAGAGACTGCATTTTAACCTCTATTTCAACTGATTTATTTATTATGGATTTTATCCCCATGTTTCACTGGTTTTATGGATTTGCTATTTATTTGGGTACTGTATTTTTCTGAACACTGCACAATGGACACTTCTGGTTTTACTTTTGACTGTTTTTAACAAAAGCACTTGAGCACTTTCCACCATCCCCTGACTTCAATGAGATTTCTCACCTCATCTCGATCATAACTATCGATGGTGTTGGTTCAACAGATTCCCATGTGGGAAGAGGGAGTCTGTAGGGGACCGGCATTGTCACACTATTACACAGTATTGAAAAAGAAATAAAACAAGTACAACTTGGCTTGCAGTATTATCCAATAGTATAGAAACAGTATTCACACATTTGAACATAATGGTTCACATCCGAACTTTTAAAACCAAAGTATCTTCAGACAACAGACATGGCACCTTTTTTCGTCAAAAGTTCTTCTGTGTCATCATGTTCAACTTTATCGTCTGCTACAGCTTCCGTTTAGGAATGTTCTCTGTCCATTTTCACTGCTCAATATCTCCAGTAATGCATGTACTCTGTTGCATGCATGTGTAGCGGTGTAGCAGTTTAAAAGATCCCCCCTTAAACAGTTTCCCGCTGTGACACATTCCGAACATTGTTTAGGCTATTTAAACCGATGTTCCGGTATAAGAAAAATGCATATCATAACAAAAATAAAAAACGGTTTTTGGTATGAACCGGTATACCGCGCAGCTCTATGTGCAGGTAACAGTGGAGGTGACACAAAGACACTGATTGTTCACGAGTCTGATTGCAGGTGGGTAGAAACTGTTCCTGAACCTGGAGGTGCACGCCTGAATGAACTTTAGTCACTTCCCAGATGGGAGGAGGGTGAAAAGTGACATTGCAGGGTGGCTGGGGTCCCGCCCGATACGGTTCACTTTCCTGAAACAGCGTGTAGTGTGGATGTCATGGATCGCAGGGAGCTGTGTGCTGTATTCATCACATGCTGCAGAGCTCTGCAGTCCTGAGCTGAGCAGTTGCTGTACCAGGATGTGATGCATCCTGTCAGGATGGATTCCACAGTACACCTGTAGAATCTGCACAGGATTGTGGGGGACATCCAGGCCTTACTCAGTCTCCTGAGGAAGTAGAGGCGTTGTTGGGCTTTCTTGACTACTGCCACAGTGTGACTTGCCCATTTAAGGTCATCAGTGAGAGTGACTCCAAGGAACCTAAAGCTGCTGACCTGTTCCACAGCCTCACCTCCGATGTAGATGGGGCTGTGCTTTGTTGCCTGTTTGCAGAAATCCACAATCATCTGCTTATGCTGTCACCTTCACTAACCTCTCTCTCTCTCTCTCTCTCTCTCTCTCTCTCTCTCTCTCTCTCTCTCTCTCTCTCAAGCAGAAAATGGCCAACAGTGAGATGAATCACGTTGCCGTCATCGTAGGAGAACTCCAGGTTCTCAACAACCAGATCCGGAAACTCCTGTCCAGAGGAAGGTACCTAAGGGATTTGAAGGCTCGGCTGCTGGAAAAAACATCCTCACCATCTGAAATCAACGTAACTTAGCGGGTTTCAGTAACATCGACTCCATGTTTTGCCGCTCACCTCCAAGGCCAAGTGAGCTTCACCCCCATGCCTCGTTGGAGCGAAGACACCACCACCAAAGACCTTGACATGTTTCAGCTATGCAGGCGGGCGTTCAAGGCTTAAACACCTCCATCGGCACAGGCGAGCATCCCGACCCAGAGCCGGTTCGACCCTCTCCGCACCCCCAGGTTGCCTTCAACCCCGGGTGATGTAATCGTGATGGATGATTCAAATGTAAGAAATCTCAACATCGCATGCCCTAATGAGAAATCTTTTGTTTCTTGTTTTCCTGGTGCTCGTGTCCAAGATGTTATGAGACGTGCGCCAACAGTCTACGAGAAGCACAAGAACAGGACAGTGGGATCCATTGTATTACACGCCAATAATAATTACGAACTATGACACACTCCTAATAGTCAGCAACTTTAACTTTCATATCAATAATCAGTGTGACCCAAAAGTAAAAGAATTCATGACTTCATGATTCATTCCTGGACTCTTTTGATTTGAGACAGCTCATTAATCAGCCAACACATAAAGCAGGTCATACATTAGACTTAGTAATTAACAAAGGACTAAAAGTTGATGTAAAGCAGGTCATTGATATTGGTCTATCAGACCATTTTCTGTTACCATTTAATATAGAAATATTGACAGAAAACATTCATGCGAAGCATATTATTAAAAAACGCTTCTTTGATTCATCAGCAGCTTTATAACTTACATTCTAAGCAATCAGTCCGTTTCTAGTGCTAACAACAATAGCAAGGATAATGTAAATAGTAAGGTGGAAAAATGAAATACTAAGGTGAGAGCTGCTGTTGACATAGTTGCACCTGAAAAGACAGAGTTAAAAATTCTTCTAGCATTGTTATTCCATGGAAGACCCAAAGAGTGTCTGATTTAAAGAGAACATGCTGCAGAGCTGAGCGTAAATGGAGAAAAACTAAACTATCCACTATGAAATATTGAAATATTGAAGGTTAAAATAACAGAATACAATAACACAGTCCGTCTTGAGAGGCGCTACTATTTCTCTAAGATTATAAACAACAATGCTAGTAATCCCAGAATCTTATTCTCTACAATCTATCGTCTGCTAAACCCAGGTAACGCAAAGGAATGCGTCCAAAATACTTCCAGTGAAACCTGTGAGGCTATTGCTGTATTTTTCAATCAAAAAATTAATGATATTCGAAATGATATAGTATATCTCCCCAACACTGCAGATCCTCCTAAGCCCCAGTACTCCATTATAAACAAATTAAATTCTTTCACCAGGATAGATTTACCTGATTTACATAGAATAATTTCTCAACTGAGACCCTCCACCTGCGTCCTTGACCCAATACCGACAAGTTTTTTCAAAGAAGTATCGGGCATGCTAATTGAGAGTATTCTTGACATAGTAAACTCATCATTAGATACAGGGGTCTTCCCAGACTGTCTTAAGACTACTGTAGTTAAACCCCTACTCAAGAAAAATAATCTTGACCCCTCTGCTTTTGAAAATTTTAGACTCATTTCTAACCTGCCTTTCTTAAGTAAAATCCTAGAGAAGGTAGTCATTATGCAGCTAAATGACCACCTCAATAAACATGCTATCTATACTAATAAACGGCAAAGCCCTCACTGACTCACTCACTGACTGACTGACTGACTGACTGATCACTAATTCTCCAACTTCCTGTGTAGGTAGAAGGCTGAAATTTGGCAGGCTTATTCCTTACAGCTTCCTTACAAAAGTTGGGCAGGTTTCATTTTGAAATTCTACGCGTAATGGTCATAACTGGAAGCTGTTTTTCTCCATTTACTGTAATGGAGATGAGCTTGAAACCCGTGGGGGCGGAGTTTCGTGTGACATCATCACGCCTCCCACGTAATCACGCAGTACGTAGAAAACCAGGAAGAGGCCCAAAAAGCGCTGAAGAAAACATGCATTATATAATTGAGAAGGCATAGAAACAATAAGAAGCGAGCGAGTGACATATACAACCATATTCATGAGTTCTGCTACTTCGGAAACAAAGCACGATGTAAACCTAAACTTTAAATTAAGTTCATAGACAGGCTGCCGCTGGCGTTTGTAATATAGTGCCTGCCCATATAAGGCCGTCCATCAGCGGCAATCCAATAGCAAACTGCCACGGGTAAATATTCACGGGTGAAGGACTGTGCTTATGCAGAGGAAGATGAGATGGTCAGGGTGGTGTTTGGCACAAACTCAGCGAAACTGCGAGAGAAAGTTTTAAGTGCCGGGACTTCGGTAACATTAAATACAGCCATGGACATAGCACGACATGGCAGCAGCACAGCTGGGAAACTTCGATGCATGTACACCGAGCGGCTCACGTGAACTGACGCAGTGCACAGACACAAAGCAACAGTTCCGAAGAGCGCTGAACAAAAACCGAATTACACAATTGAAAAGGCAGCAAAAAAATATGAAGCGTCTGATACATACAAGCATATTCATAAATGCAGCTACTGCGGAAACAAAGCACACGGTGGAAAAAGTCAATGTCCCGCTAAAGGAAGACAGTGTAAAAAAAAAAAAA
>JANRMT010062806.1:20387691-20452316 GCA_026402145.1 Polypterus bichir lapradei
ATATGACAACAACACTCATATCAATAACAAAACAATTACATTAACAATCATGTTACGTTATTTTTAAAATATTTCCTTTTCTTTTTCATAACTTCTTTAACACACTACTTCTCCACTGCGAAGTGCGGGTATTCTGCTAGTTCTTGATAAATTTCAGTCGGGTTTTAGAACAAATCACAGTACAGAAACTGCACTCGTTAAAGTAGTAAATGACTTGCGGGTAAATGCAACAGAGGCCATTTATCTGTTCTCATCCTCTTAGATCTGAGTGCCACATTTGACACCGTTGATCACAACATTCTTAGAAATCGCATTAGTCAATGGGTGGGCCTCTGGCAGTGTCTTAAACTGGTTTGAATCCTAACTGGCAGGTCGAAAATTCTTTGTTAGTTGTGGTAATTACAACTCAAAGACACATGATATCCTATATGGTGTTCCACAAGGCTCTATCCTGGGTCCGCTGCTCTTTTCAATCTACATGCTTCCATTAGTGGGCAGCACAGTGGCACAGTGGGTAGCGCTGCTGCCTCGCAGTTAGGAGACCCAGGTTCGCTTCCCGGTCCTCCCTGCGTGGAGTTTGCATATTCTCCCCGTGTCTGCGTGGGTTTCTTCCGGGTACTCCGGTTTCCCCCCACAGTCCAAAGACATGCAGGTTAGGTGCATTGGCGATTCTAAATTGTCCCTAGTGTGTGCTTGGTGCATGGGTGTGTGTGTGTGTGTGCCCTGCGGTGGGCTGGCGCCCTGCCCGGGGTTTGTTTTCTGCCTTGCGCCCGGCGTTGGCTGGGATTGGCTCCAGCAGACCCCCGTGACCCTGTAGTTAGGATGTAGCGGGTTGGATAATGGATGCTTCCGTTAGGTCAGATTATCTCGGGGCATAACGTGAGTTACCACAGCTATGCTGATGACACGCAGCTGTATTTATCAATAGCACCTGATGACCCGGACTCTGTTGTTTCACTAACACAATGTCTTACTTGTGTTTCTAAATGGATGAATAGTAATTTTCTCAAGCTAAATAAAGAGAAAACAGACATTTTAGTGATTGGCAATAATGGATATAATGAAGTTATCAGAAATAAACATGATGCATTAGGATTAAAAGTCAAGACGGAGGTAAAGAACATATTAATCAGATCACTAGGACAGCATTTTTTCACTTAAGAAACACAGCAAATTTAGACCTCTTATATCCTTGAAAGATGCGGAGAAATTTGTTCATGTTTTTGTTTTCAGTTGACTAGATTACTGTAACGCACTTCTCGCAGGACTACCCAAAAAAGACATAAATCGTTTGCAACTAGTGCAGAATGCAGCTGCTAGAATCCTAACTAGGAAAAGAAAATCTGAGCACATTTCTCCAGTTTTGATGTCACTACACTGGTTACCTGTGTCATTCAGAATTGACTTTAAAATACTGCTTATGGTTTACTAAGCCTTAAATAATCTCGCTCCATTTTATATATCGGAATGTCTGACACCTTATATTCCAAATCGTAACCTTAGATCCTCAAATGAGTGTCTGCTTAGAATTCCAAGAGCTAAACTTAAAAGAAGTGGTGAGGCAGCCTTCTGCTGTTATGCACCTAAAATCTAGAATAGCCTGCCAATAGGAATTTGGAAGGCTAATACAGTGGAGCACTTTAAAAAACTACTAAAAACTCATTACTTTAACATGGCCTTCTCATAACTTCATTTTAATTTAATCCTAATGCACTGTATATTCAATTAATTATCATAACTATTCATGGTGGCTCTAAAATATGTACTAACCCCTACTCTCTCTTCTGTTTCTTTTCCGGTTTTCTGTGGTGGCGACCTGCGCCGCCACTACCACCACCACCTAATCAAAGCACCATGATGTTCCTACATTGATGGATTAAAAGCTAGAAGTCTACATGACTATCATCAGGAAGTCCTTCTATGAGAACCCTAAATACAAAGAGGACTGTTTCATTTATGTTAGGTAGAATGCCCAGAGGGGGCTGGGGGGTCTCATGGTTTGGAAGTTTTTTGGACTGGTTTGGAGTTTTTTGTTTTTTTTTTGTCGTTTTTTCTGTCCTCCCTGGCCATCTGACCTTACTCTTATTCTATGTTAATTAGTGTTGTCTTATTCTAATTCTTACTTTGTCTTTTTTTCTTTTTTCTTCATCATGTAAAGCACTTTAAGCTACATTATTTGTATGAAAATGTGCTATATAAATAAATGTTGCTGTTGTAGTTTTGCTAATGTTGAGGGTGAGGCTGTTGTCCTGACACCATTCTGCCAGGAGTCTGACCTCTTCCCTGTAAGCCGTCTCATCGTCCTCGCTGATCAGATCTATTACAGTGGTATCGTCAGCAAACCTGAGGCTGTACTTAGCTACGCAGTCAGGGGTGTAGAGAGAGTAAAGCAGGGGGCTCAGCACGCTGCCCTGCGGTGCCTGCCAGTGTTGATGGTGATAATGGAGTAGATATGAGAATGTGCCAACTTCACCTATCAATTTGACCAATATACCCAACTCATATATAATAAAAGCATCTGTCTTGTCACAAAGCCATGAAAATGAAGGCTGCCCAACGTCACCTAACACTTTACTTTGCCCATTAAACATCAGAGTACATCTTATTCATTAGATATGACAGTGTGGCAAGTTTGTCATTGCACTAGGCAAAACTAAAGTGCCATTTAACAAAATCACCTGTCTTTCCACAAAACTTTGAAAATTAAGTTGATCCAATTTGATGCAACTCCTTTGTATCTGATCAGGTATAAAATGTGAAAAACTGATTTATTTTTTCAAATAAAGGGCCCATTTTAATGATGCATGTCAATATCTTTTTATGCTGCAGAATATTCTGACTGGCTCTTATGATGAAGAAGTAACTGCTTTGCATAAGTTGTGTTAATAAGAAACAGGCTGGAAACTTATAACTTCAGGCTCACGTGAAATGGTCACATTCTCCCCATATCTCCATGGGCTTTACGTCAGACCTCCCAAAGACTTGCAGGTGAAGTAAATAGAGGGCCCAATTGCACACCCCATGATGAATTAGCATCACAGCCAAGGCTGATTGCCCACGGATGTTCACGAAATGTTGCTAGGGGAAACTTCGGTGCCCGAGATCTCCAGTTAAATCATAAAGATGCAACACCAAGGCAGCAACTGAATCAACAACCAAAGCTTTCGCCCGTATATATGGAGTAGGATCATTGTCAAAAATAACTCCAACTTTCCACCTTTGTGGCTCATGCATGGTAACAAAAACAGATTGTTTCTTCTTCTAAAGAGAATGCCTTATGCGTCCTGTGATGTATTTTTGACAGTTTATTCACGTTTGAGAATTGTACTTGTAATTTTCAGAAGCACAACCATATTTTTAGAAGCAAGCGTAATTTTCAGAAGTAAGCATAACTTTCAGAAGCGCAAGCATAATTGACACATGTGAAATGTTAATTTGACTTAAATAAAGAGTTGTTTTTGACAGCGATCTTACTCCATACAATTAACTACCATTAATATTTTTAACAAAATGTCCATTATATAAAGGACAGCAAACCAACACTAGTTTTCCAAAATAAAAGAGCAACTTAAAGAAAGGCAAAGGAAAATAACCTGAAAAGCACATCTAACTGGCTTTGAAACCTGACACTATATGCATATTTATGTATGAATGGTATACTGTTGGCCTGGGCATAACCAGATACTAGTTGTTATGATCCAGGACTCCAACTTACACACTAGCCTATGCGGAGCATGAACATTCAGATCACTGAAGATTTAAGTTAAAACCAGTCATAATGGCTCCATTTATTTTAAGATATGAATGTACTGATTGAACCAAACTCTGGTTGAGGCTTTACATAACCAATGCTCTGCCACTAGTCTATTTCTGTTCCTCCAGTAACCTCAAAGGCAACTCAGGTAATGCCCTAGTTACAGCATATATCAGATTGGAATTTAATTTTGTCAGGGGTTTATTTCCCACTGACATTTTTAAATGATAAAACTCAACTTTTTATTTTTAAAACTGCATCTCTAAATCTGATTAAACATAAACATGTTTTTACAAATAAGTTGGTAATAATGATAATGCAAGGACACTGGTGGAATAAAACATGAAAAATTTGTTTTAAAATTTAAATTTAAAGTAAGATATTGCTACTCAAGAACTCAAAAATAAGGTAATTGAGTTGAAGTTGTACAGTATATAGCAGAGCATAATTATGATGATATAGTAATAACAGAAACATGGCTAAATAACAAAGATGTGGATGACTGTAATATAGAGGAATACACATTTTTAGGAAGGATAGACAGAACAGAAAAGGAGGTGGGGTTGCTATTTATGCCAATCAGAATTTAAATGCAAGTCCTCTTCAGTTGGATGATGAGTCCCCTCTTAGTGAGGACATGTGGCTTTGCCTAGAAAATACTAGGAAAAGAGGTCTTATTTTAGGAGTGTGTTATAGACCACCCAATTCAGACAGTAATTTCAACACACATCTTCTCAGTAAAAACAAAAAGGCAAGTTTACAGGGAGATAGTACAGTCATAGTGGACTTTAATTATCCAAATATTAACTGGGATTACCTTGCAGATGGAGGAACACGAGAGCAGGAGTTTTTAGAAGTAATCAGCGACTGTTTTTTAACACATCATGTTAAAGCACCAACACAGGGTGAAGCTTGTCTGGATTTAGTATTTTGTAATAATCAAGACAGAATCGTACAGCGTATGAAAACACGAGGCTAACCATTAAGAAGGATATCAGGGAGGCTAAAAGACAGTTGGAGAGGAGTATAGCAGATAAGGCGAAAGAAGACTAAGAGATTCTTTCAGTATTTTAGCAGTAAAAGAACAGTCAAGGAGGAGGTCAAGTGCATCAGAAATAGTAAAGGGGAATTAAAAGATACAAACAATGAAATAGCGGATGCCCTAAACTTACATTTTTCTGAGGTGTTCACAAGTGAGCAAGTGGATAACCTCCCACAGGTAAGCACAACTACTAAGGAGGTACTGAGGGATTTGGAAATTGTAGAGTGAGAAGTGCTGCTCAGATTAAATAAGCTGAAATCAAACAAATCACAAGGACCAGATAATATTTATCCTGGAGTTCTTAAGGAGGCTAGTGAGTACATATATAAACCCTTGACACATTTTTGAGGAAGTCACTGTGCACTGAAAAGATTCCGAAGGACTAGAAAATGTCAAATATCCCATTATATAAAAAGGGTGACAGGGCAGATCCAAGTACCTACAGGCCAGTAAGCTTAACATGCATCACAGGAAAATTAATAGAAGGAATTATTAGGGATAAGATTGAGCAACACCTGGCAATGACAGGAGTTACTCTGAACAGTCAGCATGGGTTCAGAAGAGGGAGGTTGTGTTTTACTAACACGCTGGAATTCTATGATGAGGCAACAAAAGGATACGATCAAAGTGGAGCATTTAATAATATTTATTTTGACTTTCATAAAGCATTTGATAAGGTGCAACATTAGAGATTGAGCATCAAATTAAAAGAAGTGGGAGTTCAGGGTGATGTTTTTAGATGGGTGCAGAATTGGCTCAAACACAGGAAGCAGAGGGTGATGGTGTGATGAACCAGGGCTGTGGAGTCGGTAGATAAATCCTTCGACTCTGACTCCTTAGTTTCGGGTACTTCTGACTCTGTCTCCTCTGTATTTAATAAGCTAATGTATCTTCCATGTTGATTGAAGGAAGGCAACATACACGTCATTTAACCACAGAACTACTGGCCATGAAGCTGACTCTCTACCGTACTGGCCAGTTTAAACACAAAGACAAGAACCCCTGAAAACACATCAGGCCATAGCACACACCTCCACCTACAGCATTACACTTGTTTACACTCATATTAACTTGTTAAACACATTATATCTGAAATAAAATGAAAACACTTTTTGTAATGTGCCATAATCCAGATTACAATATGTGAATGTCAGGTTATATAAATAGCTCAGCTGAACTTCACACTAGTAGTAACACAACTACGCACTGGGCTTTATTCTTACATCAGAGAAGTACTTAATTATGACTATTGTTTGTGAAATGGGTCATTTGAACTTGATGTATGTTTTTTCCATTACAATTTAAATTTATTAGGAGTCAGAGTTGGTACATTTTTGCTGACTCAGACCCCGACTCCAGGTAACCAAAATTGTCTCTGACTCCTCGATTCCGACTCCAAATCCACAGCCCTGTGAGGAACCTCATCAGAACTGATTGATGTTAAGAGTGGTGTTCCACAGGGGTCAGTGCTAGGGCCACTGCTAGTTTTAATATATAAATGATTTAGGTAGGAATATAAGTAACAAGCTGGTTAAGTTTGCAGATGATACCAAGATAGGTGGATTAGCAGATAATTTGGAATCCGTTATATTATTACAGAAGGACTTGGATAGCATACAGGCTTAGGCAGATTTGTGGCAGATGAAATTTGATGTCAGTAAATGAAAAAGTATTAAACATAGGAAGTAAAAATGTTAGGTTTGAGTAAACAAGGGGCGGTCGGAAAAAATCGAGAGTACACCTTATGAGAAGGATTTAGGAGTCATAGTGGACTCTAAGCTATCGACTTCCCAACAGTGTTCAAAAGCCATTAAGAAGGCCAACAGAATGTTAGGTTATATAGCACGCTGTGGAGTACAAGTCCAAGGAGGTTATACTCAACCTTTATAATGCACGGGTAAGGCCTCATCTGGGGTACTGTGTGTAGTTTTGGTGTACAGGTACAAAAAGGACATAGCAGCACTAGAAAACGTCCAGAGAAGAGGGACTAGGTTGATTCCAGGGCTACAGGGGTTGAATTATGAGGAAAGATTAAAAGAGCTCAGCCTATATAGTTTAAGAAAAAGAAAAAAAGAAGATTAAGAGGCGACATGATTTAAGTGTTTAAAATTACAAAGGGAATTAGAACAGTGGATCGAGACAGTTATTTTAAAATGAGTTCATCAAGAACAAAGTTGAAAACTCGTTAAGGGTAAATTTCACACAAACATTAGGAAGTTTTTCTTTACACAAAGAACAATAGACATTTGGAATAAGCTACCAAATAGTGAGGTAGACAGTAAGACTTTAGGGACTTTCAAAACTCGACTTGATGTTTTTTGGAAGAAATAAGTGGATAGGACTGGCGAACTTTGTTGGGCTGAATGGCCTGTTCTCGTTCAGAGTATTCTAATGTTCTAAAATAACTCTTAGACATGCAGAAATAGACCATGACTGCAAATTATTATACAGGGTGGGCCATTTATATGGATACACCTTAATAAAATGGGAATGGTTGGTGATATTAACTTCCTGTTTGTGGCACATTAGTATATGTGAGGGGGGAAACTTTTCAAGATGGGTGGTGACCATGGTGGCCATTTTGAAGTCGGCCATTTTGGATCCAACTTTTGTTTTTTCAATAGGAAGAGGGTCATGTGACACATCAAACTTATTGGGAATTTCACAAGAAAAACAATGGTGTGCTTGGTTTTAACGTAACTTTATTCTTTCATGAGTTATTTACAAGTTTCTGACCACTTATAAAATGTGCTCAATGTGCTGCCCATTGTGTTGGATTGTCAATGCAACCCTCTTCTCCCACTCTTCACACACTGATAGCAACACCGCAGGAGAAATGCTAGCACAGGCTTCCAGTATCCATAGTTTCAGGTGCTGCACATCTCGTATCTTCACAGCATAGACAATTGCCTTCAGATGACCCCAAAGATAAAAGTCTAAGGGGGTCAGATCGGGAGACCTTGGGGGCCATTCAACTGGCCCACGACGACCAATCCACTTTCCAGGAAATTGTTCATCTAGGAATGCTCGGACCTGACACCTATAATGTGGTGGTGCACCATCTTGCTGGAAAAACTCAGGGAACGTGCCAGCTTCAGTGCATAAAGAGGGAAACACATCATCATGTAGCAATTTTGCATATCCAGTGGCCTTGAGGTTGCCATTGATGAAGAATGGCCCCACTATCTTTGTACCCCATATACCACACCATACCATCAATTTTTTTGTTCCAACAGTCTTGGAGGGATCTATCCAATGTGGGTTAGTGTCAGACCAATAGCGGTGGTTTTGTTTGTTAACACAAACACAATGGGCAGCACATTGAACACATTTTATAAGTGGTCAGAAACTTGTAAATAACTCCTGAAAGAATAAAGTTACGTTAAAACCAAGCACACCATTGTTTTTCTTGTGAAATTCCCAATAAGTTTGATGTGTCACATGACCCTCTTCCTATTGAAAAAACAAAAGTTGGATCCAAAATGGCCGACTTCAAAATGGCCACCATGGTCACCACCCATCTTGAAAAGTTTTCCCCCCTCACATATACTAATGTGCCACAAACAGGAAGTTAATATCACCAACCATTCCCATTTTATTAAGGTGTATCCATATAAATGGCCCACCCTGTAGTCTACTACATTAAAATGCTGCAAATGCGTAACATAAAACTCAAATTGCTAATAAAGTAATCTAATATTTTTTTAAACCAACAGACTAGGTCTAAAGTTAAAACACATTTTTATCCTCACTTTTATCAACTAAATTGACAGTCTTATACATGTTCAATTGATTGTTTCCTTCAAAAGAACCAAATTTAGTCTGTAGATATGATATTGAAACCATAGACTATGACAATCAAGTTTGTGTCTTAGTCCACTCACACACACCCAAAATTAAAAATTGCATTTGGGTTGACTAAATTTACTTCACAATTTCAGGCAGCACAGACTGAATACATAAAAAACAACCAGTACAAGGAACATAGTTGTACTTGCCAGAAAAACATCTAAAAAACTAAAAACATGAATAGGCTCAAACCCGGGAATGTCCCTAAGGTAACAGAAATCAGACATACAAGTTTAATATGTAAATTAAGATATAGTTTGAGGAATGCACTATACAAAGTCGAAATAATAGGTTATCGCAAGGGGTGTGAATTCCCAGGGACTCAATGATACAATATCACATATAAGGATATAGTGCAAAAAAAAAAAAAAAGTATTATGATTCAGTTCTACAGAAAACTTCAGTTTATTATAGTGTGTTCTGTTTTTATTTTGACTGCATTTTAAAACTGAAATTGTATGCCTACGGACAAAAATGTGCCAGTATAGTATAATGCATTTGTTTATTCATACCTCATTCAACATGTATACGTTAAGGCAGGGGTGCCCAATGCGTCGATCACAAAAATAGTGCAGGTAGTTCGCGTTGCATTCAAAGAATTTTTTTTTTTTTTTTTTTAAATGTTAGTCAGGGCGGCCAGTCTGAGATCTCTTTTCTTCTAACACGCTGATCATCTCGCACGCACGATCAAACGCACGAGCTACTGCAAAACTCCGGCTGTCATCTGGTTAGCCTTCCAATTTATATCAACTAAAGAAGGGATTTAAAAAAAAAATGTTTGGGGAGGGTATGGGCTGGATGTGGAATTGGAAGAGGATTTTTTTTCTCACAATGTCAAAATCGAAGTGCATTTGTCTGATCTGTCAATCTATCGTTGCTATACCAAAAAAGGAAAACGTGGAAAGGTACTTTCGAACTGTTCATAAAAACTACGAAACTGCCTTCCTTCCGAAAAGCGATCTGAGAAAGACAAAGGAGAGGGAACTAAAATCGCAGTTAATCGGGCAGCCGTCATTTTTCATCATTCCGGGTGATATTTGGGGAACATCTAAAACCTCGCGTCAGAGCTGGAGACGCAATTTTCAATCTGCTCTGTAGCGCATGCATGGGCGCAACTTGACAGCATACACTAAAGAGCAGATTGAAAGTTGCCTGTCAGACTTTGACAGACGGTTTCAAGACTCAGCTTTAATTGAGCCAATTGCTACATTTCAGTGCTATCCATTTAGGGAAGATGTTGAGGGTGATTCACTCGCATCAGAAATTACAACACTGTTTCACCTAAAACTCTTCTACAGTGGAGGATGAGATTTTGACACTACAGGATGACATTCAGCTGAAGTCTGGGGTTCCTGGACAGTTTTGGAACTTACTCACAGAGGAAAAGTACCCAAACATGAGGAAATGTGCTACTTGACTGCATTATTCAGCACTACTTATTTATGTGAGTCAGCCTTTTCCCACATGAAGATTATTAAATCCAAATACTGTAGTGACCATAAATGTATTGAATTGTTATTGTACCATAACGGTTATTCAGTTATGCAAGGTACAACAACATATATTTTATGTATAAAGTATACTTATATATATATTACTCTCACGAAAAGATTTCTTTTTACTTACTTTTCCTTCACAGGCAATATTTGAGTTTTGCTTGATAGCACACACTAGAGGCCACAATTGACATTTGTGGTGCCATACGTACTAGTAAAACTGTTGTGTTAAGTAGTAGATTTCCATGATAATTAGCTTACTGTGATATTACTCATTCCCCATTTTAATAAATAAGCAAAAATAATACAGTAAATACATTTTGATTGTGAAGCTTCATCATAGCTCACAACAGATTTACAAGGTTACATGTGAACAATGCAGCTGAAAATGACAAAAAGAAAAAAAAAAAAAAGACAAAGTGGGGAATTTGTACTCTTGTCATATGAAATGGGGAGACACATTCCAATTTCGATAGTCTTCCAGAATGCTGTATCTTCATCTGCCAAGATTTATAATGTGAATGGTGAATTACAAACCCTTTCTTCCACATAAAATTATAGAAAACAAAATGAAGTAAAATCCTAATTTAAACATGAACAGAGCATTCTGTATAAAAAAATATGCTGTGCTAACATCAGCGGTGCCCAACTAGTGGGTTGTAGAAGAAATACATTTCCAACTCATGACCAAACTGTGGAACAGGATTTGTAAAGACACATAAAAGTATAGTCAGTTCATCTCACTTTAGCTGGAAGAATTAACACTGTCAAGATCAATATCCTTCTTAAGCTTCTTTTTCTATTTAAAAGCATTCCAATATACATAACCATTTATTTGGAATTCAAAACATTCACGTATCCAAAGGGCGACCCTACAAAGACCTATGGCAGAAGGTGGCATGGCTCTACCTAACTTTCAATTTTATCACTGGGAGGCAAATATACAAGCTATAAAAACCTGGATATTGACACAAATAGATGAACACACACAGGCTTGGTCCACAATAGAAATAAAATCCTGCAATCCTTGCTTTGTAGCACAATAAATACAAGTTATTGTCAATATACTAACAACCCAGTTGTGCTTCATTCACTCAGAGTATGGAACCAATATAGGAAGTACTTCAAAACAGAAGCTTTTATCTGTGGCACCTCTGCATGATAGCCACCTTTTTCCGCCCTCTCTAACATACACATTTTTAATGTCTGGAAAACATTCGGGGTGAAATCACTTAGAGATCAGTACACAGACGATGTCTTGTAAAATTTTTATTTTTATAATGTATTGAGGATTTGTTCTGTTTTGTGTATTGTATTGACCCCCTTCTGTTTGACACCCACTGCACGCCCAAGCTACCTGGAAAGGGGTCTCTCTTTGAACTGCCTTTCCCAAGGTTTCTTCCATTTTTTCCCCTACAAGGGTTTTTTTGGGAGTTTTTCCTTGTCTTCTTAGAGCAGTGGTTCCCAAACTCGGTCCTGGGGACCCACGGTGGCTGCAGATTTTTGTTACAACCAACTTCCGTTTTTAATTGGACTATTAGCCTTATTAAGTGAATTATTATTTCCCAGTTTCTGTGCTTTGGAGTCAATAAAGAAATTACAAATGAAGTTTGGTAGATTTTTACTAAAATGTAATAAGCAATTATATGGGGAATATGTAAATTGTTTAAAGTCATTAACAGTATTTTCCACCTAATTTTCATTTTGCTTTTCCAGGAGTTTGGGCTATTTAATTGATTATTTACTAATTAGCGGGTCTGACACTGAAGTCGTTGCAGCTTTCTTAATCCTGGGCGTCTGCTATGCTGGTTGTTAATTGTCACTATTAGGGTTAAATGAAGGGAGTAAACTACACAGCAAAAAGGGGAAAAACAAAAAACAGTTAAGCATTTATAGCTTTAGAAAAAACGGAAATATTTCTAAATGTCTTGTAAATGTAAAAACCATACTGTTGTGTTTTTCTGAATGCGGAATAAGAGAATAGTAAATGAGATCAGCTGTTATCAATTATTATCACCGACTGCGAATCTGGTTGGAACAAAAACCTGCAGCCACAGTGGGTCCCCAGGACTGAGTTTGGGAACCACTGTATTAGAGAGAGTCAAGGCTGGGGGGTGGTCAAGAGGCAGTGCCTATTAAATCACATTGCGGCACTTCTTGTGTGATTTTGGGCTATACAAAAATAAATTGTATTGTATTGTAAATTGTCTTCGCATTCTACACACAATTGCACTCCAAATTTAAGTTTCCAGCAACACATTTCTTTCACTACCTCCAAATTAGAAACTTTGCTAAACAAAACCTGCCCAATTTTCTCTCACCTACCTCTATTCCGGAACAAAATATTGATCAGTCTTAAATACTCAGACAGCATTTCTGCAATATATAAAAAACTATTGCTGGGCTGTGATTAAAAATTTTAATTGCGATTAATTGCACAATTGTCTGAGATTAATCACAGACAAGCACAACAATCACATTATGATGTGCAAAATTCAATAATGAACTCAAAAGTAGTGTATTGCATGTATTTGGTTTGCAAACACTAAGCAAATAAGGTGCTTTTTAAAAGTAGTATTCCATTTAAATAATAGCAGTAAAAATATTCCTTCTAAATCTCAACTTAAACATTAATGTAATCAAATCAAATATAAAATCAAAGTTATTTGCCAATGCCAGGACATTAACATTCTATCTAGTTTGTTATAGAAAAACGAGTTACCCTCAGAGTCCAGAGCCACGATCAGAACATTATAACAGGCACCATCCGAGCAACAGCAACTTAACATTTCTAAATCTGTTTTCTTTATTATCTGAACAGATACCAACAGAAACATTTTCTTTTATCAGGAAGCAGCATAGTCTATGTTCAATAGCAACTTTTTGAGGCTAAAATGTTTTCCGAAAAACTCAGTTTTCTGAAAAGAGCACAAAGCAATGGTTTCACACATAAATCAACATAAAATGTCTGTTTGCAAGGTGGGCTGGCTGCCTGGCTGTCTTTGTGAGACAGGTGTGCGCGACTGGCAGTTGCAGTGAGACGCAATATGGTTTGTACCTCATGCCATCGTAAGTGTCTGTCCTCCAAGGCAAACGTTGTCATAGGTGCATCAGCTACACAAACGTGTTCAACAACATGATCAGCTGGGGACTGATTAGCTGATGCCAGTACCTCACTTCTGGCTTTAATCTACAACTCCAGATCACTTGCATCAAAATCAGAGTCTGCCAAATCAGAGTCTGATTCAGCGATAGTATGAAAAAAAGTCATCCATGGATTATTTTGCTTTGAGCATTCACTTTGGTATCTCTCCACATGCCATTTTAGAAGCTGTTTGCGCTTTGCTACTCATGCATACATAGGGAATCGAGGTCAAATCAACAAAGCTAACTTTCCTTCTAGCAAAAGCATATCGAAAAGTGCTGTAATAAGATCACGGATCTCTATCAATCGCTAGTGAGACTGAGGCTTTCAAAATAATAACAAAAACTGTTAACGCACAATAAAATAATCGATGTGTTAAGTGATAACGTGTTAACTTGCCCATCCCTAATACAAACATTTTAAAGTCCCTCCCTTTCAAAGATCCCAGAGTACAGTGGGAAAAGGATCTCTAACACAACATTTCAGAAAAGGAATGGAAAGTAACCATACACAGAATTCACTCGAGCTCCATATGTGCAAATCATACAACTATACAACTTAAAATCATCCACTGAGCACATCTGTCTTTTTTAAAATTGTCCAAAATGTTTCCAGGGCAAGATCCAAATTGCAAACGTTGCAATCAAGTTCCAGCCTCATTGGGCCATACGTTTTGGGCGTGCACCAAATTAACATCATTTTGGACCAAAATCTAAATGCCTTTCAGACAACCTTGGAGTCACAATCTCTCCTGATCCTCTAACAGCTGTGTTTGGTGTACTTCCAAGTGCAGAAGGACAAACAAACTGTAATTGCCTTTACTTCACTATTGGAACGTAGATTTGCTCAACCGGAAGAATCCTAACTCACCTCTTTTAAGTCAGTGGGTAAGTGATGTTCTATATTGTTTGAAATTGGAAAAAAAAATAAAATTCTTACTTTGAGGATCTATGCAAAACTTTTTTTAAAACCTGACAGGATATAATCAATAACATTTTAGAATAAGAATTTAAACTGACGAAGTGGATTCTCTTCCCTTTTTTATTCTATTTATTTGTTTTAATTATTCATTTACTTATTTTTCCTACTATTAAAGTTTTACTCTGTTGGCCTAGCTCTCTTTCTCATGGGTGCAGGTTATTTTGATTCAAACCTAGTTTTGTAAAATTTGACTTACTTGTATGGAATGTTATTTGATTTTAATAAATTCAATAAAATGTTAAAAAAAAAACTTTAGCCAGTTTGGTATTTTAAGGCATCCAGTTTGAAAATGTGCAAAAAATTAAACCAATTCAAAATAATCATAAAGGGAAAGTGCTTTCTATGGTAATGGCTGCTCATTTCAAAGTGTACAAGTTATTGAGATTAGGGCTGGTAAATAATACAGTAAAGATAACTAGCAAACATTTTAAACTTAACAGTAGCAATAACTGCGTTGTTTCTCTTTTCTTTTGGATAAATTTTTTTTGGTATAAAGCCCACTTCTGCCTGTGCTGTAAAGGTTTCATCTTACTTTAGCTTAAACACTTCTGTCTTACACACAGCACCAACAATATCTTGCCCTGTGAAGTAGTCATTCCTTCACTTTCACAGGGAAATTGTTGCTAGAAAATGTAAAATTTAATACATTGAACCTACAGGAAATAGGGGATTTGGTTCCCGAGACCACCAGAAGCTGCTCAAAATACATTTTTTATGAATTCTTTATAACAAAAGATTTCTGATGCTATGCATTTTCCATGCACAGTAACTAGGAAGTAATACATAAAATGCAATACACAAAATTAAATTAGTAAAATGAAAAATATTTTTTTTCTTGCAAGACATCTCGTAGAATACTGTGACTTTTTGTACTTATGCTGCATTCAATTTACCTCCAAAGTCGGATGTAAGAGCTGGGAATGATGTCACACCTGAGTTGACAGTGTTCCAGTAAAACATTCAGAATATCAATATAGATGCCTCCAGCAAACCTTGGGTGTGCTTGCTTTTTCGAAAAAATTACCAGATAATAACGATACATTACATTTTTTTTTTTTGCACCCAAACACTGCAGCAACATATCTAAAGATAGAAGTTGGACTGTATTATGTGTATGACTGATTTAATGAGAAATAGTCTTCAGTGCTAATAAACAGTATACTATACATCTTTCAGAAGACTTTGTGGAGTAACTCATCGTAATTTTGGATTAATGTCATTATCTGAATTTGGACATACTCAGAAATGACAAACCAGGCCTACATTTCTCAGTAGGAAGCAAGCTGACATTTAACCTCAAGGTTGTAATCAATGACAGGATTTGCAGCCTCAGTGTCTCTAATCAGCTGGTTACAGTGGACAGGGGCTGATGACATTCTGGCACAAAGTTTATCTAATATATTTATTTTATCGATAAGCCACATCAGCAATTTTTCAATTTTGGGCCTCTTTACACTAGGTTTTAGGGGCATAAATGCAACACAAAACTTAACTGATTTAAGCAAACTTATAAAAATATGCAACAAATGTATGGAGAACTCTTTAATCTACAATGATAAGGTGGACAAGGCCAGTGAAGCACCTAGTGGGATGCTAACCGCTACCCAAATTTGCACATATGGTGCCTCTCTTTTTCTCTAAGTAAGCGAATGTGTACAGTTGACAACACAATTGTAAAAATTAGGTTACTAATAAAACCGTGCAAAACTTAAATGCTCCAATGTAGAGGATTGACTATGTTATGAAGAATTGAGCAGTTAAAATACCTGCTTGTAAATTAATTCAAATGCTTTGTAAATTAAGTAAAACACCATGTTAGAATCAATTAACACATGGATAATATAACTATTTTTTAGTCGCTTGACTTTTGTGTGTCATTGTAAGTATTATCTTAGACTGCTCTTTTACGGCATCACACAAATGACATTGGTTACTTACTAGCAGCTTGTTGTATGCAAAAACTTAAAACAGGTACAGCAACTGGTTTCTGCTCTTGTTAAAACCATTGAAAATGAATAGCATATAACAAATTTAACTTTATTTAATGTAGTTTCAAAAGTGATTTTAAGACCCTTTATAATGTTAAAAAAAATGTTCTTAATGGACTTTGGCATCACAAACGTCTCACTACTCCAAGTACTCATTAACTATTTTTGCTTAGATCAACCTCTCATTCTTTCTCAGAGTGACTCTTCTGGACAAATGATGCCATTTCATTGAAGCTACCAGATCTCCTTCAGATAATGTTTTCAGGATATGTGGTGATATTGTATCCGGCTACAATTCTCATAATAAAATTACTTGGTACTTTATATGACACCGTAACAAACCTAGAAGCAGCCAAAATGTTCATTAAAATACTATTCAAACTTAAATCTGAACATGAGGAAATTATTAATTATTGATAAATATTTATATCAAATGATATGGAAAAATAAATTATGATAACACTTTTGGACATTTCAGATTGATCTAAGTAAAAGTGACAAGTACCTTTTGGAAAATTACAGAAAGGAAGTTATATTTAAAACTTCAATTTTTCTGTTTAACTAAATATTCTAAATTTAATGCAGATTGATTTGTACATCCAGTCAGTAGAGAAATACTAAGTCTTAACTAAAAGTGAGATTTCTAAGGATTTTTAAACATAAATTTCACCTGTATGTAATTCAAGAAAGAAAAAAAAAAAAAAGTAAAACCACCCATATAAGGAAGCAGTGGTCTTTCAAACATTCTAAATTGATTTGGAAGTTCGATAGGACATTTTTTTGCGGAACCAGCACCAAGTTTTTTTTGATATGCATAACCCATTCATAAGGTAAGTGGTTACTTATTTCTAAAAGATATGTTAAACAGAAAAAAATATATACAGGTTCATCAAACATGCATTTCGAAAGTATGATGTTAAAGGGTGTAAATGTGTCATATCCTCTCCTCTCCTCAGAAATTTTAGCACTACTATTAAAGAAAGTATAAATGATGAGACGTCAACCAACAATTCAGTTTGCCCAAGTATTAGAATCTCCAAAAGGAGAAAAAAAAACTTAGCAAAAATTGCAAGTAAGAAAGATGAAAACTGGAAATTAAATTGTTTACCACTTGCTTAAATTAATTGCTCACTTTAAAAGGTAGACACAATGACACCTACGCAAAGCTTAATTTCAAAGAAAGTGGAAGAACACGTCATAAAAACAAATTAAAAGCAATACAAAAGAAACACCAAAGCTTACAAATATGTAGCGGTAGCACAGTGATTAGCACTGCTACACCAAGGTAGCTATTTTTCTCGTGCAAATACCACACACAATCGTTGTCCTCACGTCCAAGTTTTCCCTACATGCCCCTTGACTTGTCTGTGTGTTATGTTCACTCGCTGTCCTAATCTGGCCCAGTGTTGAATAGGAGTATCAATGGGTATTACTGGGCCTGCAATGGACAGTCCAGGTTTGGTTCATATGCCTTTTGGTCCCAGGACAGGCTCCAACTCCCTGTACCATGGATGGATATTAAGCAGGTTTGATAAAGTTGTGTTGTATGACAAATATATGTAAAAACAGGTTGAAGCAGCCATATAAAATGCATTATTGTAAAAAATGATAACCATCATCATCCTCCCACAATGGATTTATTATTGATTATTTTATCAGGCTAATTAGCTGTTGTGTTCTTTGATTTCTGGCCAAGAGAACAAAGAAAGAGTTCACCTAATGCCACAGTCTTATACATTCTTTTGAAATTATAACACCACCAGACAGTCTTGCCCTGATCTTCAGTAACTTTTAAGACTAATGTAAATTAACAAAAGTTTTAAAAAGCTACACCAGAAGAAGTGATGCTTATCCACTGTTCAGAGATGGATCAAATCAATGCTTTGGAATTTTTTTTTTCCCCCATACGCATTCTTAGATGTAAAAGCACCAGTTAAAATGCTGAATTTACTGTGAAAATAGTAGGGATGCAACTTTGTTTCATAATAACACACTCTCAAAGCCCTGGCTGTGAATTGATATCCTATCCATGGAAATTACATAGAGGAAATGAGATAAGGCACACCCTTGGTGGAGTTCCACTGCTACTTTGCAAGGACTCAATCAACAACAATAATATGAACCCAACTCTTGACAGCGCAAATACTAGACCTGAATGACAAACAGCAGTTGCGCTAGTACCATATGATAACTGATAGAACCTACCAGAAATTACAACACTGTCATAGGTTTGTCCCTGGTTATATAAAACACGTGCAGACAAGACCGGTAAGCTCCTATGATCCCTCCAATATTCTCTCTTTTTTGTACTTTGTACTCCTCTATAAAACATTATGTGTAAGTGATACATTTTTTAAAATTTTTGCTATGGTTTTAATACTCTTGCAAAGCAAGTAATAATGGTTGTAACCACAAAGATGCTTATAAAACAATGACTAAAACAGCACAACACTAGAAAAAAAATATGATTCACTTTCACCTACTTTATTATACTATTATATATTATTTATCTAATACTATTATATCTTTCTATCATATATTGAGAAAGCACCACATTATATTGTTCATATACATATTGAAATGAAAATAGTGTTCAACACTTTCTTTCCCAATTAACATCATGCCAAAGCATAACCTGAAAATTAAAAATGAGGTAACAATTATAAAGATTGAAGAATCTTCAGAATGCTGAATTTACCCATTAAATAATAACTGCATAAAGTAAATTTTCCTTTTTCTAAAATCATATCATACTTAAATCCCTAAACCTGTGTGAAATGGAAGAAATAAAATCGAATCTGGAATAAGGGACTATGTGTTTTGCAGTATAACAATGATGTTCACATAAGATTTACTTTAGAGTTGTGCCTAAGTGTATGATTATGTATTATGACAGCAACACCAAAAATCGGAATGTTTATTGAAGAAATATCTTTCACAAAAATAAGTTTCTATAAAACTCAACCATTTGGATGGTTACCACAGTAAATGAAACCAAGGCAAATATGATCTCTTCAGGAATTTCTGGACTGTGGTATTATGCTCTTGTTAAATCTTCACACTGCCAACTTGACTGCGATGGTATGGACTAAAATATGTGAGATTTAAATTGAGCAGGGCTGGCTGCAATCAAGGCCTTTTGAGGTCAAATAGCCACTAATTTTTCTTTAACTATATTGATTTAAATAGGGGCAATCACTTATTCACACAGTGCCAGTTATTTATCTTATAAGCAAATGGATTAACAAGTCAAAAAAACGTTATTCACTCAAATACACGCATACATACACACACACACACACACACACATTATAGAGGGAGAGAGATACAGAACCATTCAGACACACGGATTGTCGCAAGAAAACAAAATCATGAACTCTTTGGAATTCAGCATTAATCATGTATAATAATGTGGCCTGATCATAAACTTTCACAATAACAAACACAGACAAGCACAATCCATTTAATGTACTGAAACACAAGCAACTGTACTTTTTATTAGTTCTTAACACAATATTTAAATATACTTTTTTTTTTTTTTAACCTGGACTATGGATGTGAACTGCTACTTGTCCAAATTCCAAACACAAATCCAAATTCAAACAGATGTTCCAATCAAAAAGATGAGATTGGAGGTGCTGTAGCCTGCAATAAAAATAACATTTTTTTTTTTTTTTTTTTTAAACTGTACAAAAGTTTAGTCCTCACCAAAAGAAACACTGTAGCATATCACAAGTTTCCAAAAATACACCCAAATGTTGCACAATGCTTCTAGGACAATATTAAGTGAATAGATTAGACAAAAGTTGAACTCCTGGGTAAAAGTGCACAACACAATAGAAAACAAGTGCTGCACACTGACCCCAAAACCATACCCCAGCCATAAAGCATAATGAAAGGAGAATCACAGTTTGGTGTTGCTTTTCTGTCTCAGCGCCTAGCTGGCCTGCTATCAAAGAGGAACAAATGAAATCAAAATTACCTCGTCCATCATCTAAAGCTCAAAATAAAAAGCAAATGGCCAATGGACCAAGACAGTGACCCGAAATGTAGTGGTCACTACATAATTATTGAAAGGTATAGGTTCTGTTTCTGTTCTATCTTATGGTGGTGCTTTAACATGTTTATAACCAAAGGGGTGAAAATAATGATAATCCTTTAATTAGGGTTAGAGCTATGCTATTGATGTGGGAGACCATTTTGCTCACAGTCCTGAATGTCAGGGGATGACATTATCGAATGTTGGTTGGATTCAAGCAGAAAACTCATGAATCAGGGTCCTTTTAGTGCTCTGGAGACTTTGACAGATCGTCATGTGAAACACAGGTACATCTGCTCAAATCATTATCAGCTGGTGGGGATTTAAGATATTAAGCTTACTTGTTATACCTCTGGCAGGGTGGAGGTTATGCTTGATTTTAAAGTGGAAATATCACATTTTCTTTCTTTTCATAACAAAAACTACTCTTTCATGTAGGCGCTTTCAAAGAGTCAAGGAATAAACAAATGCAGCTGGTTTCAGATTAATCATCAGAAACAGCACCCCAGTTACATCACTGGTCTAGTAATGATCTGGTAGGTGGAGTTAAAATCCCAAGAATCAAAGCAGCAATGTTAGCTATGTTATGCATGGCCAGCTTTTTCTCTAACCAAAGTATTATTTTTTGGGATTTGACACGAGGCCAGATTTTGGAAACATGATAAGCTTTGAAGTAAACTGGCTGAGTATCTAATAATCAAAGCAAATAAGGTTTACAAGGAACAATAGTTTTTCATAACACTATGGATAATAAGAAAACTCAACTTAATTGTCAACACTGATGAAGCAATTTATATTTTGGATGTGTGGAATGAGCCCCGGACACAGCCAGACGGACATCGTAACATCACCCAACACACATTTATTATTTACAGTATTTACAATATTTGAGTGCACAACCCAGTGCTTCCAGAACCAATCCCCCAAAGTCCAGGCCTCACAGTCCAGTGCCTGCCTTCTTCGGGCCCCCTCCACTCTTCTCCAACACGACTTCGTCCACTCCTCACCCGACTTCAGTCATCGAATGAAGGGAGGCGGCCCCTTTTATACAAGCCCCGATGGGCTCCAGCTGCTTCCCTACACTTCTCCACGGACACTCTCCTGTGTGGCGGAAGTGCCGGCTGCACACCCGGAAGCCCTCCAGGTGTCCCCAGTCTTCTTCCCCCCAGCACTTCCTGGTGTGATGGAAGTGCTGAGGTCCAGGGCTCTTCAGACACCAGGGCGCCCCCGGTAGTCCTTAGTGCAACCAGGGCAGTCGCCCCCTCGTGGTCTGGAGGAGGCGCAAGCCCTCCTCCAGTCCTCCTGGGCGTCCCGACTGGGTAGCACCCCCAGCCGTCCGCCACAAATGTTAAGTGTTACAGCTGATGCAAATGTTACAAATATGTTGAAGGCATATCAGTAAAGCCGATTATTACAATGAAACAGACTTTAAAAAATGTTGCAAGATTAATAAATTGAAATCCAGAAGCCATAAAAGCAGGGGGGAGTAATCTGAACATGGCACTAGGCAATGTGTCTGAACATAGCTGAATTGCTGCAACATCTTAGGCTGAGTAAGGAAATTATAAAAGTTATTGATCATTGTATGTACAGAGGGCAGCAACCCACTTGTAGAAGCAAGCCACGGAAGTTCAATATACCCAGTAAAAAGCAAATATACTTGATGAAGAACAAAGCCCGAAAAAAGGTTAAAATGAAAATGAACAGTGCATTTTCCAAAAAGGGACATCACGCATTTGTTATATTTCTGTTTCTATTTACTTTCATTAATTAACCATGTAATCCAAAAAAAAAAAAAAACCTTTATGTTTATAAATTACATAACTAAAGAACAAAATGGGTACTTCATTTCAAGATCTCTGAAATATTTTACTGTAAAAAGATCATGAGAAAATAAACATATATAAATAGCATTTCAAGCTAGAGACATTCTCTAAAAATAAATAGTTGCAGACTCTTCAAATGAAAATGTTATCCTATCATCTATATTACAATGCCTTGGTCTGACCAGCTTGTTACAATATGAGGCTTTTTTAAAATACATAAAATCATTTGTTTACTTACTGTTATACTTGATGCCTCAGGGTCACATTTCCCTGTTTTTCTACAGGCAAACCATTTATCCAGTAAAAAAGGGTGAGGTTTAGCTTTTACATCCATGTTTAACGGGTTGTCTGTGATGCACTTTGATTAGGTGCAGGTCAGCTTTAGCTTTTAACCATTTCAGCCGATTATTTTCAGCTTAAAATAAAATGGCATCAGTCTCCAATTAAATATCTCAAATTCGACCTCTGTCTTACATGTATGGAAACAGTTCAAATTTATATTATGTAACTAAAGAACGTTCTTTGAAACTCAGTCAAACAAATTTTGATTTTCCTGAGGTTCAAAAAGTCAAACAAGTTTTAAAAAAAAAAGTCTTACAAGTTGGGAAAGTAATTAATTGAATACTCTACCCAAATGATTTTTTGTTACTTACCCCATGTAGTTTTTAATGATGATGTTTTTGAGTTTTTAAATTGAAGACAGGGCTCTTGACAAATGAAAGAGGGGGAGAGTTGGGTCTTTAATTCAAAACTACAACCCTGCACAAAGGGGCTTCCTACCTGTGGACTACTTTCATTTCTGGAGGTATTAATTTAACAGTATTTTAGCAAAAAATACAAGTTTTTTGCACACTGAGCATACAACTGGACATGTGGATTATGCAACATGAGTAATATGATTTTTTTTTTTAAATCAACATTTCCTGTTATGTTTGCTTTTGTCCATCCTTGGTCACCCATTCTACCAGAATCATTGTTAAGTCTGTTCTCCACAATGTATGAACAGACTGGAGACTGGAGAAAATGGAGAATGTTAATGTTCTCCATTAAAATTTTTTAACATAAAAATTAACATTTTTTTTCTCATCCAAAACCGACAAACATACATGGGTTAAGTAACATATAAAAAATTTATTTTTTGTTGAGGTTATTCCTTTAAGATGAATAAACATGTCATGAGAATTCATTTGTAGCATTAGGCAACTGAAAAAAAAAATCTATCTAGGAGTCTATAGTAGAAAATAAGCAAATGGGGGTCACTTTTTTATTGATCATTGTGTGTAAATTGAAACACTTCCAAATTATAGCTAGGTTAGAATACATTCAGGGTGCTTGTAAAGAGTTCTAAATTTGTCTAGGTGTATTGCATAATTTTACACTAGTAGAATGAAACAGCAGGAAATACCTAGCAGATATCTATCCATCCATTTACAAACCCGCTATAATCTAACTTGTGCTTTTAGGCTTAGGTGAAATGTCTTTTTAAATGCTGCTACAGAGCCATTATGCTGTGGATGATATACTAATTTATTGTTACAGTGATGGCAGGAAACTGCATTTTGTTTTCAAATGAAATGCTCCTAAACCAGCAGCTCTTTTTGATGATTTCTGCTGGATTCCTCACCCTCGCTTTGTTTCAGGAGTTGTGTATTTTATTTGACTATTCTTTTGTCATACATGGAGTAAATTGAATAACTGTTATTCACAACACGCTTACTCCTTAACCTTAATAGGACTTCAAGTGGTTTTCAATCTCAAAAACAAGGATGCTAACTGAAATTGAATTGTTCCGGTGTTCTAAACAGTGTAGGCTCCCTGTGATAGCTAGGGGTTGGGTATGAATTGGTGTTTTAACCAAAATCAAGCACTAACAGCTTTTCAAGTATTTGAATATACAGGCCAATACCTACAAACTACCACAAAAACATTACAAGTATTTATGCAGACTGTAAAAAAACACTTAGCAAATACACTAACAATGTCAACTTCAACTACAAATTGAAGCACTGAACCTTATGAATCATAAGATTAACTGATGCAACACACATGTACAAGAAAGACACAACCAATTCAAGAATCCAAAACTGGGTCTTCAATAAAATGCCACAACTAACCAAACATACTGTAATGTCAAAACACTACAGATAATATATACTGCTATAAAACAAATAAGGTTGGTTGCCCCTTTTGCAGTTTTTTTTTTTAATCTGTAAGTAAAGAAAAACACAAAAAATCCACATTTACACAACACTTCAAATATACATATATAAATGTGTCATTTAATCCATTTTCTATTCTACTTAACACAATTTGGGGTTGAAAGGTGTTGGTATATATATACAGCATTAGGAGCAAGATAAGAGATTGGGCAAGATGTCATGACAGTGCACACACATATGGGCCATATTTACTGAATACTAAACAAATAACCTAATTTTCATGTGTTCTGGATGAGAGGTAAAAACTGAACTATCCAGAGAAAAAAAATGTATGTATGAGTCAGAAAAAGCAGATGTCACACTGAGGCAGACATGGTAATCGCTGCACCACTTTGCTACCCCATTTTAAACAGGCACTTCAGAATAAAAGACAAAGCATATTTTACATGGCATCTCTGCACAGATGTAAAAAAAAAGTTGTCACAGGCTTACCATTTGTTACCATTGGCAAATATAACATTTTCTATAACCAACAATTCCATAAATACACTAATAAAACAATATTAGTTTTGTCTAAACCTAAATATCCATGCTGATAACAGAATCACATAAGTACATTTAAGTTTTCTTCCTGAAAATTTTTGCATGTTTAATCATAAGTAAATATCTATTAAAATAAATCTACACTGTAAGCTAATGTGGCAATAGTTTAGGTTTATTTTAGAAAGAAAAAAGCTAAAGGTTTACAGGCATGTTTGCATGCACACACACACACACACTCTCTCTCTCAAAAAGCTCTGTTCTGTAAACCAAAGCTCTGTCATTACTGGAAGGGCAGAAATTTCCAACATTTCCGAGCTTCAATGACCCAAACAGGAAATACATTCCACATGACCTCACCAAATGCAGTCTACAATCTTTCTAACCACAAAAACCAGCTAAACAGCCACACTGTAATGATGGAGACCTCAACAATAAAATATAATTTCTAAGTATATTTACAACATTAAATATACAGTGCTTTAACAATGCAGTGAAAAAAAAACTAAATTCATTGCACTGACAATCTTTTCCACACCACAATGAAAGAAAAAAAAAGAATAACTTACTGTTGCAATTTATTTTTTTATAAAATAATTTAGTCTATTTTCCATGCAAATCGGAACACAGAAGAGAAAACTCTCAATGATGTAATGAAAAGTGCAACAGGATAATAATTACAAATTAATTAGTTGCACATTTGGCAATATTTCTACACTGTTTCTTAAAAACCAAAAACGAGAAATTAAAGTTGTCAATTCTCACTCTAATAATTTGATGAAATTATACTTTAACCTATCTGGATATCCTACTATAGTTCAATGTTTATGTTTGTAAAGAGTGACTAATCCCAAGTAACCCCACCCAGGGTTTCATACTGAGTCATTCATGAAACAACTATTCTACTGTACATTAAACGTGAATGTTCACTGCCAAACACTTAAACTAAGAATATGGATCTATTTAATCTTCTCTATTACTTAAAAGTCACATAATTATTATTTTTGATAGCCAATTTGGTATTTTTCCATTTTGCTGTTACTTGTCTTAGTTTTATAGACACCTTTTCTGATAGGCCCAGAACAACTTTTAAACAAATCTTACTCAAGCAATGACATGGGCGATATGAAAAAAATACAAACAGAAATTAATGCAATAAAATCACTAAAAACAACTTCCTTTTTACTCTACATATAGTAAAGACTATGGACAGTGAATACATAACAGTTGAAATAATCAAATAATAAAACAAATATGGCTTCATAATAATTAGCTAAGCTGCCTTGTAAGAGGACAGGGACTTTCATTTGCTACCCATTCCACCTTAGGTCTTGTTATAAAGTCCAAATAAATGTTATTAAGTTTAAATACACCAGATCATGTGCATCCCAGAATAGAAAATACCTTCCTGAAGACTTTGGCATAAGCTATTTATTAAATAGAAGGAATGCTGTGAGTAATGTGAACATATAAGCAATGATTAAAGTTTAGTTCAGCTTTCACAGTTTTCCAGAATTTGTCATCTCACAAGAATGCTAGAAATTAAGGAGTCACAATTTGATTTTGGGTAAAGCTTTTAAAGACAGTTACCTGCGGCACTCCTCAAAAGAAGGTTATTACAAAGTTTAAAGCAAATTTTAAATGAAGTACTATAGAAAGTACATGCATTTCTAAAGATTACTGAAAAAATTACTAACAACTCTGTATCTTGCAAAATACAAACCACATTACTAAAACTATTATGACTAAACTTGCATATTCACCACAGTCGTACACAGAATGGTGCAATAAACAAAAACAGAAAGTGGCACATTTGTGGGTAAAACATCTTGTTAATGAGGGCAATAAGAAGAGAATGACCAGACTTGTTCAAGAGAACAAAAAAATTCAAAAATACTCATAACAGCTCTACAAAACAGTGCCACTTTTTCTAGAGATGCCTTTCTAGGCAAAACACGTCGGGAACTGACACAGATTGGCTACGACAGCAGCAGATAATACTAAATTTCACTCCTGTTAAGTAAGGAAGATGAGTCTACATTTGGGCATCTGATCAACAGGAATGGACAAATGAACATTGGCTGATCTAATTAATCTTATTTTCTACTGCAATATACTAAACATTGAGACAGAACATTGCATAGATCACATGACTCAATGGAGCCATACTATCATGTCTCAATAGTACAGGCTGGTGGATGCAGTGGAATTGCAGGGGTAATATTTTCTTAGCAGACACTTGGCCTTTTAATATCAAATGAGCATCACTTTAAAGCTGAGGTATACCTACGAATTGTTGATGACTATATATATATATAGATAGATATAGATAGATATAGATAGATATAGATAGATATAGATAGATAGAATATATCTATATATATCTATATCTTGATAGATATATATCACTTAACAGCCAGAGTTTAGCTTTTTTTGTTAAATGGATAATTTCAGCAGAAAAAAGTGCCATACTACAAAACATGTGTCATCTCAATCTGCTAAAACAGACATGGTAGCGACTCCAGTATATTGCAATGGTCTGCACAGCCCCCAGATTTCAACTGTACAGAGTGCATTGGTAGAAGGATAGAAAAGGGGTGTGTAGCAAAAATGTGTGGCCAACAACTATGTATAAAATGTGTATGATATCATTAAAAGATGTTTCTAGCATCTTCTTTTACCCATACCTACAGCACTTCAGGAAGATGTTGGAGGTTAAAAAGAAAAAAAAAAAAGTCCCACTTGCAACTAGATATAGTAGCTGTTTCTATTGTAGTGGCCAAGCGTAAATTTTCTGCAACTAGATAAGCGACAGATATTGCAGATCTAAAATGCACTATCTGGCTAAATTTGCCTTACATTACATTATGTATAACTTTTCAGCACCCTATTTGGTTCAGACTGCTTTTTCTATACTTTAAAAATAAATCAGTTTTAAAGAATGTTGCGTTTTTGTTAATTTCAATTTGATTGCATGTAACGTTATCTTCTTCAATGTATAAGTTAGACTTGATTGCATAGAATGTTACTGTCTTAAAAAAAAAAAAAAAAAAAAGCAATGTGTCTGAAAACAACATTCACTCGTAACTTTTGACTTGACCAATAAAATGGCACATATTGGACCAAAACAACAACATCTCACCAGTCTTGGAACACATACTTTGCAAAGAATAAGAAAGATACTGAACCTTTCTTAAGAAGTAAATAAAAGTCATTTAATTGGTATCAGGTGCTATTTTAAAAGATTTTTTTCCATTTTTGGCGAACTTTTCAATTAAACAAAACATTTCAAATTAAAAAAAAAAAAAACTCTTAAGCCTATATTTGGATCTTGCTAAAAAGTTACAGGTATAATTTAATTTAAATGATTTAACAATAGGACTATAAATGGTGGTGGCGACACATGAAATTACTTTGGGAGAGAGAGTGCTATGATGCTTGCTATTCTGCCACTCTATATTGCTCTCCTGGTAGTTTGTGCAACCTAGTACTTCATCCACAGCTGCTAGTTTTGGATCTACCAAGCATTTGTGTTTTTTCACATATGAATAAAATAAAATACTGGTTCTTGTGCAAAATTTTGCTTTCTAGTTATATATTTTACAGACAGACAACAGAAATGCATTACTGATTTGTGTAATAGAAATTACCTAGATAAACTTAAAATAAACTGCCCGACATGTCTTTTATGACAAAATGTCAACACCCTGTTTAGAATTCAAATTTCAAATAGTTGTATACAGGTATAAGGTTCTTTGTATTTGCTTTCAAAAAATGATGACTGCATACTCAAATCTAAGATATGTATAAATGTATTTATACATACTTAATACTGATTGTTTACATCCACAACATTCTTTAAACAAAAAATTGAGCAGCAAAGTGCAATACTGTTTATATACATATAATGCTTAAGAATGACACTGACTATAGTCCGTCTCTACAGTGAGCAAACAACTATTGCTATAAATTATTTTCATTACATTAAATTAATAGTGTTACAAAGTTTTTAATGACTCTACTGGTAAAGTAAAAAAAAAATGAATGCTGAAGCAAAAGTATTTCCAATATTTGCTCAAATGATTCTCAGGATATACACCATTTACAAAAACAACAATCAAAAATGATGCATCTGCTAAAAACTTTTCCAGATTCCATACTTTTGCTTACATTAAAATGCACTTATATAGTACACTTTAATAGCATACTGGTGTATTTCCATATAACTGTCTTGGTTTTATCTATCATCTTTGCAGCCATGATCTTAATCACTGACTTACGTGTTCTCCATTAAAACAATTTTTAAAAAGGAGAACATTTATATATTTATTTATGTAAACAACATAAAAGACTGAAGGGAAACATAAGTGCAATTATTTTCAGACAAAATGCACATATTCTGAATGGTGCTGTAAGAAAGAGGTTAGGCTAACAAGACTGCCTTATCATCCATCCATTTTCCAAAGCTATTGTGGCACAAATGCCTATAATTGTCATTCAGGGCCAAATCAGGGCCACCAAATAATAAGATACATGTTTTTGAGATGTACAAGCATAACACAGAAGACAAAATCTATGCATACACAAAGAATACCAACAATGAAACACAACTTCACTGTATACCATTACAGAGCTAATGTTAACGTAATTTGCAAGAACTAATGTGGCTTGATTAGCTCAATCTGAGTTAGTGTGGATGTGTGGGAAAACTGCTTCTTGCAAAGAACTGGTATACTGGTATTTTTTCATTCCTGATTCGTGCCTTGTGACCCAGGTTACTAGGATAGGCCAACTGCAACACTAGACCTGGATTTGAAAAATACACCGATGAAAGTATTTTTGAATACATCCAATCTACAGATGTGAAATAAAACTGCATAGCATTCCAATTGCTTATGGTCATTTAAAAGAAATGGCATTTTTTTTTTAACAGCGGTCCTCACAGCTATAACTTACGTTGGCCTTTTGAAAAATGAATGGAATGCATACACTCTCCCCCCCCCCCCCCGTTACTTACTGCACAGATTCAATTTAAGTACTTAGCTTGTAAGTTGTTTCGGTTTGCTACAACACAAGTTGCACTGTTTGACTCCAGAAAACTACTAAAAATTCGAAACAATTGCCCAACATTCAGTTCCAGCTACGTGCCGCGTTAATTAACTGCATGTAGGCTTAATTCAAATGCAACCCCAATCGATGAAACGGAACTACCGATGGTATTAAACACGTACACCTGCTCCCGCAAATAGGCAGATTTACTCCTCCAGTTCGGGTTTTCATGGCACAATAACGGAACAAGTGTGAGTAAGCGGTGTGCATGAATAATGCTCCTGCAGAAAGCCTCGATGGTTCGACTGCGCAGTGTAGGCTCTGCGCCGCACAAGGGGCTCGACATGACAAGTCGGGTGCATCCCCACCACACGGGCCGCACCGCGCCTATCCTAAACTGACAGATCAACCGCCGTACCCCGCCCGGCCTCTACCCGCACTCCGTGAACGACAACGCCAGAGCTGCTCGACCAGGGAGTCTTCAGCCGATCGCTGTGTAGCAGGAAGGGAAGTGCCATAAAGCCCTGTACGCCGAAGGCTGGCAGTTTCGCTGAAACTCACGTAGTCGCCGCTGCAGGACTCAAAACACCTTTAAAACGCCTTCCTATCTCACCGCAAAAAATAACTCATAGCTGACGAGTGGACCTTATCTCCGTTAGCGCAACTGGCAACGACGCAACAGTTCTGCCGAGGCGAAACTAGCCATATTGCAAGATGGGACGCGTGCCCCCAGAAAGAGCATTTTAGTCCTTCGGTGCGCGAATCAGCAGACAAGCGAAACAACTGCAAATCAACTGGGAAGCCAGGTGCCACACGCATGTACTAAATCATCGTACCTTCTTTTTTTCATCGATAAAACTCCGACAAAAATAGAAATAGCACGAATAAGGTAGTGAGGAAGAGCGTGGGGATCTGCTGGGAGAGAAGCCAGAGCTGCGTGCAGTTGAGAAGCCGCACACTGCAGAGTCGAGGCACGCCGCCCGACTGGATTCCCCGACGAGCTGCGACACAGCGCGCCGGAGCCCCGCAAACCAACAACTTTTCGCTCCAAACTGCGCCCTCGCCGCGCCTCCCACCAGGCTTTCCTGACATTTTACAGGCATCGTTAGCTTGTTGTTTGTTTTTGGTTGCTTTTTTATCAACATCTGCTGCACCAGCAAGTCGACCCTCCCTCAGCTCCCGAAGTTGATCGTTATTGCTCTCCTGCGAGGGAGTAGTAGTTCTAGTATTTTAATGAGATATTTAAAGCACTCTTACCAGCTTCGCTTTCCACCCCGCTGACAGCAAATCCCTGTCTGTGTACGGCGGAACTGACGTTTCTCCATATCAACCAGGTCAAGTGGCCTAAAAGGGAGTTTCTCTGCGCTCGGGGGGAGGGCGATGGGCCCGATTTTTCAATGAAGCTGTTACAGTAGGCGAGAAAACTGCGCCTTTGCATTCCTCTAAATACGCATAGTAGAAAACTGTTATTTTACTCACCGGAATTGATGTGTATTTTTAGACCTACTCACAGCTATAGCACGTATACAACATCTTTGTACTTACACGGTTAACGTGTGTTTTGATTACGTGTGGGTGTGTTCTTGTGCTTTACGTTGGACTGGCGGCCCGTCCAGTATTAAAATCTGCCGTATCCCCGATGCACATCATGACACTGTAAGGAAAAGACCAGGAAAACAAAATGAAGAAATACATTTTTGAGGATAATTTTATACACAGAAGGCAACACAAAAATGCCCCGTAAAATGTTATATATACAGTATGTATATGCTATATACCTAAAGACTTAAGTCAAACAAATTTAAATTCGTTTCTTAAATTTTCATTATACATCCATCCACTTCTAAATCCGTAATATTCTATTTCTTGTCAATTTCGAAATTAGACACCAGAAATACATAGAATGACATTCTTTCCAAGGCGCTCCCACTGGTCATTTCAGAAAAAGCGATTAAACTGGTATTTGAAATATCACTTTGACACAAGTATTCAGACCCCTTTCTCAATACTTAGTTGAAGCACTTTTGCCAGCAATGACAGCCTGGAGTTTTCTTGGGTATGTCATGCATACCTGGATTTGTGGATTTTCTGCCATTCTCCAAAGGAGTTCATTTCAAGCTCTGTCAGGTTGGATGGAGGCCAAAAGTGGATGGAGTGGACAGCTTTTTTCAGGTCTCTCCAAAGATGTTCAATTGGTTTCAAGTCTAGGCTTTGGCTAAGCATCTCAAGGACATTTTCAGTGTTGTCTCTAAGTCACTTGTGTGTTGTCCTTGCTTTGTACTTGGCATCATTGTACTGCTGGAAGGTGAAACTTTGGCCCCATCTTAGGTCCAGAGTACTCTGGACTGGTTTTCATTAAGGATATATCTCTACTTTGCTCCTTTCAGCTTTTGTTTGACCCTGTCTTGCCTCCTAGGCCTTGCTATTGAAAAACAACCCCACAGCAAGATGCTGCCACCACCATGCTTTACTGCTGGAATGATATTTCACATGTGATGAACTGTGCATGGTTTCTTCCAGACACATCATTATCCTTGGTTTTATCAGATCTGGGAATACTCACAGTCTGAGAATTCTTTAGGTGCCTTTTTGCAAACTCTAAGTGGATTTACACGTGTTTTTTTACTGAGGACAGACTTGTTATAAAGTCCAGATTGTTGGGAGTGTTGCAGTATGGTTGTCCATTGCCTGAAATTTCTCCCTTCTCCACAGGTTTTCTGGAAATTAGCCAGAGTTGCCATCAAGTTCTTGGTCACCTCCCTTACCGTGGCCATTCTCACATGATTGCTCAGTTTGGCCGGGCAGCCAGCTCTAGGAAGAGTCATACCTGTTTTGCATTTCTTCCTTTTAAGAGTTGTGAAACCTACTTTGCTTTTGGGAACCTTAATTCTGTAATAATTTTTGTATCTTTCCACAGATCTACAATATGCTGAAACACAATCCTGTTTCTAAACTACGCAGGCAGTTCTTTCATCCTCATAGCTTGGTTTTTGCTCTGATACAAATTTTCAACTGTGGGACCTCCTATATGTGCCTTTCTTAATCATATCCAGTCAATTGAATTGACTATGGTTGGACTTTAAAGAAGATGCAGAAACATCTTAACATTGATCGCTTGTTACTCAATAAATGAGTAAAAAAATTTTAAGTCTTGTTTTCACTTTTTCATTTTAGGATTTTGGGTGCTTTAAAGAAATGTAGTGCAATGCTGCAATATAGCAAAAACTGAAACAAGTGAACGGGTCTGAATACTTTCTGAATCCACTGTATGTATGTATGGATGGTATGTATGAGTCTTGCAGCGGACTGTTTTTTTTTTGCCTTGTATCTGATGCTACTGAGATAAGCTGTGGCATCTTAGGAAACTGTAGTGGAATAAGTATTTTCAGAAAATGGATGAATTATTTTTCAAGTAGATACTTTGAAGTACAATTATACCATGACATTCAACCAAAATAATAATTTCCAACTGGTATTAGTCAACTTGGAAGTACCAAACTCCAATTCTCATGATTATAATTGTTAAAAATTTAAATCAGAACAGTAAAATACCAAATGGATGTTTGGAACACACTACAGCTTTATACCTAATTTTTGTCTTGTTTTGTTTTATTTTCATTGATTTAATTAAATGTTTCTTTTTTTCATTTTTAATTGCTTTCATTTAGAAAGTAGCTATTTTCATTGTCATCTATTTATTGTTTTGAAATAGTTTTTTTTAATGTTTTCAATTGCTTTATTGATTTTTTTATTTATTCAGCACAAGACAACAGAGCCTTCAATCAATGACTACACTGTTTAAGGCTTTTCTTAGCCCTGGTTTCATCCATGGGCTATTGAGTTATAGTTTGTGTTGTTTATAGTGCCCCTTCAATGAGTAGGTCCATCCTTACTAAAATCAGTTAAAGGTAATATTTAGTTATGGTTACTTTTTGAAGATTGGAGTTTTCACTTTTTCTAGGGTTTTCCCCTTTTGTACAAATTTAGAAGAACATTTGTTGATAAGATTATTGTTTAGTATTTAAGAATTTGGGTTTTGCTTATTATTCAGGGGGCTTTTCCTTATTATGTGATTTTTTTTTTTTCCAGAGGTATTTGACCCTAATAGTTTCAGATGTTTGGCTTGCTTTGTTTAATCTGTTATCTTTTTATTGAGATTTTCAGAGTAATTATTTGCTTGAATAGGTTCTGATGTTTTCAATGATTTCAAAGGTGTGCTTGCCATCTGTTTATTTTAAGTTTAAGGTTTCTTTCATTTCAACTTTTTTTTTAATTTCCTTGTATGCATGTCTGTGCTCAATCAGCAATTAAGTGTAACAGTTTAATTGCAAAATTTAATTGCAAAATCAATGAGTGAAATGTTTTAAAGGGTCTGCTACATTTTTCTTCTTTTTTATAACACTGTAATCATAACAATACTGCACAATTACTATACAGGCATACAAGCATGTGTATATGTGTGTTTCTTTAAGAAATTGGGCACAATTATTGTATAACTTAATTCACAACGAACACAAAGAAGCCATGGGAAAAGACGTTAATTCATTAGAGATCTAAAATGAAGATTGGTGCACTGTGCAACTTAATTTCCAGTTCTACTACTGGTAGATTATGGATGGTAGCAGAAAGAAACAAACATTTGCTGGCTTGGTTAGCTTAGCTGTAGAGAGGAAATTCTGCCCTAATTCCTGCCCTTTTGCATTACTCAATGTATTAGTTACTATTGAATACTATCAACTAAGTAGAAATTAAGTTTTTTTACACTCACTTAGGCAGGAGACACATAATAACTGATATCTTACTGTCATTTTGCATTCTTAGAAGACAATCATTTAGTTCCACCATTCCTAAACAATAACATTTTTAATATATGGAAAAGCTTCACTATAGGAGTCTTTACAGATTTGTATATTGACAGTGCATTTGCATCCTTTGAAAAACTGTGTCTCAAAATTTATCTTACATCAAAACCTTTATCTTCTGTATGCAAAATAGAGATTTTGCTAAAATAATTTTGTCTGAATGTACTAGCCTTCCTTCAAGATCTTATGGTAAAATTATACGTTCTAGCTGCAATAAAGATACAGGTATAAAATAAAAATAATATATATAATATTATGTAATAATATAAGGAGTATAATAAAGATACTCCTGGCTACACATCTTTTTTCACTCCGACAATCCAAAATATACCTGGGTCAAGATCTTATTTGTGAGAGATGTTGTCCGTTGCATGCTTCAGTGGGTCACATGTTTAGAAAAGCATCTAATTCACTTTAGTAGAAACCATGCAAAAGTTATTTAAAATCTGGTTGGCCTCTTTCAATTAATTGTGCGTGTTGAACTGCTGCTTATGTTTTGAACTGTTCCATTTGTTTAAGTGATAACTTCAAGGTAAGTCCTCTTCATTCTTTCTTTCCCTAGTTTATTGTTTGTGTAAAATCTAGTATTTATAAATGTTACTGAGTTGTAATTTACCCATTGGAGTACAATTCTTAAAATCATTAAAATAAATTAAAAGTTCAATGAACCCAGACCAGCTGGCAGCCTAGCCTCTCCTTAAACATTCCACAGTGTATAGTAGTATTATAATCATAGCTAAGTCATCTGATATATGAAGCTGAGGTCTGGTATTGGTAATGCCTATTTTCTTTGCTGGCAGGCACACTAGTGGCAAAGCAGAACAGAAAAAGCAATTGGTAACACTGGGTGGAAATAATCAGTTGTAGCCAAGGTGCTGAAAAAAATACAATAATACAATAATAATAGCCATTTCAGAATTTGGATACTTTCCAGCTAAAGGCTATAACACATGAAGTAGCTTTAGATATTATCAGAACTGAAAAGCCATGCATCTTACACTTTCAATGTTGGCTCTGGAAGTAGGATGATGGAGAGCAAACCCATCCATTTTATACATATCAGAATGGGAATTTTAAAATAATACCTTGTTAACCAATGCAAAGACTTGAGTACCAGAGCTGGATATATGTACTTCTTATTTTTATGATCCTTATTGCAAAAAAATCTGTCAACTATAGGTTAGTAATCAAATACTTAGAACAGTTTTACAATTAATAATTGTACTATTCAGATCTACTTGAGATAAATATATGAGCTAAATTTTTTGTATCTTAACCTGCACAGTGAAAAAATGCCTTAGTTTACAATATTTTTAAGCTGAAAAAAAAAAACAGGTCACAGTGCAATAATGTGTATATGATCCATCCATCCTCCTAGTTTCTAAACCTATTTATCCAGAGCAGAGTTTCAGGGAAGCTAGAGCTTATCCCAACAAGCATTAGGTACAAGGTAGGAGCAATCCCTGGACAGGGCAACTGCCTATCACATGGTGAAAAGACACACACACATCAGGGTGAATTTAGCATCTCCAATGCACAGATAAAAGTAAACATAATGGCTACATTATAAGTGGGATGGTTAAAGCTAAAATTCAGGTCCTCAAATTTGAGAGTTGTCAGTATTGTATTTCTCTTTACAGAATTTCCTCACACTGAAGGATTTTTGTTTTATTTTTTCCAACTTTAATGACCAGCAGTAAAGTGCAGTTATTTCTGGCCTATGTCGCAGATGGCTGGGGGGGGCGACCCGGCCGGGACGCCTCGGAGGACCAGAGGAGGGCTTACACCTCCTCCAGACCATATGGGGGCAACCACCCTGGTGCCTTTGGGGCCATGGGTACGGGGCTTTGAAGTGCAACCCTGTAGGGGGCCGTGGTCACCGCCAGGAGGCTCCCCAATGCCTTTGGAGCCCTGGACCTCAGCACTTCCGCCACACCCGGAAATGCTGGGGGGAAGACGAGCAGGGACACCCAGAGTGCTTGCGGGGATGCAGCCGGCACTTCCGCCACACTGGGGCATGTCGGTGGAATATTGCCGGGAAGCACCTGGAGCACATCCGGCTGATTATAAAAGGGGCCGCCTCCCTTCATTCAGGGCTTGAGTCGGGTGGAAAAAGGACAAAGCTGGAAGGCAAGGAGTGGAGGCGGCGTGAAGAGACAAGGCAAGAGTGTGAGGCCTGGACTTTGGGGGAGTTTGGGGTTGTGTGGCATTGAACTTGTAAATAGTAGTCTGTAAATAAATGTGTGGTGGTGATTTACAACATGTCTGCCTGTCTGTGTCCAGGGCTCATTCCACACCTATTATAATTAAGTTGAAAACATATATTAAATTTGGAATTTAGGGTTGTGATGACAAAGCTACTCCTTTATCCTACAGAGATAGATAATATATAATGTTGACAAAGGTACTATATTGGCGCTGACCTGAAACATATAACACTGAGGCACAAGTAAAAATAAAAGAAAAGATTTATTTTTCTTCACCTGTTGTGCACGTCTTCCTTGTGTCCCATAGGCAGTACACAGTCCCGCAAAAACCACACAAATCAAACACCAAAAGTAAAGCACATAAAAATAAAGCACCCAATCTTCAGTGAATCCTCCACTCTTCCTTGGCAGCTTTGTCTCCCTCCTCCTGACTCTGGCTTCCGGAGTGGTGACTGCTGGCTCCTTTTATAATACCCCCGGAAGTGCTCCAGGTGCTCATTTACTTACTTCCAGCAGCACTTCCAGGTGTGGCAGAAACCTTGCCCAAGAGGTCCCAGCGGTTATTTTTGCAGCACTCCCTTGAGGCTCCCTCGGATCCCAACAGGGCTGTAACCAACTCCCATGAAGCCCTGCGGGAGTCCGAGGTACCATTGTCATCCAGGGGGCTGCCACCAAGGTTTGTTGATAAGATGAGGTTTGGAGGGTATTAGTCAAAAGTCTTATTTATTATTTTCATGTTCTTCTTTTCAAGTCTCCATATGCTAGGTTCATGTCCAAAGGTCTGTTAATGGTGTTTTCATTGAATATCCATGTTTCAGCCAGTTCTCTGTCACTTTTGTATTAGTCTTAATTCCCCCATATCCATCCATCCTACCCTCCTTATTTTCTATATATTGCCTTGGTTTCCTGTAAGTCTTAATAATTTTCCCCTAGTGATCATTCCTGGTACTAACTGAAAACGTAGAAATAAAACAATGTTTTAAAGATACGTGATTCATTTGATTTCCAGGTACAAACATAAATCTATATATAGTATTTAAACCTACAAAAGTGTGCTCATTGGACACAGCTTATGGGCTTTGGTGTTAGTAATTACCCATTGGACCAGGGGCTGGCTATGTGTGCTAATACCTTCGCTTCTTCTCCCTCTGCAGAATAGAAGACTGACAACCACTCTATTGCTGACATCACTTCCATTGTCCGACATCCTGTACCCTACCCTTCCTGCCTCATGACCTTGAAACCCAGAAAATAGCCATCTTGTTCGTAATTCGAGACTGAACTCTGGCCTGCAAAGACAACTCTACTATTACTGCTTGTTTTTTTGTTTATACATCCAATTATATGGGATCACCAAAGTGATGTCCCTCTTTATCTGTGTCTGTCATATCTTTTACAATATAAGAGAAATTAATAAAAACAAACCTGAAGTTTAAGGATAGTTTGGGTAAACCCCAGTCTCCTCATTTGTTATGGGGAATAATCCTGGATTGAGATCTTCACCAGTTGTATATTCTCTTAGTGAATGTCCAAATAAATTTAGTCGACCCACATAGTTTGAGAGGTTCTCTTCATTTTTCATCTCCTCTACTAGTATACTTGATTTTTCTCATTATCCATCTTGTCGATGCTGGGAGAAATTCAGGGGCCGGTTTATTATATGTACATGGGCAAAGCTCATCCTTAAAAAACTTATTAGTGGGTAAAGAATAGACTTATAGTAATGAAATTTCCTCTAAATAACTTCATTCCTTTTCAAGTCCTACTTACTCTAACGTCTTCCCCATAATTGAGCTTTTGTAAATACACATTTCACTTTATCCATTCAACCTGGCAGACTTGTGTTTATGTGTGTTTGTAAGTATATATGGCAGCATGATGACACAGTCATTATTGATAATGCCTCACAGATCTGGTGTCTTGGGTTACTTTGCCCGGTCACTGCATGTCTATGTGCATTCAGTCTGTTCTTCCCATGTTTATATGGGTTTGTCCTTTTCCCCATATGATAAAGAATGGTAAGTTTTATTGCAAATGTTAAATTAGCTCTGTGTGAGTGTGTGTGTGTGTGTAGGGGTGTGCACTGCCATGGATGGAATCACAGTTTGCCTAATGTTGATTTCTGTCTTTTACCCACTTCTGTTGGTGTAAGATCTGTCCACAACAATCATCCCCCCTCTTCCCCAACCATTGAATTTAGCAGTGTTGAGAATGTTCTGGTTTACATACATAAAAATTCCCTGCAAAAATATTTAGCCCCTTAGCAAAGTCTATAATTTTGGAAAATAAATTCTATACTGAAATTATGTTTTCTGTGATATTTATTTTCCATGTTAGAAAGAAATCTTTAGAAGAAAACTGATATACAGGTATATCATTTTCATACATTCACACAGATTAATATTTTGAAGAATCAACTTCTTAAAGTCCTTTAGGGTAAGTACAGTATGTACTAGATTTGTGCACTAATTGCACACTAATCTATTCTTCCTGGAAGACTTGCTCCGGAATGTATAGGTTAACTGGATAATGCTTGTGCACATCAATTTTCAAATAGTAACTGTAATAGTAATCGATTGATGTCATTATACACTCACCGAAAGGATTATTAGGAACACCATACTAATACGGTGTTTGACCCCCTTTCGCCTTCAGAACTGTCTTAATTCTACGTGGCATTGATTCAACAAGGTGCTGAAAGCATTCTTTAGAAATGTTGGCCCATATTGATAGGATAGCATCTTGCAGTTGATGGAGATTTGTGGGATGCACATCCAGGGCACGAAGCTCCCGTTCCACCACATCCCAAAGATGCTCTATTGGGTTGAGATCTGGTGACTGTGGGGGCCATTTTAGTACAGTGAACTCATTGTCATGTTCAAGAAACCAATTTGAAATGATTTGAGCTTTGTGACATGGTGCATTATCCTGCTGGAAGTAGCCATCAGAGGATGGGTACATGGTGGTCATGAAGGGATGGACATGGTCAGAAACAATGTTCAGGTAGCCCGTGGCATTTAAACGATGCCCAATTGGCACTAAGGGGCCTAAAGTGTGCCAAGAAAACATCCCCCACACCATTACACCACCACCACCAGCCTGCACAGTGGTAACAAGGCATGATGGATCCATGTTCTCATTCTGTTTACGCCAAATTCTGACTCTACCATTTGAATGTCTCAACAGAAATCGAGACTCATCAGACCAGGCAACATTTTTCCAGTCTTCAACTGTCCAATTTTGGTGAGCTTGTGCAAATTGTAGCCTCTTTTTCCTATTTGTAGTGGAGATGAGTGGTACCCGGTGGGGTCTTCTGCTGTTGTAGCCCATCTGCCACAAGGTTGTGCGTGTTGTGGCTTCACAAATGCTTTGCTGCATACCTCGGTTGTAACGAGTGGTTATTTCAGTAAAAGCTGCTCTTCTATCAGCTTGAATCAGTCGGCCCATTCTCCTCTGACCTCTAGCATCAACAAGGCATTTTCGCCCACAGGACTGCCGCATACTGGATGTTTTTCCCTTTTCACACCATTCTTTGTAAACCCTAGAAATGGTTGTGCGTGAAAATCCCAGTAACTGAGCAGATTGTGAAATACTCAGACCGGCCCGTCTGGCACCAACAACCATGCCACGCTGAAAATTGCTTAAATCACCTTTCTTTCCCATTCTGACATTCAGTTTGGAGTTCAGGAGATTGTCTTGACCAGGACCACACCCCTAAATGCATTGAAGCAACTGCCATGTGATTGGTTGATTAGATAATTGCATTAATGAGAAATTGAACATTAACCGGCTTTGGTTAATGCAGCAAATCATCCGCAATTGTGACATTGATAGAAAGAAATCTTAAGAAGAAAACAGAAATATACTGTACCATTTTCATATCTGCTCAGTTCCCAAAATGTAATAATTTGAAGAGACACTTTTACAGCAATAGCAAGTCCTTTAGGGTAAGTAGAGTAAGTATGTACTAGCCTTATAGCGTTTATTTTTTACAATACACTGTATCAGTGTATGCTCCTAACCTCAATGCATTAAAAAGTGAGTATTTGTTAGTAAAATATATTTGAATTTGATATTTTTGAATTAGAAATTGTGATATTTATTATTTCCTTTTGGTTACTTTTTGTGAATGTCTAATTCAGAAAATAACTGCACTAACCTGAACTAAAACTTTCCTGACTTCAGAAATCTTGGTTAGGGTAGTTTAGGTAAAGTTTATATTTAGTTAGAATATTTACTCATAAATTATAATATATTATTAAAATGCTTAGCAAAAAAAGTCAAGTTACATAAATTCCTTTTCTTCAAAACTTGTATAAACATCTTAAAAGGCCTTAAAAGCTCATTAAAACCATCGATTCACCTAACTTATAGATGTCACCTTTTCTCATTTGTAGTGTGAGTAAGATGATCAACAGACTTTAAAGAGCTATTTTACTCCAAAGAGGAAGCTCCATGGGGAGCCTAAAGTGCATAGGTATCCATTACAGGAGGCTCTATTTGTTAGATTTCAGTGTCCTGGAAAAACTAAATAAACAGAGAGACCAGAAATATTTGGGGTGTCTTTTTAAATCAATTTTAGGGCTCAGAGAGATATACAAAGAGAGACCTGAGGCAACCAACAGGAGCTTTGGAGAGAATGTCATTGGACTTTCTTAAGTGCTGAAGTTGGGTCTAGGTGGTTAAAGAATAACATGTGGAACTAAATTAATATGAGTCTTAAAAACGTTTTTAGAGATGACCCGAATCATTTCTTTGTGGGTACACCTTACTGTTTAATTCAAAGTGTGTCAACAGAGTATTCAGTTAGGCTGCATACCATGGGAATTGTTTCTGTTCATTAGGGAAGGTATGAATAGCGTCAGTGATATTTAAAATGCTCCTAAATATGGTAATTGTAAGCCAATAAAATGGAAAAAAAACAATCATATATATGGTAGTTATATTTCCAGTGATGTTGTTGCTGCTGTTTGATTGCTATGATGGATTTAAAAAGTTTCACCATACGTTAGGAATAAGTTAGGCATCTCAAGAATGAACAAGGAGAGAAGCAAAATGATACTTTCAAGGGAGAGAGGAAGTGGTACTTAAAAGTCAGTCCCCTGTAGACTTCTAATTTAGTGCAACTGTAGATCCAGGAGGATAGTAGAAGGGTAAGAAAATTTGTCCTATAATGCTATGGGGGAGGTGTGTGTTTTCAAAAACCTGTAGGCTCATCTAAAGTGGTACAAGCTAACCAATCAAAAATATTAAAAGGTTAAGTCTAGAAGTGAAAAATACTGCATTGTCACTGGGTATGTCCGGGTATTATAATGTTAAAATTAGTGCAAGATAAAGTAAGCCACTGTTCTTATACATTCAGTTGTCAATTTTTGCATTCAAATTGTTTTTTTTTCTTTTTTTTTTGTAAATTGTAATCGTACTATTTGAGCTTCATCTGCCATCACTAGAATCTACAAATTGTTTAGCATCTACTGTGACACAGATTACTTTTTCTGTACATTAAAATCCAAAATTACATAGTAAGAGATGTGATCAAGAACGTGATTGGCTGAGTTTGAGAGAATCTTTGTGGAGATGGGAGAAGCTTTCAGAAAGACAACAATTACTGCAACACTGCCACCAATCTGGGCTTTATGACAGAATGGCCAAACAGAAGTCTTTCCTTAGTAAAAGATACATGGAAGCCCACTTGGAGTTTGCAAAAAGACACCTAGAGATCTCTCAGACTGTGAGAAACAAGATTCTCTGGTCTGATAAAGCCAAGATTAATGTCACGTCTGGGGGAAACCAGGCACCATTCATCAACTGTGCAATACTATTCCAACACTGAAGCATGGTGGTGGTAGCATCATGCTGTGGGATTGTTTTTCAGCAGCAGGGACTAGGAGACAAGACAGGGTTGAGGGAAAGCTAAAATAAGCAAATTATAAAGATATCTATAATAATAAAAGGCAAAGCCCTCACTCACTCACTGACTGACTGACTGACTGACTGACTGACTGACTGACTGACTGACTGACTGACTGACTCATCACTAATTCTCCAACTTCTCATGTAGGTAGAAAGCTGAAATTTGGCAGGCTCATTCCTTACAGCTTACTTACAAAAGTTAAGCAGGTTTCATTTCGAAATTCTACACGTAACGGTCATAACGGTCGATAACGGTCGACAACGTCCGCCATGTTGAACTTTCTTATTTATGGCCCCATCTTCACGAAATTTGGTAGGCGGCTTCCCTGCGCTAACCGAAACCGATGTATGTACTTATTTCGATGGTATGACGCCACTGTCGGCCGCCATATTGAACTTTCCAATGTCACCAATTTTCAAACTTCCCGTGTAGGTAGAAGGCTGACCCCATCTTCATGAAATTTGGTAGGTGACTTCCCTGCGCTAACCAAAACCGATGTACGTACTTATTTCGATGGTATGACGCCACTGTCGGCCGCCATATTGAATTTTCCAAACGTCACTAATTCTCCAACTTCCCGTGTAGGTAGAAGGCTGAAATTTGGTAGGCCCATTCCTTACAGCTTACTTACAAAAGTTAAGCAGGTTTCATTTCGAAATTCTACGCGTAACGGTCATAACGATTAACAACGTCCGCCATATTGAACTTTCTTATTCATGGCCCCATCTTCACGAAATTTGGTAGGCAGCTTCCCTGCGCTAACCGAAACCAATGTGCATACTTATTTCGGTGGTATGACGCCACTGTCAGCCGCCATATTGAACTTTCCAATGTTACTAATTCTCAAACTTCCCGTGTAGGTAGAAGGCTGAAATTTGGCAGGCCCATTCCTTACAGCTTACTTACAAAAGTTAAGCAGGTTTCATTTCGAAATTCTACGCATAACGGTCATAACGGTCAACAACGTCCGCCATGTTGAACTTTCTTATTTACGGCCCCATCTTCACGAAATTTGGTAGGTGACTTCCCTGAGCTAACCAAAACCAATGTACGTACTTATTTCGGTGGTATGACGCCACTGTCAGCCGCCATATTGAATTTTCCAACATCACTAATTCTCCAACTTCCCGTATAGGTAGAAGGCTGAAATTTGGCAGGCTCATTCCTTACAGCTTACTTACAAAAGTTAAGCAGGTTTCATTTCGAAATTCTACGCGTAACGATCAACAACGTCCGCCATGTTGAACTTTCTTATTTATGGCCTCATCTTCTCGAAATTTGGTAGGCGGCTTCCCTGCACTAACCGAAACCAATGTACGTACTTATTTCAGTGGTATGATGCCACTGTCGGCCACCATATTGAACTTTTCAACAGTCTTTGTTACTTATGGGCCCATCTTCAAGAAATTTGGTACACGGGTTCCCAACGCTAACTGAATCCTATTTACGTACATATATACGTCCATAGCCTGCAGCTTGGTCACCATGTGAGGCGGCGTTGGGTCTCCCATCCCATCACCTCCCACGTTGTTGGCTGCCTGCCTATATAAGGCCGTCCGTCGCTCCAGTCTCTACATTCCCTTCCTTGCTTCGCCACGGGATTCACGTCTCCCTGCTGATAACTACAGCCTTTTTGTTTAATCCACGGCTTCTCCGCTGTTTTATTGTTTGTTTATTACAATTATAGTTATTGTATAGGTATTTTACACTTACTTTACATTACTCAGGTACCCATTTCCTTCATCATTCCAACCCCCATTACCATGTCTATCGAGGTAATCACCATCGATCAAAGAACTGTCACTTACCGAGTGGTTTCCATGCCCGGAGATGGTACCTACCTTTTCCATTCTCTGTGTTACATATTGCACGGCCATATCAGGCTCACTCTTGATATCTGGAAGAACATTGTGTCTTATGTATTGAATGGCTGGGACAGGTTCAAGGTGTGGACTGATGACGGTACAGGAGATAATTATACTACACAGGAGCACTAGAAGAGTGAAATGCTTAAGCCCTTCACCTATGGTTCTGCATGTGAGTTGATGGCTGCCGCTGAATTGTTCGGTTGGTGCTTTCAAGTGTACCGAAATGGCCAAATATTTTACACCTTTCGACAACCGCCAATGCCTCTTAAACATCTTACATTCATAGGTGACAATTTCAGTAGTGGACACTTTGATGTTTATGAATGTTTAAACTCTCAAAAGCTGGATGTGAAGTTATCGATGAAACCGGTTGTAAGCTTACAATGCTTGACAGATGCCGAATGTCACTTCAACACAAGTCCTGCAAATACTGTCGTAATTGAAACAAACCATGAAACTGAAATCGATTATGACAGCAGCAATCCATGCTGTGAGATTTGAAACAAGATTACTGTTCACATGGCCAACTGTAAGTTGCATGCTCAAGAGTAAGCTCAGCGCACAGCTTGGTCATATTACAACCGGAGGGCCGAACTGACAACGTGGTATACAAAGAGATCCTTAACAAATAATTATTGCCATATTTTCCCTCACTTTAAAAAGGTTAAATTTTTTTCTTAATAAAAATTTTAATGCAGTACTTCGCCGCTGCGAAGCGCGGGTATTTTGCTAGTCTTTAATAAAAACCTGCTCTGAGGACATCAGGTTCACCTTCCAACAGAGCAATGACATTAAAGTACAAAGCAAAGACAATACAGGAGTGTTTTAGGGACAACTCTGGGAATGTCATTGAGTTGCCCAGGAAGAGCCCAAACCTGAAAACAATTAAACACCCCTGGAGAGACCAAAAAATAGCTGTCCGTCAACGGTCTCCATCCAACCTGGCAGATATTTAGAGGATCTGCAGAGAAGACTGGCAGAACATCTACAAATCCAGGTGTGCATGTTGCATCATACCCAAGAAGACTCTAGACCAATTGCTGCCAAAGGTGCTTCTATTAAGTACTGAGTAAAGTGTCAGTACACATGTGTCAATGTGATATTTCAGGTGTTTTTAATGAATTTGCAAACATTTATTAAATTCTGTTTTTGATTTGTCATTCTGGGGATTGCTTGATGTGGGGAAAAATATTTAAATGATGTGAAAATATGAAAGGGTCTAAACACTTGTGTCCATGTGATTTTTCACTTTTTATTTTTAATGAATTTGCCAAAATGTCTAAAAACCTGTTTTCACTTTCAGGTATTGAGTATTGCTTAATGTAAAGGAAAAATTAATTTAATTATTTTTTTCATAAGACTACAACATAGCAAAACATGATGCAAAGATGAAACAAACAAAATTAAGGTTTTGGGGCACCTTGTGGCCAACCCTGTGTAATTGAAAAGATTGAAAGAAAAAATAAACGCATGTAAAAATGCAAAATTGACTCTTCCATGGACTAGTGCCTCAGGTTCACTGCCCAAGATGGCAGCTCTTCCAGATTACGTCCAAGAAGCGGGTCCAGGTGGATGGTCCCTGGAAGTGACATCAGAGGTGGAAAGGTGTCAGTCTTCCTTTCTGCAGAGGTAGAAGAGAAGAGAGTGTTATTATACAGCACCATCTCCTGTCTTAGTGGAGATTTATAGTCATTCAAGCCTTTAAGGTTTCTTCCACTCGCATGCACATAACAGTTAAATAAGTGAAAGGCTCTAAATATTTTTTGAATACACTGTATATATGCACATGCATTCTGTATGTACACCTAAACATACAAAAACGTTTAACGTATATACACACCTCACACACATACAGTATATATATAGTTACACACGTGCGAATAGGGGGCAACCAACAGGCCCAACAAAGCGCAAAAGAACAAAACCTAGGGGTTTGGAACAAAGTACTAATGTCTTTCTCCCTTCTTCAACAGAAAAAACGAAGGTTAAGGAACATACTTTCTGGAAGTCCACCAGGGTAACGTCCGTTCCGGTCTCATAGACAAAGCCACTTCCGGATCCCTCCCAACTTCTGGTGTTTCCAACTCCACTCCATGACTTCATCTCCGGTCCATTACAGATGACATCACTTCTGTCCCCTGATTGTGTTGTCATCTCCAGCCCTCATCAGGACTGTTTTGAGCATACTGACTGGGGAATGTTCAAAGAGGGCTCAGATCTAGAGGGATATACATCATCTGTCCTATCCTATGTGCAGTTCTGTACTGTTGCTGTCCTGCCCACGAAGACCTTTAGGGTGTTTCCAAATCAGAAACCGTGGTTGGACAGTATGGTGAGGTCCCTGCTTAAAGCCCGGGACGCTGCATATAGGTCAGGCGACAGGCTGGCATATAGCAAAGCCTGAAAAGAACTAAAAAAAAAATAAACCTGGCAAAATACAGATACAAACAGCGTATCAAGGAGTATTTTGATAACAACGACCCATGGAACATGTGGAGAGGCTTAAAGACCACGGATTATAAGCATAGCGAACAGCAGGTCAGCTATGACCCTAATCTCCCTGACACCTTGAACAGTTTCTTTGCACGCTTTGATGCATTTAGCAGTAGGGAGACTGTACATCTCCCTTGGCTGGAGGAGCAGCATCAGCCTATAGTCCTGCAACTACACCAAGTGAGGTCCACCCAGAAGAGGATCAAAACCAACAAAGCTGCAGGACCGGACAGGATGTCGGGTAAGACACTGAAAATATGTGCTGATCAATTGTCAGGAGTCTTTCTGCACATTTTCAACTAGTCTCTACAACTTGCAATGATCCCTGTCTGCTTCAAATCCTCCACTATTTTGCCAGTGCCTAAAAAATCAGCAGTCACATGCCTTAATGATTACCGCCTTATGGCTCTGACCCATTATTACTCTAGTAATAATGAAATGCTTTGAGAGAATCCTCCTAAAGTACACCAAGGATGCCATCCCTGCTGGATTTGACAACCATCAGTTCGCCTACAGAAGGAAAAGATCGACAGAGGATGCTGTCTCAGTAGTACTTCACACAGCCCTGACTCATCTGCAGTGCCCTAACACTTATGTTAGGATGCTATTCGTCAATTTTAGTTCAGCGTTTAACACCATAATCTCAGACATGCTGGTACATAATCTGGGTCTGTCCACATCGTTGTGTCTCTGGATCAGGAACTTTCTCACCAACAGGACTCAGGTGGTTAAAATTGGAGATCGTACATCAGCCACACTGGTTCTGGACACAGGCACGCCACAGGGTTGTGGGCTCATCCCAGCACTCTTCATGTTATTTGTGCACGATTGCTCTGCCATCTATGCCACAAAGATGGTTTTGAAGTTTGCGGATGATATGACCGTGGTGGGTCTCATATCAGACAATGATGAGACTCATTACAGAGAGGGGATACAACACCTAGCACTATGGTGCTCAGCCAACAACCTCATCTTGAACACCAGCAAGGCCAAAGAGGTAATTGTGGACTATAGGAGGTCCAGAAGAACATAGCATGCTCCTATATTCATACATTAGGAGGCTGTAATGTATCAACAATTTCAAGTTCTTGGGTATCCACATTACATCAGATCTGGCCTGGTCTTTGAACACATCTCACCTGGTAAAGAAGGCCCAACAAAGACTCTTCTTCCTCAGGAAGATGGGACATGCTGGATTCTCCTCTCGGCTGCTCACAAACTTCTACAGATCCGCTATAGAAACCATTCTCTGTCACAGTATGGCAGTGTGGTACGGCAGCTGCACAGCACAGGACAGGAAGGACATGGCATGAGTGGTGAGAACAGTACAGGGGATCGTAGGAAGTCTTCTCCTAGACCTGGACTCTGTATATGCTGGAAGGGTGCAGAAGAGGGCCAAAGGAATAGCTGAGGATCTCACCAATCCGGGAAATGGACTGTTTGTACCACTGCCTTCGGGAAAGTGGTACAGAAACATAAAAACACGCACGAGCAGACTGAAAGACAGCTTTTTCCCCAGAGCTGTGAAGTCCATCTGCTCCTCCTGATACACACATATACATCTACATCTACCCCTAACCTGGCCTCGTGTAGACATGCACACACACTTTCCCTCGTAATCCAAAATAACAGGTATAACTCTGCTCTCATTGTGTTAAATTCACCCTTGTTGGAAGTCTGTATTTCTTTCTGTTCTGCCATATAAACAAAAGATGACAAGCCGACAGAGCGAGTGAAAAAGGAGGACCAAGAGACAAACGTGAAAGAATGAGCATGGGTCAAAACTGGGAAGTCAGCTTTTAGGCAACCAAAACCAAATATTAGGCTAAAAGAAAAGAAAATAAAGTCAGCTTATGATCAAAAAGCTAGAATTTTACAGGTTTCAAAGAGTTTATCCAACAATCTAGATTCTTATAGATATTTTGATGCTGGCTTTTATACTATTAGGATAGTGACATAACATCTGAAACCACTTACAGAAATACATATAAAAGCTTATTTAAGGAGAAATATGTTTTTAAAGTAAGTTGACTCATAATGCCCCTTTTGACATTCACCTGTCTTGCAGTGTGACCTCTCTTCTGTCTGCATGTGTTTTAAAGATATCTTTAATGACTCCTCTTCATCATCTCAAAACCCAAACTATCACCTTATTCACTTTAAATGTGTTTATTGTTTATGTCTTACTCCTCATAAATTGTATTCTATATATCTAGCTATTGATTCCAACTGTCATGTCCATCCCTTAAATTACCCCTAATTAATTTCTTTGCATGTGTTGGGATTGTCATCCATTTTCTTTTTTCAGTCTGCTACTTCTGACTTGTCTTCCATTTTTTCTATTAATATTCCTGGACTGCTTTATTAATTTTTTCACTTTAATCTAGAAGATACTATTCTCTGTAGGTACAGTTGCTGCTAAATTAGTATTGGTCTCATAATGGAGACCTCCTGATTATGTGACTAAGTTAATTTCTGGAAAGCTCCTTCTTCTAGTTTTATCTGATTTTTCTGCTTATTCTGCTATTGAGGTGGAATGAGGCAGTTCCTTACCAGGCAACAAAATACATTTGTTCAGGAAACTGTAACAATAAGCCTAAATGCTAAACCATGAATGAATGAAGTTGATAACCAAAAGAAGTACTGTTATGAAACCTATGAAACCTAGAACCATTAAAAACATCAAAAGGAGATTTGCTAGGAAGCAAAAAATAAAGCTGTTTTAAGATCTGAATCTGTAATCTCAAACTCTACACTAAACACAGTGTGGAGGTATGAAGGGTAGCATCAGGGACATGGCACAGTGTGCTTTCAAGTAATACTGTATCATGCCCTGACAACACAGCCGGTACATGTCAAAACCAAATGGTGATCCTGCAAGTAAAAAACAAATGATTAAAGGTGGTTTAAGTGCAGTTAAGCAATTAATGCAAAACACACAAAAATTAACATTCTCTGATATCTGAAGCTTCCAAAAAACCACAATAGGGCAACAGAAAAAATATTTAAGGCAAAAAAACACAGTCTTTCCCAATTCATTCACAGTGGGCATATCAATGTATCATCCAACCCCAATATAGTTTTCCGTGCAGCTAGTTGGGAGCTGGTTGGATGATGACTGGTGTCTTGATCACAATGGCTTTTAGGAGACATTCTTCTTTATTTTTTTCAATGCCACATCTATGTTGCATTTCTCCCTGATCTGTACTTGCTTTCAGTAATTCTAGATCTGTTGGTCATCTCTTTAAACTGGGCTAGGACAATGGAGAGTGAATATAAAGAAGAATGAAACAGGATAGATAAGGGCAAGGTGCTGTGGGCCAGTGGTTTGACTTTGTCTTTTTTCTTGTAAATTTGACAAATACTAATATTTGCTGTTCATATTCTTCTTTTTGTGTAATCTCCATATTTAAAATCTGACAACAAAACGTAGATTTATGTTTTTTGTTAAAATGATAGGGTGCTTTAATATATAAATAATACAGTATATACTCAAAGGTAAAAATTATCCAAAGCATATTTAGTTTACACACTTTTCATTGTGCTTAAATCAGCTTTGAATACCTTCAGCTTACTGTCAATGATCTTTTAAATTATCCTGAAGGAGTTGTGATCCTCTGGTTTTTCATCAGATACCTTTAATAAGCAACAAGAGACAAGCACTTGCCTTTCTATCATTGATCAACTTTATTAAAGAAATAAATCAGTCTGCAGTGGTTAATGCTTTGATTTTAGCTTTGTTTCTATGGTGTTCTGTTTCTGATACTTTGTGTGTTAAATCTTTCTAAAAATCAATTTTTCTAGACATTTGCTTTGAATAATTAATTTTGAATTTTAAAAAGCTCAAGAAAATCTTTATATGTTGTGATGTACCAAACCATGCTTCCTGCCTAAAATCTGTCTAAAATCTCCAGTTTCAGTCAAAGACCCAGTACTGTGCAACAGACATCTGACAATATGTAAATGATGTTCAGTGTAAATAACTAACAGAGGTTCAACCAACATGTAAATTATTCAGATTGGGCAAGTAGCGTTTATAAGTGACATTCAAACAAATTTTACTTTTACCACTTACATCCTGACCAGTGACGTGCGGTGAGGTTCATAGCTGGTAAGGCACTGACTCCTTCAGAGTGAGATTTACAAATAACCCAAAAGAGTAGCTTATTCACTATTTAATTGGCAGCCAGTATGCACATTGACTGCTGGTTATGTTTCATATCACATCAGCATTCTTTACACACACATAGGTAAGGTACATATTTGGCTAAGAAAGATTGTTACATTTATAGCGATGGAGAGAGCAGAGAGATTGCATCTGCTTTGCACCCTCCATGTGTTCTAAATCTGCCATTGCAATTCCACAATTCATACTTATTCAATACAAATTAAATAATAGAGTAGTGTACCAAAAAAACGGATTTCACTTTTGACCTTAAAACTGTTTATGGTCTTACCTTTATTTGTAAATGAAGTCCATGCACCTATCCTTCTCCAAGAAAATCTCCATAATTTCTTGTAAAAGTCCTCGTTATTTTCCCTTTGTTTTAAAAATCTTAATCTTCCATTTTTGCAGTCAGTCGGAACAAAAAATAAAAATAAACGGACTGCTGCAGTGCACTTGACTTTCTGATATCACTAACTTATTGACACCCAGAGTCTCTGCGTAGAAGAACAGTAGCAATGAGCACCTGTTGGGCTCACATCCGCCCCCTTTGGTGTGGCATGGTACTGTCTGCCTCACCTTGTGCCTTTTCACTGCAGTTTAATGTCCAATCAGCAAGACTGAATATGTCACACACATTCATTAAAGATATTAGCCAGACTGTGGAAAGTCAGGGTGTATAATAAATGTGTCTGCACACATTATTTTGGTGACATACACAGAGAGAGACAGCAACAGGCACATGCCAATTACATGCATCAACCCAGTGTGTGAGTGATAGCGCAGTCTAAGGTGAGGCTCAGCTTGTCACTGCCGCACCTCGCATTTCTCTCTTATATTTGAACAGGAAATGCTCCAGTTCAATGACTTTGACTATAAAAATTATCAAAGTTATTGGAATCATACAGAAAACAAACTTATAGCACAGACCAGTGGACACATTTATTTTATGTTATCATTATTAGTTTTTGTTACTTTGCATGATGACTCACCTGCCTCCCCTGACCGCACGTCCCTGATCTGGACTATAACAGCATGAAAAAGTTTCTGTCTCAACCATGCTAAATCAACTGAAGTAGAGGAATTTGTTAGTAAAACAAACACACAATACTGTAGTTGGTATACAGATAAGCAAGTGGGCATGCAGTATTTAAAGGAAAGTTGTTGTCAGAACAGAAAAAATAAACAGTAGAAAAACAGCAGTGAGGCCAAAATACCACCTAATTTACAAGGAACATTAAATTTAACCTCTGGTAAGGTGATCCACCATCTCCATTAAATATTGTCTTGATTACCAATAAGTTAATAAGATATTGCTATAAATGTTGGTCCTGCCTCTTAATATCAATCTCAGTCAGACTTTTTCACTTTTATTAAATTAGTCATTCCTCATGACTCACTTATTTCTCAAGTCCAAATGATTATAGTATTATATTTTGGCTAAGCGGCTCAATGGTCAGTGGTGCTGATTTAGAACTACAAAGTCATGAGGTTCATGAACTTTGTTTTTCTTCCACATCTCAAAGATGTGATGATGACCATAAATAGACCTGGTTTGAATGCATTTTGCCTTGCATCCAAGACCATCAGAATTTGCTCCATACCATATATTGGATTGTATGGGTTCAAAAGTGAATACAGTGTCCTCCATAATGTTTGGGATAAAGACACATTTCTCCTCAATTTACCCCTCTGTTCCACAATTTAAAATTACAAATCAAACAATTCAGATATATGAATAAAGTACACATTGCAGACATTAATTTAAGGGTATTTGTATACATTTCGGTCTCACCATATAGAGATGACAATACTTTTTATACATGGTCCCCCTGTTTCAGGGGACCATAATGTTTGGGACATAGCAATAGTTGGTATATTAAAGCAGTCATATTTACTCCTTTGTTGCATATCCTTTGCATGCAATGACTGCTTGAAGTCTGCGATTCACAGACATTACCATGTGCTGAGTATCTTCTCTGGTGATGCTCTGCTAAGCCTCTAATGCTGCCACCTTCAGCTCTTGCTTGCAAACATTATGGAGGACACAGTACCCCTGAAATCTGGGAGTGAGAGAGACTGAAAATAAACACAATGAAATAGTTAAATACATCCTTGTTAATGGTAATTTTGCCACACTAGCTTCCTTAAACACAATATTATTATCATGCATCTGCAAGTGCAGGTTTTACCTTAAAATATCTGAAAATATTGGGCTGTTGTTTTTGTCAGGGGCACATCAAAGAAAATGTTCATAGCATCAGAGTCAGTGAAGGTTGCCCAAATACAACTTCCAGCTTTACAACAACTACTTAGAGATATTAATAACTGGCACTGTAAGTTTTAATGTGAAACGTTTCCACAGAAATGGTGATGAAAATGGCCCTTTTCACTTCAGTAGCAGTGGAGCATCATGCCACACCATTGCTGATGTTTCCAATGGATGAGCTGTCCTGCAATCTCCCTTTATTGCATGTGTAATTTGTAAAACACAATGCAACTTGTCTTGACTTGTATTCATTGTACATAGGTATCTACAGACACACAGGCACATCATGCTCAAATCAGTTTTTTTGAATTTAACTTGACAGTGAGTTTCTGAGCCCATGACAGTGAATTTCTTAGCCCATCGCCAAACTTCCATTTAACAAAAAATATAATGAAATAAACTAAAATAAATTTAATATAAACTAATTAAATTAAACAAAATGTGAAAAAACACAACAAAGGCAAGGGCCATAAAGACTAGCAAATAACAAAGAAGAAAAGACTTAATATTTAAATACTTAAAGGGAACTGAATCATATACAATGAAAAATTGAAGAAAATTCCTAAAACACAGCAAACTGTTAATAACAAAAGCAAAGGCAAAGCCGCTGGGAACTTTGATACAAAACCCTCTGTAGGGTTCAAAATACTAAGCAATGTTCTCAAAAAAGTTAAGCACTACCAATGCAAAACTACATGTCCCCCAAGTGATAAGTACCATAATGGAAAACTACATTTCTCAATCGAGATAAAGCCCTAAATATAATACTTAATGTTTTAGGAGAAACACCAAGAAGTAAAGTGTCCAAAAGTACAGTAGTGAATGCTAACTAATGCAACAACAAAAAGCAACGAGTGTCTTTTACGAACATCTCAGGTGGCTCTGTCCCTAATGACTGTAGCAACTTAGAGTTCAAATTTAGCATGAGGCCCTGCCTCTTCAAGCAAAGACCATAGATGAAGGTAATTAATAAAGGCAGGGCCAGCGAAAAACTTAAACTGCAAAGAACATGAATTTAAGAGAAAGGAACTTCCTAAATGGCAGACCACAGCATGTACAGTCAGGGAGCATCACCTCCTTCACTCTGACCCTTTACATTGGCAGTCCACAGGTTAGTGCAATGAGCCCCCATCTGTACTCCTTGCTCATCTATACAGCTCCAGCTCCATCTTTTAATTTAATGATGACACCAATATCATAAACCTGTTTACCAACAATGATGGATCAGCTTGCAGAGAAGATGTTTACCTACTAATTCAGTGGTGCAAGGACAACAATCTCACCCTTAAATGTCATCAAAAATCATGGAGCTAGTCATAGGCTTTAGGTAGCACAAGACAGCGCACATTGGAGAAGTACTCTCAAAATTGTTTGCCTTTTTAAACTTCTTGGAGTACTCATCACTGATGAACTGAAGTGGATGCAACACATTTTGGCTATTATCATAAAAACGTACCCATGCCCTTACTTTTTCAAACATCTGAGGAAAGCTCAGATTTCTACATATGTTCTCACAAACTTCTACATGTGCAAAGTTGAGTCCATCCTCACTGGCTGCATCACACCACAAGCACAGGACCTGCTTGCCTCAAGGTCATAAAGCACTGAAGAGGGTAGTTAAAGTGGCAAAGAACAATACCAGCACCTGGCTCTTTCTCTTTAGGATATCTAAAACATTTGCCATTGAAGGTAAACGGTTAAATTGAAGACCTCAGTCATCCTGCGCATCCTTTTTCTTGCGCCTCCTTTCTGGCAAACAGTACAGGGTTATTCACACTTGCCCCAGTAAATTCATAAAGTGTTTCTATCCACAGGGTGTATGGTTACTAAAGAGCCAGTTATAATAACAAATTCTGTACACGTGCTTTGTCAATATATAATGTATACATGTGTATATTAGACAGTATATGTATAATTTTACATATGTTGTACTCTATGCCTGCTTTTTAATTTATTTATTTATGATGTATATGAATGTGCATGTCTTTTTGCTGGAATTGTATCACTATCACTATTTAGCGGAGACAAGCATCTGAGAACTTTCTTGTGCACATAACAATAAACTTGAATTTGGAGTGTTAATCTTAAAATGCAGCTGCCCTAGGAAAACAGAATTCTAGACTTTAAAAACTAAGAAAAACTCTAAATGTGTGTGTATTTCTTTGTATATAGTTTGTGATATTCTGCCATATATGTTGCTTGCCTTTTAACATTCAACATTCTGAAACCTGCTTAATACAATTCAGGGCTGCAATGCACCACTGCCTATCCCTGTAATATTAAAAAGATGTCTCACATGTCCCACTGGACACATTTTGTTTAGTAAACAAGGAAATTTTTATTAAGGAGTAAAACAAACAAATTAAGATCATAGCACCAAATCTGGTAATGTATTTGTCAGTCAGTCAGTCATTGTCCAACCCGCTATATCCTAACTACAGGGTCACGGGGGTTTACTGGAGCCAATCCCAGCCAGCACAGGGTGTAAGGCAGGACGCCAGCCCACCGCAGGGCACACACACACACACACACACCCACACACCAAGCACATACTAGGGACAATTTAGGATTGCCAATGCACCTAACTTAGGATTGCCAATGCACCTAACTTGAATGTTTTTTGACTGTGGGAGGAAACCCAGGCAGACATGAGGAGAACATGCAAAGTCCACGCAGGGAGGACCCGGGAAGCAAACCCAGGTCCCCTTACTGCGAGGCAGCAGTGCTGCCACTGCGCCACCATGCCGCCCTTGCTAATGTATTTGTCATCATCTTTAAAGACAAAGTACAAATGTAGTCATGATAAAATAAAAGTTAATACCAGTATTCTTTTCAAAACGTACTATTGTTGATTGCTTGAGGACAAATCTCTCAAAAGGTCTTTCCTTTAATAAGTTAAAATTTCAGATGATAATACCATACATATGTTATTATGGCTGCCATGATGTTACCAGTCATATGGAACATGCATCATGTGCCTAGCAATCACACTGCATCACAATGACTGAACATACAAAGGGTGGCAGCCATGAAATCTAGCATTACAAAATGACAGTGTATATGCAAACAAACAAACAAAATGCTATGCAAAACAAATACATTAAATGCTGATGTAATGATGTCACCAAAATAGTAATAAAAACACAAGAAAATGGGAAATAAAAATGAACATGTTGAAACAAATGCAAGTACAATAAATGAACACTTTCCTGACAGTCACAGTAGTGTTAAAATTCAGCCTGATCTTTATCCATGGCTTCATATTTTTTTCTTTTTCCTTTTATTTTGTTCAGTTATTTTATTTTGATCAGTAAAGCTTTCTTCCTTACATGTTTGGTTGCTGAAGGCATAGCCTAAGCAGATATGGTCTTTAATAAATACTTACCAATATCTCGGTCACTAGAAGAGATCTAATAAAAGAGAAAGTCCTGCAGCACTGCAGACCTCTGGCATTGCCTTATGCCCCTTTCAAGGTTTAGGCTCTGCTCTTCCAATTATCTTGGCATTTGCGAATTCAGGCTTTTGTATTTTAGTCTCTAGTTTTGGATTTGGAGTTACTTAAGGGTCCTTAGATTTTAGGATTTGAGAGTTTAGGTTTGGAAATTGTTTTTAAATTTGATTTGGTTTTGAACATTTCATGGTTATGTCAGAATTTGTTTGTTCACTGTCACTATTTCCTTCAAGTATGTAGAAATTAATGTATTGCTTTCTTTTATTGTTTTATTATATTTTTGGGCTCCTGTTTAAAGATTTGCTTTATACTTAATTACAGTTTAATTTAGTGATGTTTGGTTTGTCATCATTTCTTTGTTAATTTTATAATAAATTATCCCTGAATTTTCTTTCTACTCTATTATTCTGTGGAATGAAAGTAATTTCTTTTTAATATACTAATCATTAAATTGTGAATGGTGTTTTCTAATTAAGTACTTTAATATTATGATTAGTTTTTAAAGGACATTAAGAATAAGTAGTAGAGTTTTTATTTATTTATTCTGGAAGTTTCTTCAGACAATCTTGTGTCATCACACAAAAGGTAGACTCCAGCCCTAGATGAGACCTTAGCTCATCATAAGGTGTTCTAACTGAGACATCCACACAAGACCGAAATAGAACTTACACATGTTTTGGGTAAGAAATAGGAAAACTGTAGGACCCAGAGAGAAATCACTGAAGTCAGAGACAGAGAGAGAGTAAAAGAATATACATTTTTCACAACACAAAATGACCAGGAGCTCGATTCAGGTTAGGATGCTAGATCTGTGAGGCAGGAGCACTGACCATTGTGCTTTTGTGAACTGGTAACAAAAACAGAAAGAACAGCCTGAACCCAAACTTTACAGGCAGGCTTTGGCCATCACAGGCCCAACAAGGAATAGTGGCTTTGAGGCCTCAGAACAAATACTTTAAATATTCCAAATACATGAAAATGCTCCTCAAGGGAGAAGATGACCAAACACTTCTGGCTTAATCAAATAAAAATGAACAAATAATTTTATAAATTAAGAGTGTGAATATAAAAACAAAAGAAGAGCAAAACAGGGGAAAACAAGACAAAAATAAGGTAAAATGATATGCCTAAAAAAACAATATAAGGCAAACTAGCTCAAATTGAAATCCAATAATCAAAATCCAGAAATCAGAAGCAAAATAATCATAAAACGGAAAAATTCAAAGAACAATACTCAGAAACAAAAAGCACTCCATGACAATCATTGAACCTGTACTGGGACAAATTCTTCGAGCCGAAAATAAAGATGAAGGGCAGCAGCAGTGATGCCATGATGGCCCTGCCTCTAGTGGTTACATTCACAAGAAAGAAGGAACATACTTAACCACACAATACATTCTGTAAATACTAAATAATACCTGAACATAACAATATGAACAAAGTTTACATACTGTAAATACAAAAGTAACTCAAAAGTACAAAAATAACAATAAAATGGATAACACATAAACCAGGAAATAAAAGGAGGCTGATACATAATATATGCAGCAATGCCTATTAGCCATACTGTATTTGTACCCACTGCACTGTAGGGTTGTGCAGTATACTGGTACTGGATAAGTACCCAAACCCAAAAAACACAAATTTTAAAACTGTATGTAACATACATTATGGGATTTTTGGTATCTGAAGTAAAGATCAGTTATCTCCTCAAAGTGAGGGAGGTGAGCAAACGTGTAGCACACGAGGGAGGCTGGAGTATGATGGGGTGGGTGTGGGGAGGTGTGGGGGATTATTTGTTATTTGCTTTGATTCCATTTTGGTGTCGGTACTGACGTCTGAAAGCTGATATCGATACCAAAATCAAAATTTTTGTACGGATACAATACTACTGTTCAGTGCACTGGGCTCTTAAGGGAAAAAAAACAACATTTAATAAAAATAAACTGAATGAGATTTCAAAAACAATAATCTTATAGATTATCCAATTGAGGACATATTAGAAATAAAGAAAGCTTAAAAGAGACTAAAAAAATTTGTAGTTGATAGAATACTGGATTAGCAGTAATAATGCTAAAACTGTCACCAGTAGTTAGAAATCCTTATTTTTTCCTAATTTGTAATTAAAAACAGACAAACTGTGACGTTCTTGATTTGTTCAGTAACTAGAATTATTAATAGTGTACCTGTGTTGTAACTGGAATCTGCTCCACCATATGTGCTGAAGAACACTTACATGATAGATCGAAATATTGCTGTGGTATTTCTGCCTCAAAGTAAACTCGGTGATAGGTTTAGAAAAAGATCATATACAAGCTGGAAGGATGAGACCATCAAATTGTTTATAAAGAAGTGTGTATTTATACCATCATGTCCTCATTAGGTGCAACATACAGTTGTGTGTGTACAAATAGTTGGCCTTGCCTAACTCTCACCATATGGAAAATAAGGAGACCTTTTTATGTAAAATGCAAATAAATATATTTTATCAAACATGACAAGGAAGGTGATACCACTCTTGAAGCAGAGCCCCAATTAGGGTGAAACATGCGTTGTGTACTCTTTGTGTTGTTTGGCAGGTACTCCAAATGGCAGATGTTTGCCGACTGGCCAACCAACCACAAGTGCTACCTGGTAGATACAATCAGATTGTGAACAAACCTATGAATATATCTGTATATATATTTACAGTATTAGCATTTGAACAGTGACACAATTTTCATTATTTTTGCTCTGTACACACCCACAATGGATTTGAAATTAAGAAATCCTTATGTGATTAAAATGTAGACTTTCAACTTTATTTTAATGGGTTTTACCAAAAATATCATATGAGCTATTTAGGACATTTTTATATATGGTCACCCTATTTTCAGAGGCTCAAACGTTTTTGAACATTTGACTGACAAGCCATTCTATAGGCAGGTGTAAGCAGTTCTCTCATTATTTCATTAAATGTTAAGCAGATAAAAGCAGATAAAAGGCCTGGAATTTATTCCAAGTCTGGAATTTGTATTTGAAAGCTGTCAGTGTGAATTCTTACTTTGAGGTCCAAAGAGCTGTCCATACACGTAAAAATGGGCCATTGTTATACTGAAAAAACAAAACAAACCCTTTAGAGAGATAGCAGAAACACCAGGAGTGGTCAAATCAACCATTGGGTACATTCTTATAAAGAAGAAACACACTGATGAACTCAGCAACACCAGAAGGTCTGGAAAACCACAGAAGACCATTGTTCTGGATGATTGCATAATTTTATCCTTGGTGAAGAAGAACCCTTTCACAACAAACCAAGAACACCATCTGAGAGGTAGGCCTATCATTGCCAAATTCTACAACCAAGTGATGTCTTCATGAAATTAAAAACAGAGGGTTTACCACAAGGTGCAAAACAACTGGTAATCCTTAAGAGTAGGAAGGACAGATTAGACTTTGCCAGAAAACATTTTTTTAAAAAGCCTGAACAGTTCTGGAACAAATTTCTTTGGACAAAGGAAACTAAGATCAATATATACCAGAATGCTGGAAGGAGAAGAGTATGGAGAAGAGAAGAAATGGCTTATGATCCAATGAATACTACATGATCTGTGAAACATGGTGAAGCCATTGTGCCTTGTCTGTTGTCTCGGTGTATGCTCCGACTGCAGTGAGTAATGTCTCGGTGAGGGAGACATTTTATTCAAAACTTCGCTCAGTGGTTGATGGGTGCCTGTGAGATCACACTCCTCTGGTCATGGGTGACTTCAATGCAACCACTGGCACAGACAGGGCTGTCTATGAGGATTGCCTGCATCCCCATGGGTCTGGTGACTGTGGTGAAAGTGGCTCCATGTTCCTTGACTTTTCAAAATGTCAGGGGCTGCGAATCGCTGGATCCTTGTTCCAGCGCCCTGAGTTGCATCATTGGGCTTGGTACTTCAATACTGGTGGTGCAGTGAAGGACATCGATCAAATCCTTGTGGGCAGATGCTGGTGGCTCTTGTAAAACTGCAGGGTCTACAGAAGTGCCCAATTTTTTAAAATTCTGACCACAGACTTTTTTTTTCTCTACTCTGAAGATCCAACTTAGGTGCAGTAGGTTACCACCAACTAGGAAAATGAGGCTGAACTTGGCCAGACTCCAAGTTCAAGCTGTTTCTAACAAGTTTACACGCAGTTTGTTTGAGGAACTTGCTGATTTGGGTCCGACTGCTGATCCTAATGTGATGTGGGAGACCTTCTGTGATAAGACCCTGAGAGTTGCTGAGGGTTGTTTTGGTGTTACCAGTGTTCCCAGGAGGAGGTGTTTCATCTTGCTGGGCACCCTGGATATCATCGAGAGGAGGCACAATGCACAGCTTGATGAAAACTGGTCTGTACTGGGAACTGAGAAGGACGGCTGTGAGGGCTAAGATGGCAGATAAGGAGGCGTTTGTTAGAGGAATCTGTGAGCAAGTGACACACCATCTTTGGTCTAGTGACCCACATTCTGCTTAAAGAGGAATCGAAGCATTATGCACATCTGAATTTGTTCCTCTGAGAGTCGCAGTCAGGGTGGCTTATGGATGACACTGCAGTCGTGACTTGCTGGGCTGGCTACTGTGAGCAGCTGTTCAGAGCTGATCCTCTGTCTAGGATGTTGGGTATCTCTGTGTCCACGGTTCTTGAGGCTGATCCTCCAATTAGCTGTAAACCACCCAATTTCATTGTGATTGCACAGGTGGTGAACCAGTTGAGGGAGAGGAAGGCTACAGGGATCTATGGTATCTGGGGTGAACTTCTCCAGGCTGGTGGTAAGGCTGTCCTTCTGGCATTGAAAGCAGTCTTTGCTTCCATTTGGGAGACTGGCATCATCCCAATTTACTAGAAAACGGGACTTGTCGTCCCTATCTGGAAAGGGAATGGTTATCGCCTGGATTGTGGCACCTAGAAGGCAATAACACTGCTCTCTGTGCCGGTTATGTCCTTGCTAGGGTCATCCTCAATAGGACCCATGATCACTTGCTCACCTACCAGCAACCAGAGAAGTCTGGTTTTACGCCTAAGAAGTCTACCATCGACTGCATTCTTGCACTGAGAGTTCTCATGCAGTGCAAACGTGAATATTGGCAGAGTTTCTTTGCAGCTTTTGTTGATTTTCATAAAGCATTCGACTCAGTTGATTGAGCTGCCCTGTGGGACATCCTGAGGATTTGCAGGATCCCCTCAAGGTTTCTGGATTTCATGGCCGGCCTGTACACTGGTACTGTGAGTGGTGTGCAGAGTGGAGGCAGAACCTCTCTGTTTTTCCCTGTTGATTCTGGTGTTCATCAGGGGTGTGTTCTTGCTCCTACTCTGTTCAATGCCTGAATGGACTGGGTGTTGGGCAAGGTCGTGGGGTCCAGCAGCCGTGGGGCATCTGTTGGTGAAGAAAGATTCACTGATCTTGACTTTTCTGATGACACTGTGATTTTTGCAGAGTCAAATGAGGTTATTCGGGGCTCTCGAGAGACTGAGCAAGGAGTCTGAGTGTCTGGGCTTGTGAGTGTCCTGGACAAAAACCAAGATCCATGCAGTTAATGACCTCTTGGGCACAACCATCAGCAGTGTGTCTGTCTGCGGAGAGAGTGTCAACCTTGTCAAGAGGTTTACTTACCCTAGCAGTGACATTCATGTCTCTGGTGATTCTTCCTATGAAGTCAGTAGACGGAATGGGAGAGAATGGTGGGGTCATGAGGTCGCAGGAAAGGGTTGTGTGGTGCTCCCAGAATCTATGCAAAAGGACAAAGGTCTAAGTCTTTAGAGTCCTGGTGCTTCCTCTCTTGCTATATGGTTGTGAGACATGGATGCTTTCCAGTGACCTGAGATGAAGACTGGACTCCTTTGGTATTGTGTCTCTTTGAAGAATCCTTGGGTACCACTGGTTTGACTATCTGTCATGAGGCACATTCAGTTATGGCACTATGGCCATATGGCGCGATTCCCAGAGTGGCTGAACCAGGCCAAGGAGACACCCATGTAACACCAGGCTGCGGCAGATAGAGGGTCATTTTTGGAGGATGGGACTGAACCGTGTGTCTGCCTGGGGGCTTGCCAACCACAATTCTGAGCTGTTTTGTCTTTCGGTGGGTGCTGCAATGCACTGTACCATTGCATGCTCCCCAACCTGACCTGACTTTCAGAATATGAAAAGACAACACAGAGACATTACAATGAAAACATTACTGATCTTATGACAAAAGCCTATGACACAAAACAATTTATGAAAGTGTATTTCCAAAGTCAGAATAGTAGTGGCAGGCACTGAAAAACAGATTGCAGTAAGCAGGCCAACTGGATCCGTCTCTTCAGTTTAAAAGTATCAAGTGCAACATTTCATTGGAGACATTTATCTCTCTTACACTCTGCATATACGTATACCAGCACACAGTCTCCTGTCTGTAACATATGACTAAAACCAAAGAGTTTGATTTTCATAAAGATTCCCAAAAGTGATACAAGAGGGCAGCAGGATGACCAAATAGGTGTCCTAGAATGGGAAAGTGTATTCAGTATTGTGTAGGGGTCACTGATAAATGACCTGTGTTGGGCTGTTACTACAAGACAGGGATTCCTGTGAATCCCAAGCTATGAGATTAGAGTTCTTAAAGGAATGGGGGAGGCCCACCTACTGTATATCAGAAGGGACAAGGGGGTGACAAATAAGCAAGTGCCTAGATTTGCTTTATTCAGAGAAGGTCATGCAACTCTCAAAAGGTTCTGCGTATATGGCTATTTAAAGAAAAAAAAAGGGCTCAGAGGTGTGGTGGTGCCAGAGTTTTATATGGCTCCCTTAATGCTAGGAGCAACTTTGGACTTGATGAACTTAGTGGACTTATTACGGACGACAGATGCTTCTATTAATGGACTAATACAGAGAAGAAGTGAAATGGAGAGGAAGAAGGAAGACTGCTGTAGTGCTACAGAGTGATCTGTGGGTCTGAGGTGTCTTGGTGCTTTGTTTTGTCTATACTTTTCATTTTTATTTTTTTTGTTAGTCAGTGCAATAAATTAAAAAGGTAGAGATATAGAAAATTAAAGTGCATCAGTTTTCAATAGACTTAAACCAACATGACAGTGATGTCATGCTATCAGAAAAAAAACAGATACCAAACCTGGACAGCTCACCAGTCTGTCACAGACTTTTACCTGAAAATAAAATTTACATGTCAGCTCAAATTACTTTCGGTCGATGGTTGCTGGAATTTTCAAAAATGCTAGAGTTGTGTAAACAAACAATAACACGATAGACTATAGTCAGAACTATACAGAGCATATCCTTATATGCAGCATTATGGTTAAGGGAACTGTCCTGCAGTAACAAAGCTCCTTGAGATAGTCATCTTTACTGTTTCTACACCCTCTTACATTGGGAAAATCTAATCACATAAATCTGCACTTCCTTTCTACTTAGGTGTATGCACCAGTTTATGATACTTTTTAATATTTTCTTTCTATATATTGGTGTGCCTCAAGACAGATAGATAGATAGATAGATAGATAGATAGATAGATAGATAGATAGATAG
>JANRMT010062806.1:20452326-20487141 GCA_026402145.1 Polypterus bichir lapradei
TAGATAGATAGATAGATAGATAGATAGATAGATAGATAGATAGATAGTCTTTTCTGATCTTTCTAATGTTGAAAACCATCACTTTTCTTTTGTGTCACCATATATGTTACTGTATGTTAGCAGGATGCAGGGTACCAAGGTTGAAATACTACATGTCAGTACTCTCCATGAAGATTAGACATACAAAATAGCAATAATATTCTGATTATAATTATTTTGTTCTGACATTAAACCTGTTTACAGCAAATTTCTAGAAACAGCATTGCTAATGTTTCCAAGTGAAGACAATGTTCCTGTTCCTCAATAGGGTTGTATTTTAAGAGTTCAGATTTATGTTACTTGACATCCTACATTAGTACTAACTGTTATCTGTGTGTGTGTGAGTGTTTGCATTAGGCTTTAAGTGATATTTTTTCCTTTTATGTTATATGCTGTAGAAACTCTTCATTTTGTAATGAATTTGCCAGCCTCTCCTGAAGCAGAGTGTGTGTCTCTTGATCTGTTAGTGTGTTACATAAGTATCCACTGTAACAGAAGCAGTGAATACCTTCTAATGTCCATGCCAGTTAATTAACTCCGCTCTTCTATCTTACATCTAGTGCTGGGTCACAAAATGACAAGGCTCTGTTTCAGTGCCAGATTTTCGGGTGGCTAAGCTTCTGTGTATTTTATTCACAATGACATCTCCTCAGCTCTGCCTGCTTCTTTTTAAAGTGATACTCATAAGCTGTTATGAAACAACCTCTCATGTCTGTAGACCCAACTTAAAACAATTTACTTTTTAGTGTGTATGGTTTCATAAAGCAGTTTTTAAATATTAAATAAGCAGAGGTATGTGGTAAGTGACTGCTCAGTGCTCAGAGTTGGGACAAATACTGTTGTTGAACTTTGGAACGATTGTCCATTAAATGTTATAATGGCTAGTTTCTTTATATCTTTATGTAGCAGGCATATTTTATTATTTTTTTAAGTAGTAACCAGTGTCAAAACTACATAAGCCTTTAACTGATCTATCAAAAACAAATTCTCTAAGTAAGAGCAGCTTTACATTTTTAGAGGTCATTCATGATTTCATTAAAAAAAATCTTAATCTAAAGTGGGTCTTAGGGAGCCTGAATCGGAGGCCAGTCCAACACAGTGCCCGGTTTAGAGTCACCAGTTAATCTCAAATCCCAGTAACATAGATATTTGTAAACTGTTTTTTACTATTTTGCCTATAGTAAAGTGATTTTGTTTGAAAAGTAAAGCTGATATTTTGGCTATTTCTAAGGAACATTTTGTAATCATACATACACAAGTCTGTGTGTAAGTCAAGGCACCATTTTGTGAAATAAAAAAAACACAAGAACAAATAAAATTTTATTAAATATTAATAATGGCGGCACGCTGGTGCAGTGGTAGTGCTGCTGCCTCACAGTAAGAAGATCTGGGTTCGCTTCCCGTGTCCTCCCTGCGTGGAGTTTGCATGTTCTCCCCGTGTCTGCATGGGTTTCCTCCGGGTGTTCTGATTTCCTCCCACAGTATCCAAAGACATGCAGGTTAGGTGCATTGCCGATTCTAAATTGTCCCTGGTGTATGCTTGGTGTGTGGGGGTGTGTGTGTGTGCGTGCCCTGCGCTGGACTGGTGCCCTGCCCAGGGTTTGTTTGCACCTTGCACCTTGTGTTGGCTGGGATTGGCTCCAGCAGACCCCTGTGACCCTGTAGTTAGGCTATAGTGGGTTGGATAATGGAAGGATGGATATTAATAATGAAAAAAACATGATACACAGCTGAGTGCATGCCTGTCAATGTGTTAGATTGCATCAGCAGCAGAAACTGATCAAAAAGTGAAACAAGCGTAATATGCTGTTCACCAGTGGCACATTATAGAAGAACCTAGGAACTGAAAGCACAAACTGGATCAGGCTACAGACACAAGGAATGGTTAACCAAACAGAAAAGCAAAATATGTAAAGCACTAAACAACTATGTGCCCTCTGTATTCTTCCTATACATGCATGGTGTCCTGTGCTGTGTCAGCTAAAGAGGGAACGGGCTTGCCCTAAAAATGCAGTTTTACAACTGAATTCCTTTAAAAGTAGAACTGGAAAAATAATCTCCTAACAGGACAGAACAAAACCTAAGGTAACCTTAAAATGACAGTTGATGAAAGATCAGGAAATGAAGGAGCAGAGCAAAAAAGTATGTCAAGAAGCCAAAACTGCATGATTATTAAAGAGTCCAAAAAGTAGTAAAACAAAGTGAAAAACATTGGGCAAATTTCGTTTCAAGAACAATATATGGGTCTGAATAGAAAAAACTAAGATGGTGGTGCCCATTAAATTCAAAACCAAAAATAAATAAGTTAAAAGGGAATCATACAAGTAGATAAGAAAGAGAGAATCAGAGAAAGGTGTCAAGGAGGATTGTGACTTCCCACAGACTCTACAGAACATTTGACCAAACAGATACCGGGAACACCAAACTGTCTACCCAGCGAAAGTGAGTGGTCATAGAGGGTGAGTAAGGCAAAATCTAGATATAGAGCAAAATTAAAAAAGAATACTAGACACCCCATATGAAAAAAAAATCTTTCGCATTTTCTCTTCTGAGCATGATTGACACACAGGTACTTGTTATGGTCAAGCCAGGGTTCCTCCACTGGTGTATGTTTAAATTGTTTCTTTTTGTCTTTTTCATTATTGATCATTGTTCTCCATTGTTTGTTTTTTTATAATATTGTTCTGTTCACTTTTTAACTGTCTAATTATGTGTGAACTGTTAATTTTATTCTATTCAGTTATTTTGTAATATCTATGTGTTTTTTGCCATTCTCTTATGCTCTTTGTATTTTGTGGGTGCATCTCCAAAAGGCTCCTGTGAACCATTTTATTATATTCTTCCTGTTCCTCCAATAAATCCTTCTTTTATGAAGTTTCTTCATTGCCTGTACAATGATCTCTTCCCTTGTTGGGCATTTTGAGTGATTTTCAAGACATTTTATAGTATCTTCTTTGAACTTTGATGTTGAAGCACAATTCGGCCTGGTGTAGGGTGAAGCCAGCTAGTCTAGTGGAAGATAAGTTGCCTTCTGGTGCACCTCCTCTGGGCAAGAGAGTGGGATTCATGCCTGTTTCCTTGGGTGTTTCTGAAGGCTTCATACCACTTCAGCCACATAAATAATGATGATAGTATTGCCAGGCACAAAAGCATGGAGGGTACGGGTTAATGGGATTGAAAGGCTTATGGGTAGTCTCTAGATCATTCTCTATTCACAGCTGGATTTATGCACAAGCTAGCCAGGGCTGCAACCTAAGGAGCCATGGGCTACAGGTGCAATGAAATGATATATGCACAAATACTTTTCTTTGTTTTTCAAGAAAATATTTCTGCTGCTAGACTTGCCGATCAAGTCCCCTTGAACACCTTTACCATCTTCCCTGAAAAAACGTGTCCACCATTAATTACACGCCTTGTACTCATCTTCAATGAATGGCAGCTAGTGATGGAGGATGGCTATTGGTACAACATTTGCAGAGCGAGCTGAATATGGGCTATGAGAGTGTAAAGTGCAGGAAGCAGAAGGCAATTTATCTTGTGATAATATTAACAGTTCTTCAGAAACAGACAGTGACAGCGTGATAAATTCTATTTCTAGAGAAAGTACATTATATGTAGGTGATGAGTTTGCTCAAGTGGTAAACTAGGACACCACTTCTGAATGTGTGTGGTGTGACAAGAACATTGGGCAATTTTCAAAGCTGCTGTTTTGCTTGATCTTCAGGGTATAAAACATATGTATCACTTGCAGATGAACACTTCAGTCTATTTATACTGTAAGTGGTGGCATAACATTGTGACTGAGCCCATCAGTCACAGCAACTGATTCAGGAGCATGCACTGAAACCAAATATCAGTGTACACAAGTGGTCTGATGTCAGTTATGATAAGAAACTGGCTTTCTTTGCACTTCTCGTATATGAAGGCATAATTCAAAAGCCTGAAGTTGAAAAGTGCTGAACAACAAAACCTTCACTTTGTGACAGTTTAGGGCTTTCTTAACCCCATGAACCCTCAGACCACATGTCAGTGCACAAAGCATCACCACTCCACTATACTCAATAACAATAAACAAATCCTCCAATCTCCCAGACGCTTAGCCACCCTGCCTCCCAACTCAGCTCTCTGCTGAGATTTCCCAGAGTCCTTTTAAAGTCTTTCACCCGGAAGTGCTTCTGATCTCCCCAGTCCATGTGATTCCTAGCACTTCCGGGTCAGATCAAAACTCCTCTTTTCTTCAGCCCGGAAGTATATCATTTCTTCTGTTTCCGTAATTGTGAATTACTTCTGGGCTATAAGGAAAGTATAAGTCCCTGGGCCTCCCTGCAGCGTCCTCCGGTGGCCCCCATGGTATCCAGCAAGGCTGTGACGAAAGACTCCAATTTCCATGATGCCCTGCTGGAATTCGGGGCCCCTCCATTTTGCAGGGATGGCTCCATCTGGTGGTTTGGGGGTGTTGGCCGGGATACACGGCCGGCAATCCCTCACAACTTATAAAACCTTATGGACAATAAATCATTTCAGCTTACCTCTAAGCTCTTTTCAACAAGGTGTTTTATCATTTCACAGTGGAAGTCAAAAATAGTTGTGAAAAATCCATTTTAAAAATAAAACCATTCTTTCATGCACTAATAGAGTGAGTCATTAGAGTCTACACACCCAAACAAGATGTTGTTATTGACAAACCACTTGTGCTTTGGAAAAGTCATTTAACAAGGAAGCAATAAGTACCTCATACAGCTAATGTAAAATCAGTGAAGTGTATTGGTAGCTACACAAAGGTGCTTGGAGTCTGCAAACTGGTGAAAAACTGTATTTTTACTTTTTTAAAAAAATCGGTTTTGTCTTCACAGCTGAAAATTTTTCAAAATAATATGATGTCATAATAATGCTTTCAAATATTTTCCCTCTCTTCTTCTCTCTTTCCCTCTCTCAAAATAAATAATTAAATGATCCTATTCTCTTTGTTTTTAGCATTTGACATAGTATACTGTCTCTGTTGAGGGATCACTTGCAGTTTTGGTGTTGTGATCTCATGGCTATCAAGTGAAACTGCATATTTCTCTCTTTGTATTGCTTACAATCTTCAATGATCTTTATGTGTTTTGTGTGGCTATTTACTGTATATGCCTATTCCTTACTCTTGTAGTACTTGCAGTTCTTGTGTAGTTCCTATTCAAATCTTAAAAACTCCTAAGCGTTGATGTTAAATACTATTTATTTTTCTGTTGTCCCTTCAGAACAACTAGCTTGGGTCTAAACAATGAACTTAGCCCAGCACCCCCTGTCAAAAAACAATATCATCTATATCTCATTAATGTTTTCAGATATATTAATGAATTTCCATTTTTCTAGTCCCTCCACAATTTTTTTTTCACTAAAAGTCCTTTCGATTTTTCAGCTTCTTCCTCAGTGATTGTAGTACCCAAAAATTATTTACAATTTCAATTTGCCCCATTTCTGGAGCTTTTTATTTATTCACTTCATATTCAATCTGTTTTTCAATTACATCCTTAAATAACGTGATGACAAGGTCATATTTAAGATGAAAATTTATAAAAGGTTTTCTATTTCTAGTGCCTCTGGTGGTCTTTTCTGCCCACTGCTATCGAGGAAATTCAGTTCTTCTTCCCAATGTATTTGTGAAGTTTATTTTTATTTACTTATTTATTGATTGATTGATTTATTGATTGGCTGCATTATTTGTGCTGTGAGTCTGCGTCCTTGTTTTTAAAGTTTCTGCTGCTGTAGGGGAGTGTCTCACTTTCCCCATGGGATTAATAAAGTTTATCTAATCTAATCTAATCTAATCTACTTTCTCTTCACTGTATCTCCAAAAACATTGTAGCCTCTGTTTTTCACCATGTCTTGTAATTTTCTGTATTATTCCTTTTTGGCCACCTAACTTGCATTATCTAATGCTTTATTCTGAATTTAGCCAACATCATCTTTGACACTGTCATTCATTCTGCCAACTTAGTCATCATAATGTCACTTCTTCTGTATATGGTGCCCTCTCCCCCTGCTCTTATGTCACAGACAGATGAGTGTTTTTCCTGGATTGCAGCTGTCATTCACCTGTCACTATTTTATCATAAAAATAGCATTGTGTGTGTATTTGTGTGTTCGTGTGAATGTGTGTGTGTGTGTGTGTGTATGTGAGTGCTTTTATTTCTCTGATGCTGTTATCTTTACCTTGGTTGATATACCAATCAGCTATGCAGTGTCCTTTCAGGTATTACCCCGCTTCATATCATTTCTCACACCTTAAACCTGTTTTTCATCCTGGTATTTTTTTATTATTGCTCCTTTATTTTTCCTACCTTTTAGTTGTACTGACAGCTATTTATCTTCTGTGCTTAAAAGCTGTCATACCATCACAACATCACTGAAATAATTCCTGCACTTTAACTGTTTTTAAGGTATTATTCTGCTTGTACTTAGCAAGTCCATTTGCACATGTGTAGTGTAATATTAAAATCAGTCATTGTTTTTCATTAAAAGGAGCTTAAAATTCTGGATAACTCTCATCTTTTGTGCATACCTTTAGAAGGCCTAACACTGTTTTATTATATATTTGCTCAACACTTTCTTAGAGAGATGGATTGCACATTACTTTACTGTGTTGATGTGGCTTGTGCTTAAGTTTTGTTTTTTATATTCACTTCAAGTATGCAGGGGAACTTTATTTATTACAGCTCTTACATTCACGGCATCCGTGTTCTAAATTAACTTTCATAATAGTAACCTTGAGGTCCCTTTTTCTGGTGCCTTCCTGATGACATAGGTGCCTAAACCATGCCTGATAATAATACATTTCAATGACATATAAATATTACAGTGATCACCTCGATAGACATCTCACCACCCAAATCGGTACTTGTGAATCTAAGATGTTTAACAGGCATTCACGGTATTAAGTTGTGGATCTGCCTGCGAATATTTAGCGGCAGCGTGTCTATGAACTTAATTTAAACTTAAGCTTTACATCTTGCTTTCCTATTGATATGTCTACAAAGGCTTGTTCAGCTTCAGAGGGTTGTTCCTTTCTTACTGCATCAATAAACAGCTCGTCTTCCTCTTTATCTGAGACATCACACACTGCATGCACGGGTTTACCTTTCCCAGTCCTGCAAACTTTAGCGAAATGGTTCAATTTACCACATTTTTTATACTGTCTTCCTTTAGCTGGACATTGACTTTTTCAACCATGTGCTTTGTTTCCGCAGTAGCTGCACTTATGAATATGCTTGTATGCGTCACTCGCTTCATATTCTTTTGCTGCCTTCTCAATTGTGTAATGCGTTTTTCGTTCAGCGCTCTTTGGAGCTCTTGCTTGTTGTCTGCGTACTGCGTTCACAGTCAGTTCACATCAGCCGCTTGGAGTACATGCATCGAAGGTTCTCAGCTGTGCTTGTGCTATCTCGTGCGATCTTGCGATGTCCACGGCTTTATTTAATGTTAGCTCAGACCTGGCACTTAAAAGTTTCTGTCGCACTTTCGCTGAGTTTGTGCCAAACACTATTCTGTTCCTGACCATCTCATCTTCGTTTGCATGAGCACAGTCCTTCACCAGGAATTTTAACTCCGTTACAAAGTTATCAAAAATCTCGTTTATACCCTGCGTCTTCTCATTAAACTTGTATCTAGTGAATATTGTATTCGTCTTAGGCATGACAAACGCCTCAAAACGGTCATAGTAAGTTTTCAGTACCTTGGCTTCCTCCTGGGTGAGAGTCCATGTGTTAAAAATGTCTCTTCCTTTTTCCCCAGTCCACAGGAGCAGGTAGCTGCATTTCTCACTCTCGTCTTTTAGTGGGCCAGAAAACATCAGCTCCATGTTCTGTCGGAACTTTTTCCATTCTCCCGGCAGGTTAAGAGAATCCCAGTCAATTCGTGGAGAGGGAACTCCAACAAAATCCCTGACTGTCCTCCATTTCGACACCATGTCTTGTTTTCACAAATTGTGAAAAATTAAATGATGGCGAAACTTTCTTTTAAAGTATGCAGGTGAACTTTATTTATTACAGCTCTTACATTCACAGCATCTGTGCTCTAAATTAACTTCCATAATAGTAACCTTGAGGTCCCTTTTTCTGGTGCCTTCCTGATGACATAGGTGCCTAAACCATGCCTGATAATAATACATTTCAATGACATATAAATATTACAGTGATCACATTGATAGACATCTCACCACCCAAATCGCTACTAGTGAATCTAATATGTTTAACAGGCATTCCCGGTATTAACTTTTTGATTTGCCTGCGAATATTTAGCGGCAGCGTGTCTATTGGATTGCAGCTGACGGATGGCCTTATATGGGCAGGCACTCAATTACGTGGGAGACGTGGGTATGGGGGATGCAATATAGGCAGGCAGCCAACTATGTGGGAGGCATGGTGATGGGGGGACGCAACTCCGCCTCACACGGCGACCGAGCTGCAGGCTATGGCCGTATGTATATGTACATAAGTAGGATTCAGTTATGACAGTTACATGTAGAATTTCGAAATGAAACCTGCTTAACTTTTGTAAGTAAGCTGTAAGGAATGAGCCTGCCAAATTTCAGCCTTCTACCTACATGGGAAGTGAAGAATTAGTGATGAGTGAGTGAGTGAGTGAGTGAGTGACTGAGTGAGTGAGTCAGTCAGTCAGTCAGTCAGTGAGGGCTTTGCCTTTTATTAGTATAGATAATGGATAACATGCATGTGCTGGCATTCCTGCCGGGATGGGTTCTGATCCCTTAACTGGTTGGGAGGCCATGGTACTGAGTAGGCATAATGAAGAGCAAGAATTTTCCTACTTTTGCCAGAAGTCTGATAAAACATGTCAGTTTGCCAGTGGGCATATTGGATTCCTGGCCGGGATGGACTGAAGATTTGGAGGGACAATGGGAGACAACCTGACAGGGCTGCTTATTCACCTGACACACTAGGTGGCTCCCTCCCTGGGCGACATTATCTGTGCAGATAACCACAACGCATAATGGGAACTGGAGTCCCATAAGGCAGCCTGTTGGGTTTTGTGGGTGCACCCAGAGGGTGGTGCAGGGATATGTGACCCCTACTTTGTGGAACTTCCATTTGACAAGTACTTCCAAATGGGCTATGCCCTAGCACCGGTACCAGAAGTACTCCCAAGTCTAACATAAAAGGGAAAGCTCAGCCTCATCCAGGCGAGTTGGACAAAGCTTGCCTGGGAAGCCTGGAAGTAAAGCATGAAAGAAAGAGAGACAAGAATTGGATCTGTGGTTGGGAATATTAAAGAAGCCTATTGTAAAGCATTTTCTCACAAGAAACCTTGCATTTACCCCTGGGACTTGTGTCTGTTTTGTTGTTTCTGGGGTTTAAGGTGCTGTAACAACCCCTGCTCATCACAGTATCATTGACTTTTTTATGTGTTTAGGCTATTAAGAAGCTGGTGTGTTTTACACATGCACTTGTCTTTTTTCATTGAACCTGATCTGGGGCCTACCATTAAGCCTTTCGATCCCAATAACCTCAACCCCCCCAAAGTCCTTGCTCTTGTGAATTCATCACGGAGGCCAATGAGCTTGTCATGATAGAGTTTTGAGTGACTCATTATTGATTACGTTTTTCTAACTTCTTGGCAGCCATTTTGTGTAAGCTTTGTTAGCGGCACGTCCCATGTTTCTAGGGGCATGGCCTCCTAGGTTGTAACTTGTGGATAATCGATTCAACATGATAAAAAGTCAGGTGGAGGTTCCTTTCTCTAACCAATCTAAAAAAAAAAACTTCTAAAGGAAATTCTAATTACTATTTCTCTGTATTACTCTTCCTCTGTCCTTGACTTTGATTCTTGTCTCTCATTTGGAGTTGATTGCTCTTTTAGTAAATTTTATTCTGTTAGTATTATATCATGTTCTACATTCTTTTAAAGTCTAACTGTGGTGTTTGCCTGCCTGGACTCACCTCTTCCTGCCAGGATCCCATAATAAGCTCTGCCATCTTGATGCATTCTTTTGGAAGACTCTTTTTTTTGATGTGTTTATAGCCCGCGTTTTATTTATATTATACGGGGTTAGCCTTCGGGTGTACCAAATTTTTATGTTTGTCTGCCTTTTCTCATTACAACAGTCATTTTATAACTGTTGAAGTGGCTGTCTGAATAAGGTGATTAAGAAGAGAACTGAGATATGCATTAATTGTAACATTTTTCAGAGAAAAAAAGTAGCTTAATGTTGTGTTGTGGATGATATATGCAGGTTGATCTCTCTTTCTCTCTCTCTCTGTCTCTCAACTTTGTGTCTGTTCAGTTCTGTTACTTCTACTATCATGAATCGAGCAGCAGGCCTACTTCTTAATAAAACACTAATGAGGCTTATCAGGTAGCTGGGGAAGAGGTACTCTGGATGGGAAATGTAGTTAAATGTCCTAATGCCAAATCTTAGATAATGGTCAAAAATAGAGCAAAAAACAAGAAATCCAGGAACACAATAAATATGTGGCACATGATGGTACTGATTTTGCACACACCTTGTGGTACAACTTCAGCACATCATCATTGATATTTTTTGGAGTCATCAGGTGTTTTGGGTGTAACAAAGGGTTACCTTTGGTGCCTGACCCGACACAGACAGACACGGGAGCCACACTGATAGAACAAATACCGGTAAATGTTTTATTTCAATTTCTTTGCCTATGGCAATGCCTTCCCCATCCCCACAGGCACAACACAGTCCCAAAAACAAAAACACCAAAGTCTTCCTCTTCTTTCTCCACCACTCTTCTCTGTCAAGTGTTGTCTTACTCCCTCCTGACTCTGGCTCCCGAGTGGTGGCTGCTGCCTACTTCTATAAGGCATCTGGAAGTGCTCCAGGTGCTTGATTGTCCATTTCTGGCTGCACTTCCAGGTGTGGTGAAAACACTGCCCATAAGGGTCCAGCAGCTTCTGCTGCAGCACCCTGTGGCAGAGCATGCGGATCCCAACAGGGTTGCACCAAACTCCAACTCCCATGAAGCCCAGTGGGAGTCTGAGGCACCGTTGCAACCCGGGGGGGTTGCCATCTAGCGTCCCAGGGGAGGTATTAGGTAGCCCATTGTTGCTCCCCCGGAACATATACTGAAGGGGCATTCCAGCCATGCAAGGGCCCTGGCCGTCCACCACATGGGTCTTTCAACTTTAGACACCCTTCTCCAGGAGACCTGTGTACAAGTAGCATGATGAGTCTACAGATCCCATAGCCATCTCAGCTTCTTCTCTGTGACACCTGTGATTTTTGTAATGGCTCTCCTGCTATGCAGTCCCATGATTCCAAGGAGCTTAAGTGCCTTGCAGAGGGATTTGCCTGAAAAGCCTCTACACCCAACCTCCTTGAGCTCACACTGGGCCCTCCATTCCATGCTGTCACCCTCTTTCTCCTGAAGACTTCCTCAATCCATTCTTTCCATGGAACAGTCAGTTCCAGCAAGACTACTTGTCTTGTTTCCTCTGATATATCTGGCCTGAGTGCGGTCTCTGCAATGAAGTTTTGGAATCTGAATTGTTTCCCTAGGTCAACTGCCAGTCTTGTGCTGTGACAAGTAGCCCTCCTGGTGGCTTGGGCTGCTCTTGCAGCCTTTCTCCACCCATTACATAGGTGATATACTTCCTCACTGGTTATTGTTCTTTGCATTGAGTGCACCCTGTGGTGAAGATATCTGCTCTGACCTTCAATACCTGATCATGGCACCAGAAATAACATCGTTCTCAATAGGCCTTTGGGAAATATATTGAGCTCAATATATTCTCCAGGGAACTTCTTTGCTGGCACACATGCCATACCAGCATTTCAGCAAGGCCCCGGCAGAAGAGGTTGGATGGGATGGGAAGAATGTCATGGACTGATTGGATTAAGAACTTGATCTTTAGTGGCTCTGCCTCTGCTCTGACCTCAAAATGTTCCAGACCATGGCCTGCTCCCATCAGGTCCACCCATCCGCTGTCACATCCTGCTGGTGCAGAACTCATCCAGAACTATCTACTGTTTTTCTTTTCCCTGGGCCTTGTCCAAGCGTCTTGGGTTGCTAGCAAATTCTGCCTGTCCTGCCATGACTTCTCCCACCACCACCCTGTGCCACAGCCATGCTTCAGCTATGTTGACTGCCTCCTAAACCCTCCACTTCCTACCAGTTCCATTACAATTCCCACTGAGGCAACTCTGGTGTCACTAAATTCTTGATACAACAGCACCTCTCTTATCCTGCTAATTATGAACTTCTTTGTCAGACTACTGAAAGGAAGCTGCAGTTTATTTCTGCTCCTGTACAAGGTAGTGCCACTGAGGCTTGAAGGTAGGTCCAACCATTTGTGCAAGAAATTAGTTACCTGCCTCTGAAAGCCCTCACGTTGCACAGTGGAATGGATGAGCAGGGTCCAAAGGAAACATGGTAGAATGCCATGGGGACAGATCCAGGCCTTATATTTCCCAGGCAGTCATGACTTGTCCACTGAACTGAATCATGTCTGCAACTTGCTGCTGGTTGCTCTGATTGCTGTTGTGTCACTCAGGGTGCAGTCAAAGACTTTATCCAAGCTCTTGATCAGCCAGAACTCACCATCACCACAAAATTCATCCAATGAACCACAAAGAGATGCTCATTTCCCCTGTCTGTAGAGGGTGGGGACAGTCCTTCTGATAGACAGATGACTCCACCTCTTGAGGAAACACCCAGAGGATACATGGAACTTAGCAGAACAAACAGTGGCACATAAATATTAAATAATACACAAAACTAATAATCATAAGTAGCAATCCTGACGAACAACAATTTATTTTTAAATATCCCAAAATCACACAAAGAATGCCTGAATTGGATCTAACCCGCCCTGTTTAATTGACAGCCTCTCAGCCTTGAGTCTTTAAGAACTCAAAAAAAAAAAAAACAAAACTACCCAAAAACCTTGCAGGACAAAAAGGAAGAAATCTTAGGAAGAGCAATTCAAAAAGAAACCCTTTTCAGGTAGGTTGAGCATGAAATGAGTATCAAAAACAGAAAACAGAATGCAAGTAGTCCTCTATTTAAAACTAGACAGTTGCTATAGTTATTGATGTCATATTAAATAAATACATCAAGAACAAGAGTCTACAACTTAGATGTCTGTATTGGGATGGGTCTGCAGAGCTGTCAGTGAAAGACTTTTTCTAGTTTTGGCCGTTGCACTGGTCTTCTATACACACTCCCAGGAGGACAGGATGGTTTGCTCTAAAAAGACCTCAGGATAGCAGATTCCAGGATAGCTCAAGAAAATAAAGATGGAGTGTGTTAGCAACATTCGAGGTGACTATTCATTCCATAATGTAATTATTCCTAAGTATAAAAGTTGGCTCTTGCATCCCTGGCTAGGACAGCCTAACTAAAGGAAAAATGAAAGGTGGCAAACCTAAGAGGGCTTTCCGAGACACCAGCAGCTGTCCATTACCTCAAAAGAATCACAAATGAACTAAAAAGACATAACAAAGGAATGTAAACACAAGTCAAGGAAAAGACCCAGGCTGAAACATAAGATTTGTATCTTGGGTCAATAGACTGCTAACGGGCGAACTGGAAGTCTCTTCTCTTCTGGAATGGTGGGTTTAGCAAGGAAAGGATATAATTGTTGTTCTTTCAGGTTTGAAAATGGCAGATTTTGAGGACCAAGAGATTAAAAGAAAATAGTAAGTCAAAACCCTGCAGGGGTCAAAAGTCAGAAAGTAAATAAGGAACACTCTCTCAAAACCCAAAACTAAACCCACAAATGTTTATTGAAAAAATACCACACCAAAGTCCTGTCTCACTAAATTGGTTTGAAAGCTGGCTACCTGTTATGCTTTTCCAGTGCTTTTGTATTTTTTTATTTTGATCAGCACATTTTTCCTTAAATTTTTAATTTTCTCCTTGTTCCCTAATCTATTCTAGTTTTATTTTCAATTTTAGTTTATAGTTTCATGTTTTTCTGAGCCATATCTTTAAATTTAATATTATATTTTTTGTTTAATTGTGATGCCATTTTATGTTTCTCTAGGTACTACCATTTTGTTTAGGATCAAGGACTCATCATGTTATGATCTTTCCTAGTTACAAGTTCAAATGATGGGTGCAGGCTTCAAAACAAACAAAAGCTAGAACTCTCCCATTGGTCGATGTCAAAAGACATGGCCTCGCCTTCGCAGGCAGCCTGACACAAAACACTAGAGGCAGGCTTACAACCTGCTCGAGCCCAAAGACGGAGCAAAGACTTATAAAGTCAAAATGTCCACAAAAGAAAGAGAAAGAACTGTGAAAAAAACCTCAAATCCAAAAATAAAATAAAGTTCCTTTAGATTAATTATATTTAAAGAATTCAAAAGCATGCATGCAAAAAAGAAAAAAAAGTATGTTAGCTAGTGGGCATCTAAGGTTGTGGATAAAACATGTTCCACAAGTGTTATATTGATTTTCTTTTTAAAGTGTGGATTTTAATATTTGCTTTAATATTTTTAACCTTGAGGTTTGTTTAATTTTCTGGGTTTGTCACACAGTCCCACTGAGTTTGCCTAGTGTTTTGTGTTATAATCTTTGATATCTTTTTGCTAATATAGTCTGCAAATTTTCATGTGCGGCACTTTTTTTTTTTAAATACAAAAACTTGGATAAACATCTATCTTAAATAGCTCTGCCTCTTATGTGTCAGAGTGAATTTCTGTGTATTTAATGTTTCATTGTTGTATTTGTTAATTTTTAGTTTTTATTTCAATGTATTTATCTTATTTCTGTTGGCTTCATTTTAATACTGTAATTGTACAGGTATACGGTCTCTTTCTTATATTCATTGTTTTTTGTAGATGGAGTCACAGGAGTTGACTACCTTGACACCATGACTTCTGAGCCCTCCCTCTGACTAATTACGTCTGCTGTGAAGGAGTCTGAGATCATTTGTTTATAATGGAAAGTTGTTAATTTTACTATCTGTATTGAATTTACTGATTTTGGTTACTCTCTTGCTATGTTTTAAGATTTCTGATGTTTTCAATCATATTTGGTGTTGTTTGCTGTGAATTGACTTTCTAGGCAAATCCCTCTTACCTTAGTTTGCGCTTTGTTTAAAATTTTGTCCTTTTTATGCAGGAGGGGGTTTATGGTCAATTCTCCTCTTGTGGATATTCAGGTTTATTTTTGATACCTCAGTCTTTTATAGGCCTACGAAGCCAGAGCCAGGCCATTAGTATTGGCATTAAGCCCACTGGGGTAAAGCCTTTTCCAGGAAGGAAAAGGAGGTCTGTCCTGTCCACTGAAACCTTTTGGAGGCCTCACTCATCTTTTGCCATGTGGAAAGCTCCACTTTATAATACTGGCATGCTGACATCACCTGGCATGATTCCTGGTTTCTGATAGCAACCATAGTCACTGACGATGTGGAGAATCCACCAAAGTAAAGCCAAAAAGAGAGACAAAGGATATCTGAAAATCAGACAATGGTCAAAAACCAAAAAAAGGATTAGAAAAACTGAGTGCATAAACCACAAAACATTATTCATAAATCAAAATCAAATTACTTAGTCTCTAGTTTATGCATTTTCCCTGATTCCTGATACAACAATATTTGACAACAAAAAATGCATCTTCAGCCATGTACACGAATGAAAGGTGAGCAAGCCAACACCTTTTTAAAAGTGACCACAATGTTGTTGTGCATCAAAATGCAGGCATGTCACTAGTGTGACCACTAGTGGGCATCACTAAGAAGCAGCCCTAGAACAGCACCAGCTCTGATTAAAAAAAAAAATCTATATTTATTAACTGTACCTTCACAGGTTTCTTTTTACGGTAATCCAGAGTTTCTTACACTTCATTTTGGGTCACAGGTTGCTGCCTGTTGCATCAAGTAAGGTCGTGTGTCACAGTTGGGTCAGGTATGGTTTGCAAAGTGTGTTGCTGTGGGTTTTTGCGGATTGTTTAAGCATTGCTCCAACTATTATGGTTATCGGCAATTCTTTAAGTGGATAATCTGTGGCGATTCACCTGCTTCTCTGCTGAGTCTCAAAGATACTAAGAAGAGCGAGATTGGGTCACAAGAAAAATGTTTAAGAAATTCTGCAGTAAACACAACATCACTGTAGCCAGGAAGCACTTCTGGGTTAGGTGGAATCCCTCTGTGACTGAAGGGGTAGCTTCCCCTAGCAACACCATAGACCTTAGTGGGCCCAGCAGGTGTCCAAATGGGAGTCATACCAAAGGGCTAATGCCACCAGGAATATCAAGGAAATATTTAGCTCTGTGAAGAATGTTCCCTCTGTCCTTCCATTACAATGGATTCCTGTTCAGGGATGATTCATTCATCCCACCTATCCGTCCGCATCCTCCTTTATACTGAATATTGCTACCAACAACATGTCAGTGAATGGAAGAAAACGAAAGATGTCACTCTTATAACAAAATAAATATGAATTTATAAATTTAAAAATAGTGTCCATCAATCCGATAATGATGCTGTCCATCCATTTGTACATCTCCCCCTCCTGTGTGTACGCTGATGGGAGAGTAGACCAATTTGGGAAAGGCAGACCCGGGGGCACAATGGGCAAGGGAATTGCTCCCCAGGCACATTGGGTTGGTTTCAATAGTGATGTCTTGCCATTCTGTTCTCTTCTTGTTGATGTGTCCTTGTTGTTCAAAGTGATGGTCTCATTCATTCATTTATTGTCCCTCTCCAAATTGCACAGTCCTAAATATGTGTCTGAAGATACATATGTGGAGTGGAGCAGGCCTTTTTGGTCCACCCTGAGATCGGGATCCTTTAGCAAGTTCACCATACAGTACCATCCGGGGAAGCCATGACTCATCCATGCAGATAATGTGCCTGGTTCAGTGGAGGACGCAGTTGAGCAGCATGGCCTCATTGCTAGTTGATGAGCAGTGTTTCAGAATTTTAGCGTGTGGAACCCTGTCCCTCAAGTGATGCCCAATATCTTCTGGAGGAATAGGATGTGGAACACTTCTAGTGTACAGATTTGCTTGCAGTAGTGAGTCCAGGACAAGCATCAATAAAGGAGTGTTGATATACATACTGCATTAATAAACCACAACCAGGGTTGCCCTGCAGGGATTTCAGTTACAGAAGACACTCTTGCATAGGCAGCCAAGTGCAGAGGAGGCTAGTCAGAGGCGGTTCACAATTTCCTCAGTCACAGAGGCATCACTAGGTATTATGTTTCCAAGGTAGGGGAAGGATTACGTGTTCCCCATTGTCTTGTTGCCAATCTTGATGTCCACTGAAGGATCTTTGTGATGGAATGCAGTTTGAAGGGTCAGTGTCTTGGAGGTGCTGATTTCCTGGCCCATCCAAGAATATGGTCCATAACGGTCCACTGAAGGCTTTCCTGGTGAAGAGCTATGCTGGCAATATCGTCAACATACTAAGGCTCATAAATTATTGTCAAGGAGGGATTGTTTAAGTGGGATGACAGTTTTTGGAGGTTGAACATATTGCCATCCTGCTGGATCTGCACTCAATCAATGGCATCCAATGCATTTCTGAAGAGAACAGTGATGGTGACAAGGTAAATGTTTAAAAGCATCAGAGCAAGACACAGCCTTACTTGACACCAATAGTGATTTTGAAAGGAGCAGATGTTTCTTCACCAACAAGGACCTTCACCCACATTCTATCATGGAAGAGACAGAGCATAGTGAGGAATTTTGGGTGTCACCCAAACTTACGGAGTACATCCCAAAGCATCTCAACAGTTGATGGTGTCAAATTTTTTCTACAGGTAGATGAAGGCAAATCTGATGTCTCGCTGGTGTTCCCGAGCCTTCTCTAGGAATTGATGGATGATGAAGATCATGTCAATTGTGCTGCGTTTGGGATGAAAGCCTGTTTGCATATTCCAGAAATACTCTACCTGTAACTTAATGAAGTAGCCAGAGAAGCCATGACCAAGGATTTTCCCAGCAACATCCAGCAGTGAAATACCATTGCTGTTGCCACATATTGATAAGTCCCCCTTCTTCTTGTAGATGGCAACAATGGTAGCATGTCCCCCATATTTATATATTTCGGGAGGTATATTGTCTTCACCAGCAGCTTTCTTGTTCTTAATGGCTTGGTTGGAAGTTTGGACTTTGTGAAGAGTTGGACATTCATCTAGTTTAGGGATTGGGGGAGTTTGGGGATCTTCTCAGGGACAGAAGTATTTGGTGGGTTCATTTGGTTCAACAATTCTCAAAAGTGCTCTGCCCAACAATCCAAGATTTGTTGCTTGTCTTTGAGGAGTGTCACACCATTTGCAGTCTGTACTGCAATTACATTACGTCAAGAAGGACCATAAACGCATAGGTCTTGTTTTCATCTGTGTAGATTTGGATTTGGACTTGCTAACCACCATTTTTTCTGGATTTCATGCAGTCTGCATTATATTTTTTTATCCACTTCTGCAGGAGGGAAACTGATGACAGATTTGCAAGATGAGCTTGGAATGCTGTGTTCTTGGCCTTACGAGTGGGAGAATTTTGTCTGTGGCCTCCTCGAACCAGTCTGGACTCCAAGGGCTTTCTTGAAGGAGGACTACATGGCTGTGAGCAGGGATGTACACAGTTCATCAGCATCAGAATTGGTAGTCATGATGTCACCATCTGTGGTTGGGATCTAGATGTGTTCAAACTGCTTGTGAAGTTGACATGTCAATGTGTTTCTGTTGTCAACAGTTGCAAGAGATGAAATGTTGAGGCGGGGCTTGGGGAATTGTCTTCTGTTAGCTGGTCTAAGTACAGTGTGGGGGATGGACCAGACAAGTCTGTGGTCTGTCCAGCGTTATTCTTCTTGCATCGCTCATGTGATCAAGAAATCCTGGAGATCCCACTGACGGACAATCATATAGTCCAGAAGGTGCCAGCTCTTTGATCAATGATGCAGCCATTTTGTCTTGTGTTTGTTGGGGAGCTGAAACATCCTGTTGGTAATGGGCAGTTGGTGCTCAGTACAGAAGGATAAGAGACAGAGCTTGATCACATTAATCCTAACGAGGAGAAACAATGAGGAAGATAGATGGAAGGAAGAACCTATGCAAAGTAGTTGCTGATATCGGTGGTAGTGAGGGTGCACAATCCTCAGTCACATCGGTTCACTTCATGTCAAGAATCCATGTAGCAAACCAGGTGTAAAATGATGGGGTAGGGCAGGAAGGTGCACCACTTGGGATGGACCCTTGGTGGGAGGGGTGTGGGTTGTTGAGTTAGTCTTAGTCAGGACCTCACCTCTGACCTTGCTGCCATGGATGGTCCTACCAGGAGTACATGACTCCTGACAGCATCTTTCAGGGTATCATTGGATCACACAAACCACATTAAGGTGCTGACTTAATGGAGGGAAAATAAAACAATTAGCCTCAGTCAGTCCTGCCCAGTGATGAAGAAAGACAAGCCACAAGAGCAAAACTGAAATTATGGACCAGGAGATAAAGGAGTAAACAAGAAGCTAAATATGTCAAGAAAAAAAAAAACTAAAACAAACCAAGAAATCAGTTAAGATTACATGCCAAGAACTGACTGTCTGTGAAGATTCTGAACTATTTAAAAGCTCTTGTGCTACCATCTGAAACAGTGGCACTGCAATCACATTACACAATGAATCTCTGGAAGTCACATGACAGCCATTAGGCATCAGTGCTGCAAAAATATTCAAAATGGTCATAACCAAAATGATGCATGTAATCGCGATATGGTAATGTCACAAAAAAATGATGAAAAATATTAATGCATTCAGAAACACAATAAATGTGCAAGAAAATCACACAAAAGGGAATCTGGAATCAAGAAAGTAGAAAACTATTATTCACCCAGCAGAAGATCACATATGTGGTGAGAAGGCACTCTACGGCAGTTAAAGGGTTACTGAAAATCAGTCTAGCCAGTTTAAATGAAAAGTAACAAACTGAGACATATTTCTCTGTGCTACTTCTGCTGAAAGGTGGCAGATCAAGTGAAGTAAGGTGGTCCTTGCAGTGCTCTTTGCTTTTCCTTTTCTCTTTTGTTCTCTTGCTCAAGGGTCAGTTTTCCTTTCCACTTTGCAGGTCATTTGCTTTAGTTGTAAAATGTCCAGGCAAGTCACTTATGAAATGCACATTTCTAGCCCCTGAAGGGCAGCTTTCAGAGTAGTGAAAAATACATACACGGTAGTAAAATGTGTTATCAGAAGCTCCACCATTTTTTTGGTTCCACTTAAATGCATCCTCATAACAAAACTATTTTAGATACACTAATGATAATGAGTGGTTGCTGCTGCTCGCCAGTAACTTTTTAACTTTTTTACAATTACAGTAGAGTCTCGCTTATCCAACCTTTGCTTATCCAACATTCTGTATTATCTTACGTCCCACTGCAAAAAAAAAAAAAATGCATCAATCGGCAACAAGAACTGCAAGTTGCGAGCATGAGCGTAGTCTATTTTTAGTTGCTAAGTTCATTTTTTCAGTTAAATTTTTCTGTTGCTTTATTATAAAACATGATTACAGTGGATTATGTGGCCAGCCCTCTCTGGCTTGTGTGCGTGTGTGTGTGTGCACGTGTGTCTCTCTCGCTCGCTTGTGTGTGCGCCTGTGTCTCTCTCGCGCGCGTGTGTGTGTGCGCTCCTGTGTCTCTCTCTCGTGCGCATGTGTGTGTGCACCTGTGTCTCTCTCGCGCGTGTGTGTGCGCACCTGTGTCTCTCTCGCGCGTGTGTTTGTGCGCCTGTGTCTCTCTCGCGCGTGTGTGCGCGCGCCTGTGTCTCTCTCGCGCGCGTGTGTCTCTCTCGCGCATGTATGTGTGTGCGCCTGCGTGTGTCTCTCTCGCGTGTGTGTGTGCATGCGTGTGTCTATCTCGCGAGTGTGTATGCGTGTGTACGTGTGTGTCTCTCTCTCTCGCGCGTGTGTGTGCGAATGTGTCTCTTTCGCACGCGTGTGTGTGTCTCTTTCTCGCACGCACGTGTGTCTGTCTGTGTCTCTCTCGTGCTCTCTCTCTCACTGCACAGGGAATGCACAGGGAGAGACCGTATGCACTCGTTCGTATACCTAGTGTGAGGTCGTGAACAGATGCAAAAGTTTGGCGAACTTTTTGGTCATAACCTGATTTGTATGTGTCCAGAGACGTTCGTGAACTGAGGTGTAAAATTATAACATAGTTTGACGTTTAATAGGCTTTTTCTTAACAACTCCCATTATCTGACATTTTCGCTTATCCGACGTCTGCCGGCCCGTTTATGTTGGATAAGCGAGACGCTACTGTAGTTATGATTTAATGGAATGAGCATCTGTTCTCATTTGGCAGACTTATTCTTCATGCATTATTTCTTATTTACTGTATTTACAGCTAAACTTATGATTTCTAGCTCGACTGGTGATTTTGTTGACACCTGGTTTTGTTCTCAAGACGTATGAGTTGTCTGTGTACTCGCCTACAATGTGAACTGGTAGGATATTTATTTGGTTCGTGTTTGTTTGGTCTCTCCTGTTGCTCACTATCCAACCTGTGACAGGCCTGCTCCAGTATTCAGCAGCTGAGCTCCTCCGACTGCGTTTCCACTTGTCTGAGCCACTGTTGACTGCACTGCACCTCCCCCCCGGATCTCCCCTGTTGGAGATACATCCATTGTGGGTCCTGCCACAGTCTCCAAGTTGACACCTTGAAAATAATAAATTCTATCTGAGCCAACTCTCAATACCCTCCACGTAACATCGGCTGGGTTGCTGATCATAGTGTGTTAGCCAGTCTAGCTTGGTAGGCTAACACTGCTGCCAAACGTGACAACACTATTGTCAACTTCGGTTTATTGAACATCTGCTCACTTACAAGCAAGGGGCATCTCTTCCAGGATTTCCTCACTAATCGTTAGTTTGACTTTTTCTTATTAACTGAGACATGGCAACAACCTTGTGACTTTTCTCAACTTAAGGAATCCACTCCCCTGGGGTTTGTTTACATTTGTCAACCCCGTGGCTCCGGGCAGGGAGGAGGTCTTGCGATAAGCAAGAAGTGGAAAGTCCTGCCATTGTCTGTTCCTGCTTTCAGCTCCTTTGAATCCATTGTGTGTCAACTGACTAGACCTATTCCTACTATAATTGCAATTGTTTACCGCCCCCCTAAATCAAATAATGACTTTTAGAATGACTTTGCTGTTTTTCTTATGCACCTATCTACTGTCTCACCAAACAAAATACTGCTGGGAGATTTCAGTATACATATGGATAATACCAATGTCCCTCTTACTAGAAACATTTAAATCCTGCCTTGAGAGTTTTGGATTCCAGCAGCATACTGATGTTCCCACTCACTCTAAAGGACATATCTTGGACTTGATCTGCTGTTCTGGAGTTACCCCGCTTGATTGTACAGCAGATGATCTCCCCATAACTGATCCTTTCATTTAATGTTAAATTTACTCTTTCCATTACTAAGCTTCCTCGTCTCATGTCTTACCGTAAAATTAAGAATATTAACTTTCTTTCCTCTAGTATTGATTCCCTCATGGACATTCAAAATCTATCCACTTTTGAAGAGCTGGTCTCACACTATTACATTGGATTCTTTGGTATTCTTAACTCCATCTCTTCATTAAAAACTAGATCTGTTTCATTCTCTTTTTCTGCCCTCTGGTTCACACCTGAACTTTGGCTTTTGAAAGCCAAAGGCAGGCAACTTGAACAGTTGCATAAAAAAGTTGATTCCAGTTCCAGTTCCAGTCTGGTTTTCTCTCCATCCATAGTACAGAAACGGCACTTATCAAAATTACTAACGACCTCCTTATGGCAGCTGATTCTGGTTTAATTACTATCCTCATTCTTCTTGATCTGAGTGCAGCCTTTGACTCTATTTGTCACACCACTATTCTCAATAGATTATCTTCAATTGGCATTACCCACACTCCACTAGATTGGTTCAGATCCTATCTCTTAGGCCACACTCAGTTTGTTCAGCTCAAAACTTTCACATCCCAACCCACTGTTGTTATTTCAGATGTGCCCCAGGGCTCTGTCTTGGGGCTGCTATTCTTCATTATTTACCTCCTTCCCCTCGGCAATATATTTTGTAAATATAACAGTAATTTCCACTATTACACTGATGACATTCAGCTCTACCTCACTAGCAAACCTACCTTTTCCTTCCCACCCTCCTCATTTATTGACTGCATAGCAGAAATTGAATCCTGGTTCTCCTCAAATTTTCTTAAATTAAACATTGACAAAACTGAGGTTCTCTGCATTGGTACAAAATCTAAATTATCCAAAACTGATAATGTTTTACTTGTTATTGATAATTCCTCAGTTTCCCTTTCCCCACAGGTCAAGAGTCTGGGTGTCATCCTTGACACTACTGTATCTTTTCAGTCACACATCAATATCATCTCAAGGTCTGCATATTTCCACCTGCATAACATTAATTGTATTCACCCCTCCCTCACTCCTCACTCCACTGCTATCCTTGTTCATAGCCTTGTCATTTCTCGCCTGGATTATTTCAATTCCCTCTTCTTTCTTTCTTGCAAATCGCTTTATAAGCTTCAACTGGTCCAGAATTCAGCTGCCCGCATCATTACTAGAACCCCCTCTATTCATCATATCACTCCTGTCTTGCAGCAGCTTCACTAGCTTCCGGTTAAGTTCCACATTGACTTCAAAATTCTCATGTTAACATTTAAGGCTATCCACAACCTTGCCCCTCCATATCTGTCCGACCTCGTCCATATTGCTGTTCCCTCCTGTTCCTGTTCCCCTTCTTCCATCCGCTTGACTGTCTCCTTCGTCCATCCTACTACCATGGGGAGAAGAGCATTCAGATGCTGAGCTCCCCAGCTCTGCAACTCATTACCATCCAAGATTAGAAATATTGATTAATTTTCACTTTTCAAATCTAAACTTAAAACTCATCTGTTTACACTGCTTTTTCTCTTTGATTACAATTGCTCTGTCTGATTTTAACTTTTTTTTTAATATTTCTTTGTATTTTCAGTTTTATTGTTATAATGTGATTTTTATCTATTGTTCGGTGTCCTTGAGTGTTTATAAAGGCACATATGAATAAATAAAATGTATTATTATTATTATTAAATATGTATTAAATATTAAATATTTAATAAATGTATTAAATTTTAAATGTTTAATAAATGTATTAAATATTTTTTTGTATTTGAAATCACTATTATATCCAATGACCCATCCATCACATCCTAAACAGGGTTGTGGGCCCATCACCACAAGCATCAAGCTCAAGGCAGGAACAATCCCTGGACAGGTCACCAGTCCACCACTTGGTGTCCAATGACCAATAATCATTAATTAAGTAGTCATTAATTCTCTTTGTTTTGTCCTGAGAACCTGATTCTTTATTTACTTTTAGCAACTCTTTGACATATGCCATGATAACAGAAGAAATGTCAGCCCTCCAGATTGACTCCATTTTCTAATTCATTTTTAATGGTTTTTCACTGCCTGAAGATTTACAAGCACCCACCTCCAGCTTCTGGGTTATAACCACATAGCAGTTAGATACTCTTATCTGCCTCACTGTATTTTATTATACCTCTCTTCTACATCTCCCTCAGTAAAAATGTAAAAATCTGAAATTAAATTAATTTTTATATTTATTAAAGAAAAATAATATTATACCAGTTTCACAGGTATTAAACACATGTCCAAATCTCATACAGCAGGATGTGTTCTGCAACCATATATGGAGAATTTAATGCACGGTTTTCAAATCAAAAACAAAAAAGTTATCTTTCTATAGCACTGATTTCTGTTTCTAGGGATCCTATCACCTTCTTCTCACAAGTTGCATGAGTTGAGCTTATTGAGAATTATTAAGCTTTATGACATAGTAAAGATTTACTGATTAGCATTTTATGATGTTTTAAGTGTTCTGGTCCATCTCAAAAATATAAGCTCTGTTTCATTCTTCTCCATTTTGGATCAAATATTATATATGTTACAGAACATTTGATAAATATTTAAAAAAACATCAAAAATATTTAATTAATGTAGCTATTGTCTAGTTTGATTTTTTTGGAAAGTCATACTCATCTGTCTGTCCATAAGTAATTGATGTTCCGCCTAAGAAGGCACTCCTCAAAAATACCTAAATTACTGTTTGATTGTTGATTTAACCACAGTTTTCCAACTCAGGGAACAGAACAGCAGGCTCAGTTTAGTGTAGGTTTTTTTTTTTTTGTATTTCTTAAATTATGTACATGATACCTTCAGGAGCCAGAAAGTAACCCAGCTGTCATTTCACTGCTGAAAGATTAGTTGATGCAAGGAAGATGACATGTGTTAGCTAAAAATACCACAGTTTTTTGTGAAATAGCCACAAGCCCATGAGTCAGGAGTTACAGATAATATCTTAAAAGTCTATCATCTGACTAAATGCAAGCTAAAACTAAAAATAAAAAACAATTACTGAACTTGTTCTACTTTCATTTACAAAGAAGAGAAAGTCTTGCATCATACTGTAATTTCCAATTATATCCATGCAAAGAACTTCTTGTAAATTTTTAAGTTTTTTTTTTTTTTTTTGTAGTTATTGTCCAGACTTTCCATTAGCCCAAGACATTAAACAAAACCAATTTTCTAAATTTTAAGCAAAATCTGAAATTGTGATGGGACAGTCAGTCATTATCCAACCTGCTATATCCTAACATAGGGTCATGGGGGTCTGCCGGAGCCAATCCTAGCCAACACAGGGCACAAGGCAGGAACAAATCCTGTTTTGGGCGCCAACTCACCATAGGGCACACACACACACACACCAAGCACACACTAAGGACAATTTAGGATCACCAATGCACCAAACCTACATGTCTTTGGACTGTGGGTCCAACTCATGCAGACACGGGGAGAACATGCAAACTCCACGCAGGGAAGACCCAGGAAGCAAACCCAGGTCTCCTTACTGCGAGGCAGCAGCGCTACCAATGCGCCACCATGCTGCCCACTGTGATGGGACAATTAACAATTTATCCTGTCAAACATTAAATTGTTTTTAAAAATTTCATCATACTAAAGTTTGAGTTCATAAACAGAAGAGTGGAAGATTAAGACTGTAAAACTAAAAACAACACAAGGGAGGGGACAAACAAAGATAAAACCTAAAGTGCAAAGAAATATATAAACAATCTAAACTTCATATGCAACCATGAGCTTAGCTTGGATGGATCCACTTGCCCAGTTCCAAAATACCACAGCCCACTAATTTCTCACTTCCCTTCAGTCTGTCTTTCTCCACATTAGGATTCTATTATTGAGCTTGTCAGGAAAAACTGAAAGTTCAAATGGACTTCTTGTGATAAGTACAAGAAAACTCATATATTTTGTTAATCAGGAAGAATAGTTTAAAGGCAGACAAGGTTCACAATATCATAAAATCTAATCAAAATTTTAACCAATACCAAGTGTCAAAATTAATAATTAAGTTTTTAACAAACTAGATGAAATGTTTTGTTTTTAGATTTGCTATCTAGGTCAAGGTAATCCCTTTGATTTAATTCAAATGTTGGACAGCAGTTATAAAAGATGATGATGTGACATATTGAAAATCCATCAGACCAAGTCACTAGCAACAGGCATCATTGCCAACATAATAAAACAGCACTCATGGAAACAATACATGAAATGGAAGCACCAACAGGAAAACATTAAATAAATTGATGGTGTGATTTCTGTTGGACTTCATAAATCTGGGAAAAATCTGCTTAAACAAGGCTTCTGGGCTTTATGGAATCACCCCAGGGTGTTGAAAACACATACCAGCCAGCTATGTGGAATCCTACAACATCTGTTCTCCCTTTCCTCGAATTTGCAGAAGGTTCCTCAGCTGTGGAAAACATCCTGTGTGGACCTAGTAACAAAGAAAGTTCAATCCAGTGATCCCAAGAACCAGACCAGTTGCTCTACATCATGAAGACCTGTGAGAGGCTGGTCTTAAAACAGCTGCGGCCCCTGGTTTCAGAACATCTGGATCTTCTGCAGTTTGCCTATCAGACACATATAGGTGTGGAAGATGATCTCATCTGTATAGTTCACAGAGCCTGCTCCCACTTGAATAAAGCCAGAACCACAGCCAGGATAATGTTTGTTGACTTTTCCAGTGCTTTTAGCCCCTTTCTGCCTCATCGACTGGGAGAAAATCTCTAGGCTTTGCATCTTGATGCGTGGACTGCCTGACCATCAGACAGCAGCTTGTGAGGCTGACTGACTGTGTGTCAGAAATGGTGGTGTGTAATACAGGAGCACCTCAGGGAACTATCCTGTCTCCCTTACTGTTCACCCTCTACACAGCAGATTTCCAGCACAATTCCAGCGCTTACCTTCTACAGAAATTCGCTGATGACTCATCTATCATAGGCTGCATTAATAATGGAGATGAGTCAAAGTACAGGAAGGTTGTGGAGAGCTTCTTCTTGTTGTGCAGGGACAACAACTTGCAACTCAACATCAGCAATACAAAAGAGCTGGTGATGGACTTCAGGTGTGTCAAGAACCTGCTGAAATCTGTCACTATCCCGGGGGAGGATGTGGAAGTGCTACAGAGCTACAAGTACCTGGAGGTTTATATAAGTAACAAACTGGACTGGTGTGACAACACAGTGGTGCTGTATAAGAAAGGCCAGAGCCGAATGGACTTTCTAAGGAGACTCAGGTATTTTGATTTGTGCAGCAAGCTACTGGACAAGTTCTATCAGTCCGTCATAGCCAGTGTGTTGTTCTATGCTGCAGTCTCCTGGAGAAGCAACTTGAGCTCAAAAGAAGCACAATGCCTGAATAAAGTTATCAGTAAAGCCTGCACCATCACTGGATGAACAATGGACACACTGGAAGCTTTAGAAGAAAAGAGGATGGTAGCAAAATTGGATGCCATTATGAATAATCCCCCCCACCCCACCCCAATCCCTTCCCAGTTGGTGTTCTCTTCAAGTATGTTTAGCCACAGGCTTTTTCAACCACTGTGTGCTCAGAAGCGCCTCTGGGTTTTTTTTCTGCCCACTGCTATCAGGTATGTCAATACTTCCACCCAGGGCATTTGTTAAGTTTATTTTGATACCATTTTGTCATTTCTGAAAAATATACATTCATTTATTCATTTATATTTATTTACATATTGCTTTATTGGCTGTATTATTTTTGAATCGTTATCCTTGTTTTTATGTTTCTGCTGCTGTATGCTTGTGAGTTTCCCCTTGGGATTAATAAAGTTTATCTAATGTAATCTAATATAATCTAATCTAACAAGCAAAAATGTCATTTGAGCACACTGAATAGCTCTTTACCTCAGCACTCATTACTAGCACATTCAGATGTCCTCTTTAATACCAGATTTCTAATAGAATGCTCAATGAGAATACTGAGTGATTGTTATGTAATCAGTTGGATTAATATTTAAAAAAAAATCACAGTAACAATAATTCTTCCTTGCTGCAAAACTACATCAGTATTGTTTTCTTTCTAAAACTCTATTTGGGAAACTCAGAATTTGGACCTGCCACCCAGCAATCTGCAAATCTTGGTCCAACTGTTTTGATTGGCGTCACACTTTACATAAGTTTGAAACAAACCTTACTGGCGAATGAAAAAAATATCTTTCAATGTGTGTTTGTCTTCCTACAAGATTTTTGCATTTTTTTGTATATAAGCAGTGATTTATTCTAATGTTTTGGATTTTTGGAAGATACAGAGCCATTGAAAGGCAGAATCTCTTCTCATATTTTCCATCTGCTTATTGGTGTAGATATTTTGCCTGACTTACAAGGTTTACCTGTCTACCTGTTCTTGTCCCTCTTCCTTTGGAAAATGCTTATTTGTTTTCTTTAACTCTTTTATAATATATGCTCTTTTTTTCCCTGTTTACCCACTCATACCTCCAACTTTATAAGGCAGTAATATATTATTAGGTGTTGCTTCATTTTTAAGTCTTGGGGCTAGTTTGTAGAATGGTAGGAGATAGGAGATAGCGTTCAAGCATGGTGCTAATTGACACAGCTTAGATCTATAGTATTCGCCATCATTGCCATCTTTTAAAAGAAAGTGATTACTGTTATAAAGAAGGTACTTTCATAGAGGCTTTAGTTCCACCCATACATTTTCAAACCTGCTCAGTCTCGTTTCAGAGTCTCATGACTTAGCATTTTTAATAATTCTCCTGTTCTCCTTATGTCAGTAAAGTTTTCTCGTAATATTCAATATTTTGATTCCAACATGCTAAAGAGATACAAGTGTAGGTGGCTGAAGAGAAGTGAGTGTGCTCTGTGATGGACTGACATCTTGCCTATTGCTTAACATGTTTCGATCTCCCATGAAAATGAACTGGAGTATGATGGTCTATGTGTAGTGTGCAGAAATGTGATCAATAGTTAATAAATGAAGTCAGAAGACAAAAAAAAACTTTTGATTAATATGACACTGTGATCTGTGAGCCTGATTACCTTTAATATAGTAAAGGTTGGCTTACATACATACATACATCTTAGCAATACACTGCACTGTAATACATACATAAGACTTGCTCATTGAGGCCACAAGTACAATAACCTTTGCAGGAAGAGATAACAATCTGAGCTCTTACAAAATTAGGAACTTAAGAAGGTTATTGAGTGTAACAGCTGCAATAAGGTAGCCATATATAGAACGGTAAATGAATGTGCTAAGTTAGTAACAACAAAACTTAATCCATATACAGCATTATTCAGAAGAAAGTGTGAATGGCTACTTTTAGAACCAAGGACTATTATGATGGTTCAAAAGACTTTTATTGCCTTATTGGTTAAACCTGCAAAATGAACAGACTGAAGACATCCTGTACCAGGGAAAATGCCTCTGACTCTCCAAAGATGGATATACGATCAGTAAAAACACTACTGAAGAATTGTAAGACAATGGTACTGTTCTAAGGCTTCTTTCAGAGTTTTTTTTAAAGAAAAGAAAAAGAGCAAAAAAATTCACTTTTTAAATATAATTAAGTAATTACAAGCATAACAAAGTCAATTATAGTCCTGGGAGGCTTATTCTAAAATTATATTAATACATTCTTGCCATGTTTTAAAAAAAGTTTTGGACGTGCCCTCTAAGAGATAATTAGATATTTATTACAATTTAAGATAAAACAGAAGATCATATACCGACTAAGTTGGGATTCTTTCAATTAAGTGAGATAGGTCTACATGCTAGTAATGTGGTTTACTATAACAACTGATTTCTCCCTGTGCATTTTAATTCCATCTGGGGATTAAGACTGATTGTGACAGACATTAAGGCTGTTTGAGAACTATGTAAACATTTTTGTCATAAATTATATAAGTTATTGCATTCCCAAAACATTTGGCCTAGTGATGAATTAAATGTGGTAAATATGATTGATTACAATTTTTAGTTGAATTATGGAGTGCACATATTAGAATGTATTCCATGTATACATGGGCTGTAAGTATGTATTTTTTTGAGAGACTAACTAAAAGGTCCTTTTTCCACTGTTTGTGTTTTGCCAAGGATAACACAGTGTTAGCAGTTCACTTGGTCTGCAGTATAGGTAAAGCCCACCTGATTTTTTAAAATTTTCAGACATCACTAATACAAACATGATGCTGGCAAAAAAGGATCTGTAGACGGACCGTAAATCTTTAACACAACAAGAGTTTAAACTAGACAATCAAAACCAAAAATCTAGGTGAACTTGTTATAATTCCTAAACCATAATTCATTTAGAAGAGACACACACACTTATTTTTCGCAACGCAACAGGAACAGTAAATGGCAGTGCTCATGAATAAACAAAATAATGTCACTGTAAAAAATAAATAACAATAACAATTATTAATACATGTCCAGAGACAATAACTTATAAAAATCACCATGCAGAGAGCTTTCTGGATTTTCAAAACCTTTCAAAATGTCAAACAGCCTTGAAACAAAAATATTTTCAGAGCAGGAAAATATTTTTTTTATTTGAATTGTAACAATTTGTAAATATAGGCATTAAAGGCTATATTTAAAACCAAGTAAACATAACCATTCTTTGGAATCATATTTTTCTTGTCTTAATATCTCTGCTCATATTGGATACAGCAAGCCACTGTCAATTATACTTGAAATAGTTATGCAAACATAATGGTTACGGTATTTTTGCTATCTGTACACATTGAGTTTGCTTGAGTATATCCACCAATATGCAGAACTGTGTACTGTATTATATCTTCTACTGTGAATAGGAGCAGCAGAACAAAGGTCTTTTGAAATATAAACATTCAAAGAAAAATTAGAAAACAAGATTAGAACTGAAGGCTAAGAGACAGTGATATATAAAGATCTGTAACACTTATTTGGCCAATATTGTAAATGTTTGAATAAGATGGTAAAAATGGATCAGCTGCTACACTTACTGCTGAAATTTGCCAGAATGGCTTTCTGCCTGAGTGTTGATTTGTTGGAAACATCAAACCATCCTACCTTTGGACAATTTAATATTAATAATCCTACTTATTGAATTTTGACATCAGTATCATTTCAACAATAAACAGAATAAAAACAGTCGTATAAATAGAACCTTAGAATAGTGCACACGTCACAATAAAACTGTGAGAACATTAAAATATGACTAAATAAAATTATTTTCAGTTTTGGATTAATCTCCTTTCCATTTTTTATGTCCCGTCCTTTCTGATACAATCTGACATACATACATAGAGTGTATCATCAGTGAACTGAACTGTGGTTAAAAGTACTGCAAGTCTGTTGTCTGCAGTTCAGTACACAAACTGTTTCTTTTGGTAAACTAGTTCATTGTACTGTACTGTCAGTCAATTGTCTGCAGTTCGTACCTCAGATCAGTACATGAACTGATTCTTTTGATGAACTAATTCATTGTACTGTACTGTGAGTCTCTTGTCTGCACTTCATGAATGAACTTGCAATGATTCTCCAGATCAGTAGGGGGCATACTGGTTCATTCAATCAGCCCGTGTACTGAAACAGTCATAGTCACTCAGTGAGGGTGAACCGATCAATTGGAAGTGCTTGATGTCATCCACCAAGTCAGTCATTGGCTAGTTCTCATCATGACTGTTTTGCTGAAACAATTTACTGATAGGCTATTTGCCAAAGACAGTAGCCATTTAGGTGACGTTAAGAAGATAGCTCCTGACTGTTGTGGAATACTGTATAAAATGTAGCATGCACTGCACACGCCTCAAAAAGATTCATTCTTTAATGTCACTGAACCAGTACATTCGTTCAGAGACCAAGACAAAGTACAAAAGAACTAGTTTGTTCGTTCACTGCACATCACTAATAGTGCTGAAACATATGTAATGATGGACTACTTTTTAAAAAAGAAACATTCCAAAGAAAACCCATCTTGTAGTTCTGTTTTAAATTCATCAAATGAGTTAATTTCTAAAACAAAATCTAAATCTAGAAAGTATGACAATTCATACATAGAGTTCAGATTTGTGTTCGCTAATAAAAAAGATGGATTTGGTCACCCCAAATGAGTTCTTTGTATGCTGCTGCAGATCTTCTCGTTGAACACTATAACACTGACATTTTACCAATTTTTACCATTTTACTATTTTTCCACTCAATTGTTATCATTTCATGCATATTTTAAATTGTTCCTGCCAACCAAGTTAACTGTTTTTAAAGTAGATGAACTGTTGCTGATAGACCACTGTGTACTTTTGTCTACTTCCAGTGACATTTGCACGGCTTATATGTTGCTGCTGACTACACCAGTGACTGTTGCTGCATGTGAACGATCGTTCTCCAAGTTAAAACTCATCAAAAATGACATCAGACGGGCCACGTCACAATACAAACTTAATGGCTTAGCTGTGCTCTCAATCGAAAACGAACGTGTCAGACAACTTGACGTGTCAAACATTTTTTAACCTTTTGCGCAACAGATGGCACACAGGCAAGTATTTTAAGGTACCCCCTGTGGCAGCCCCTATTGGGAGCAGCTGAAAGAAGAAGAAGAAGAAGTGATATTATAAGTAATATGATCTGTAACTTGTCAGTCAGTTCCATTTTTGTAAGCTGTTTTATTGTAATCTGTTTTATTGTGTACCTTAGTATGGCTTACTGTGCATTACTGCAGTGTCACCACTGTGAGGATTTGTGAGTGTGGCCACTTTATGATGTCCATTTTCTCAGAATTTGTGTAAAACAGGTCTATTGTGTAGTTGTATCCTGTCAGCTGGTGTTGGCGTTTTAAATTGTTACAAACTGAAATTGTTTCATTTTATAGCACAGAACAGTTTCTACTTTCTGGCTTATGTTACATTTTAATCATCTTCTTTCACAAAGTTGTCTTGGAAAAGCAGGCAGGTCCACATTTTACATATATTTATGTAGGACTACTACTACCCACATCTCCTACATTCCATTCTAACAATTTAATTATTTTTTTATTGCAGAGGTTGTAATAAAGTGATTTAAAAAGTTATTACAAATTCCATCGTGTGATCTGATAATGTTGTGGTCATGGATGCCACTGCCCAGCTGGCCCCTAGGATCTAGTTGCGAATAAATTACTAACAGTTATGCTAGTCAGGAGGGGCCTACCTCAGGGCGCTGCACAGGGGCCTTCAGCAAGCTAGCTATGCCACTGCCTACAGACATCGTGCTACCTATAATATTGTCACATGTGACATACCTGAAGGAATACTTCAGCGACTATTTTCCAGACTTGGACAATCTTCATTTAAACTGGATCAGAAATTCATCTGAGTGCAGAACTGAAGAGGTTTGTCCTGATTTGGAGTCACAAGAGGAATTAATTTGAATAGCCAATGATGGAAGCTTGCAATCCTCTGCCATTGCCCTGTCAGAATTTTGAGCAATCTCAAAAACGAATACCCAATGTTGAGCAAAAAAGCCATCTTACCATTTGCAACAACATACTTGTGTCACGCAGGTTATTCTGCATTGAAAGTACTGAAAGCAAAAACAGAGCACGTCTAAATGTGGAAAATAATTTAAAATAAGCTAGCTGTAACATAGGGTGGACAAACTGCAAGAACATCCAAGCCCAAAAGTCACACTAAGCTAAGGGTGAGTTTAATTTATTTGTTTTTTATGAGCACTCTGTTTTTTCCATAGTAAACGCACCTTGCTTTATATTGTTTGGTTACTTGCACTTTACAGGAAGTAGGTCTGTATACCAGTTTATTAAAGACTTGTGGGCTATGTCATTTTTTGAATGGTGATAGGTAGAGTGTCCTTAGCCTAAGGTAAGTATATTATGGGGGCCTTGGCATTAAAAAGGTTGGGAACCCCTGGATTTGGGAATTTAACTACTGGAGCTATAAAGAGTTTTACCACATGTATTAGTAAGCAAATTCATTCCAGTACTGCTTAGAAATCTTTAGATGTGCAGCGAGACTCTGCATGTAACTTTGCAGTTTTGCAAAATGCTTATGCAGGCCTGAATTCCTGTAGTCAGGCTATTCAGATCCAGCTTTTAGTATTGTCATTTTTTGAGCTTAACTGGGAATGTTCAAGCACAGTGCAACAGTGCAATTAGCTGTCTACCTATAAGCAGCACCTGGACTTTGAAAACAGTTATTAGGCAAAACAGACCCTGTAATGGACAAGGTGGATTCAGAAAAAGCATGGAAGGATGAATGATTTCAAGTTGGAGGAATCCCTTGGAGATTTTCACGTGAAAAGAGATCTTGACAGGCTTAAACTTAAATCCCCTCTTTGATTATTAACATAAAATAATAATTTGTTTTAATCTTCAGAGCAGACAGTATACTTTATGCACTGCTGCAGACAAAACTGATTTCAATTCAGTATTA
>JANRMT010062806.1:20487541-20507183 GCA_026402145.1 Polypterus bichir lapradei
TAATAACCATTTACATGTTTTTATATTAAAAACCATTTTAACACATAAAGTGAACTAAAAGGTGAATTATGAACTGAGATGCTCCAAAGAAAATGAATTTAGGATAAGCAGTTACCCAGGCCAGAATCTTATATAATGATTTAATTTTTTTCCAAGAACTAAACCTTGTGTCTGAGTAAGATACTTTGGGTTGAATATTGCTTTTTTTTCTTTAGGCATCACAGACATCACAAACTGCTGCTGCCCTTTAGAGAGACTAAAGATGTGATTGATGGCTTTTTCCACACTAGTGCTCATCGGCTGTAGCATTTCCTTTTATTACATTATATGGAGTTAGACTGGTGTAGCTGCAAGGTCAATACAGTGTATTTAGACTAAACTGTAACCTATTTAGCCTTCACAGTAGGCTTTACTGAATCTTGAAATAGCCATGTATTTGTTTTTGAAACAAGTTGAACTGTACATTACGCTGATCTATATTTGATCCACAAGAAGATGTTTATCTAGGGTATGTCCTGAGATGAGGCAGTGAAACCTTTCATGATCAAAGATAAGGGGTTTACAAGAGTACAGCAGTGGTTCTCAACCTGTGTGACGGGCCTCCCTAGGGGGACACGAAGTAACAAAAAGGGGGGCGCAAAGATGTGAAAAAAAGAAAACAAGAATCAAAAATAAGAAAAAAACATCTGTTGAAACCAAAACAAATTGACTTAAACTACATTCTGATACTAGAACAATAAATATAGAGTTAGATTGATTTCAATAAAAGTTAAGTAAGTATAATAAAATTAGGGGGTGCAATTAAAACTGTTATGAAAACTCGGGTCGCAAATACTTGAAGGCTGAGAAATGCTGGAGTACAGGATATATGCCGTGCTAACTTACCAATTTCTTTTCTAACTCAATGTATGACTTCCTCTGACAATGTATAGAATTTGCAGATATTAGTCAATTGTTCAAAAATTGAGGACTAGATTGTTGAAACATTGATTTAATAGTAAATATGGAGCGTTTAAGGAAATACAGCAGGTTTCACAAACTTTCAAGCAGCACTACATACTCAATATATATACTCATATAATATCATTAATGTATCTTAAGTGAAAGGACAAAGAAATATTTTTGAAATATCTGACTTCAGCAATAAATCACAACCTCAGTCTCTTGTCATCCAAATGAAGTTGGTTATTAAGTACTCTGCCACAGACCCATTGACATGAAATGGCTGTAGTATTGTTAACGTTATATTAATAGAATATTATGTAAAAAGAAACACTTGAGTCAGGAGCAGATTCAATGAGCAGACTTCAGAAAATATTTTGATGAACAGCTGATGTAGGCTATATTATCAAATGCAAACCCATTTTCGTATAAGCAAATTTCACTTTTTTGCTATGTGCACCACCATTGGACATTGGAATGAGCTGTTGTCATGACAACAGAGCTTAGAGGCCTTATAGGGAGCTCCAAACCAAGAGGATATGAAATGCTGCTATTGTTCTTACACCAGAGATAGATTATTACCTCATCCATGCTTGGGGTTCTCTGCGGTAAACAACTACATGCCCAGTCAAGTAGTCAGTAGGATACCTCCTTAGAAACTTGATAGATTATTTTGACTTAATGAAGTTAGTCTGCAAGAAGAATGGCTCGATATTTTTAGCTGGTGTAAGAGGTTAGTGCTTGGATGTTGACAATATTGCAAACGTTTTTCTAAGAAAAGCCCTCACATGAGAGCCCAGCAAGTAATAGCGAATAGTGAGGATTAATTTTTACTGGTCAATCACTATGGTAAATAAGGTATTCAGAACTCAGTAACACCAAACCAATGTTAATTATTTATTTAATAGTAAGCATTTATTCATTGGGGTTAACAGAATCATCTAATAAGTAACCTGTGATCATAAAAAAATTAGTTTTTTTAAAAAAAGCTGGTCTCCATTCAGGAGGAAAAGCAATATAAAAAATGATGAGTAAACAGAACGGTGAGAGAGTCATTATGAAGCAAGGGAAACAGAAAATGTACTGCAAAATGTCAGGGTACCTGGTGGAATAATTACTGAGCAGGGTAACTTATTTTATAATTTCCTGCTCTGGTGTCCATTAATGAATGTATTATAAAGAATACCTTGCCATTATCTAAAAGGTAAATCTATATGTTAGTGAAATCTTTTTGCTATTTTCCCAGATTCCCTCTTACATTCCAAAGATGTGCGTATTTGTTGAATTTGTAATTCTAAATCGGCAAAGTTCAGATCCTGGATTGGTCACTGTCTAAGTGGAGTTGAGCTTTATCTCCTGCACGGGTTTTTCTATTATGTTTTCTGGTAGTCTGGTTTTCTACTAAAGAGATTCCAAAGAGATGAGTTAATCGGTGACTCTAAACTGGTCCCTTATAATTTTTATGGCTATGTAAGTGTATTCCAGTGCCTTTTATTTCTGCTTTGCACCCAATGCTGCTGGACTAGTGTGACACCAGACTACATTGTGGGTGTCTTGTAGTTCAGGACCAACGGGAGTCAGAGAACTCAGACATGGAGACATGGACACAAAAAGGTGGTATTTCCAAAGCAAAAATGGGTTTTATTTATAGGTGCACAAAAACACAAAAATAATGTCCCAATCAAAAACCGTGAATTATATTTACAGTGAAGCTGTCAGTCTCAAAAATGAAAAATAAACACAAAAAGGTATATACACAAAATTGTAGTCTTTCTAAAGAAAGAAAATAAGCAGGAAGAAACTACCCACAATGAAAATAAAAAAATACACAGAAATATTTGCAAGGAAAAAGAGAGTGTATACAAGAAAAACCAAAAATGCACCTCAAACCCAAAGTATAAAATACCTCCATCAAACAATACTACAACTAGAAGATATCTATATAAAAATATTTACAAATATTATATATAATATGTACAAGCCATTGTCTCGTATACCAAGGAATGAGCTATACCACCACACTATCGAGTCAAAAGACAAACCCTGAGAGGCAGGAAGTGCCGGGGAACAAATCTTCAGCCAGTCCTGTGACATGCTGCTACCTTTCACCAACTGTGACTGACGCAGGTGCCTTCTGCACATTTGCTCCTCTCAGTCCTTGCAATTAATGTATTAAATACGGCTAGTGCGCACTAGCACGAGTGGGAGTTTGAGCACAGTCTGACACACTCCCATCGGACGAATCAGTTACATTTTATTAAAGTAAGATATTTTTCTTGGGGATCCCCTACTCACATTAAGGCATGCACAAACTTAACTAAACGCTTCACACCTTTTCCTTTGCACAACAGCAGGTGGCTAAAAAGAAACGCTCAGCATGATGACAGGGTACATGCTTGTCCTCCAGCAGGCCTGAGCTGTGAGAAAGACCAGGAGGGACATCATAGGCTTGAATGTGGGGTGAAAACTTACTAGATTTCATGAACAGTCCATAACAAATGTCAAGTTTGAGTATAAGCTTGTTTATAAGCAGATCTGGTACTTGATTGCATTGGGCCAAAGAATAGTGATTTACACTTCAGTTGTGTCATCCGATCTCTGAGCATATGCTGTGGACAATCAAGTGATGAGTGTCCGGATCTGCTAACAGATCACAGAGGATCAGCAGAACAAACCCTAGGGACCCAAACTGTCAGGAGAATGTAGACTGTCCAACTGTAGCTTCTATATTCAGTAATACTGTAGAATACAAGCCACTAGGGAGAGAGTGGCATAATCCTAATACAGGCTGAGCTGGCAGTGCAAGCCAAGTGTGTATACCTGAAAGAGCAGAAGGAAAGAGACGCACATTAATAAAAATGTAGAAACTTCAACATTCTTTAAGTTAGTGAAGCCTAAAATACAAAAACATCAGCAAATGACAAAGTAAGGAAAAATACAGGCAACATTCCATATTAGACAAAGTCAAAAGAAGGTAGCATTCGGTAACTAAACAATGGCTTTATGTATTACAGTTTTTCTCGATTGGTTTGGCTCATTTCCTGAAACCGAGATGACATTCTCAAAATAACATGGACAAATCTCCAAACCACCTTGCAATTGTTCACAACAGAATGTCATTTTTCATTGGTTTAATCAAATTGCAAATGCTTTAGTACATGTCTCAAGTGACTCTGTGCTTCTTTTCAAATGATTATGTACAAGTAGCTACAGTTAGCACAATGAGCCCACATTTAGCACATTTTCCAAATAAATAGATCTTGCCGATCTAAACTGATTAGTTGATTTTTCAGTGAAATGGTCACTCACTCCAAAACATATCAGCATGGTTTCATTGTGTAAGTCATCATATGCACAATTGTCTGTTCAACTGTCAAAATTAGTCAAAGATATAATACCATGAAAGAATATCTTGGAACATTTGATAAAGTTATGACAGTACTTGACAATCAATCAGGTGAAATTAGAACTAACGAAGGAGCAGTTTCCCACATCTCAGATGACCAATCAAACAGGTTGTTCAGATACCTGACAGGTGTTGTCTATGATTATGACTGCTGCCAAAAGTATATAGACAGAGCTTGGCGTGGGGCCAGTTTCATTTGCAGTGTGAACATGGAAGCACCTCGCCAAGTACAACAGCAACTTCCTGCTCGAGGAAGAGGAGGAAGAAGAAGAGGAAGAGGAGGAGTGAGAATGCGTGGAGGAATAGGGGGAAGAGGCCGAGAAGCACGGAGGCACCATGATGTCCCAGATGAAATCCGGGCCACCCTTATTGACCACGTCATAAACCATCGCCTCACAATGGCAGAGGCAGGTCGCCGAGTGCAGCCTAATGTGCCTCGGTCTACAGTCTCCTCCATCATCCAAACCTTTCGCAGGGAAAACAGGTACAGAACTATGCTATTGAACTATTCAGTGTTGGTGTGTGTGTAGGCCTAGAGTACTGTAATATCGTCATGTGATGTTATATGATACTATAAAAATGACAAAGACAAAAAAATGGAGAAAATACTGTGAATAGTATTCCAGTCACTGTGCAGTGCATCACACTTCTAGTACCATAAGACAGCAGTACAATTACATTGGTAACTCATTTTGTAACAAATTTACAGTGTTGACCTTTGACTTGTATGTCTAGGATTGGACGACAGCCTCAAGTGGGTGGCAGAAGAAAACTTCTAAATGAACAACAAGAACAAGAAATATGCAACATGGTCATTGCAAATAATGCCATCACACTGAGACAGATTCGTAATGCAATCCTGCTAGACAATGTAATGTTCCAAAATATAAACTCTATCAGCATCTCCACAATAGACCGGGTATTGAAGAAACATCAGATGACCATGAAACAGATTTACAGGGTACCATTTGAGAGAAACTCTGACAGAGTGAAAGGGCTGCGGTACCAGTATGTGCATGTAAGTCAACTACTGGTTGTCTATCATTGTAACACTATTACAGTAAGACATGGTTACCACTGTTTTTTTGTTTTGCGTTATCCTTTTCACCTTCAGAATCCAGCTTTGTGTGACTAGAGCATTTTTCCTAGAAATTGTCTTCAGTTTCCCACTCCCTGTTTGTACAGTACTTTAGATCCTTCCTGCAGTATCTGTCTCTACTTGACTGATTAGATTTATTTCTATTCTATTGTAGAGAATTATGGCATTAGAAGGCAACGAAACCCCTCACATCCTAGTCTACGTTGATGAAGCTGGCTTCAACCTGGCCAAAGGTCGAAGGCGTGGCCGTAACATCATTGGCCACCGAGCCACTGTGGATGTCCCAGGCCAGCGAGGAGCAAATATAACAATGTGTGCCGCTATATCAGAAAGAGGTGTGGCCACACACATTCCCAGTTTAGGGCCCTACAATACACAAAAGCTCCTCAATTTTTTGGACCACCTTTATACTGATCTGATCCCAGAAAATGAGAGAGGTGTAGAAGGACCTCAGCTACCACATTATGTCATTGTGTGGGATAATGTGAACTTCCACCGCGGCCCACGCATCAGAACCTGGTTCACCACCCATCCCCGGATACTAATGGAGTTTCTTCCACCTTACTCTCCTTTCCTGAATCCAATTGAGGAGTTTTTTCAGCTTGGAGGTGGAGGGTGTATGAGCATCAGGCTCAAGACCAGAGGGCCCTGCTGCATGCAATGGATGCTGCATGTGAGGACATCACAGGGGATCAATGTAGGGGATGGTTGAGACATTCACGCCTTCTTCCCCACATCGCACGAGAAAATATCCGTTGCGATGTGGATGAGAATTTATGGCCTGACAGAGAGCAGCGCGTCGATGGCCAGGAGGATGAGGATGGTGGCCAGGAAGGAGAGGGTGACAATGGCGACCACTGAAAATATTACTGTACTATAGTTCTGAGACTTTATTTACAGTATGGTGGGCTAGAGTTTTTTTGGTTTTTTTTGTTTGTGTTTATAACTGTTCACATTTACAGAATCCTGTATATGTTTTCTTTTCACAGTATGTTCTCTAATGTTAACATTTCTTTGTACGAATAAAAATGTTTACAGTTTCCTTGAGTATGAGTGGTTTATTGGAGGCTGATTTTACTGTAAAATCTTTTGGTTTTATTCATAGTGGTATTCTGTTGCTAGACCTGTGCCTCAGTGACAAAACGTCTAAGCATTTTGACTTGCAGTGCTTAAACAATGCCAAAGGTATAATGCATTTTGGGGGCATTGACTATTTATATGGGAAGGATATTTAGTTTTGACACATGCATAAACTCTTTTGGGAGAGATATGAGCTTTTGCAGGGGATCCATGGTGTTGTGCTAAACCATCCGGGGTATTCTGACAAAAGCACTAAATGAATGCACATGTGCCAAGGCAATTGAGAAGGATCTGTGCTATTCTGACTGTACTGACCTTTTATATGGGAAAGGAATCTGCTTTTGAAGCATGGACGAAGAGTTTGGGGTAAGATATTTGTTTTGCTAGTGAGCTATAATGTTGGGCAGCACTGTAAGACTGTTTGGCCAAATGACCTTATGGTTTTGAGAATGTCATCTCGGTTTCAAGAAATGAGCCAAACCAATCGAGAAAAACTGTAACATGAAGTTTGCTTAGATGGTTTATTGTTTTTGTGTAACTGTATTATTCCTTGGGTGGCGCGGTGGTGCAGTGGTAGCACTGCTGCCTTTCATTTAGGAGACTCGGGTTCATTACCCGGGTCCTCCCTGTGTGGAGTTTGTATGTTCTCTGCGTGGGGGTGCTTCCACAGTCCAAAGACATGCAGGTTAGGTGCATTGGCGATTCTAAATTGTCCCTGGTGTGTGTGTGCACCCGGCAGTGGGCTAGTGTTGAGCCCGGGGTTTGTTTACTACCTTGTGCCCTGTTTTGGCTGGGATTGGCTCCAGCAGTCCCCCATGACCCTGTCGTTAGGATGTAGCGGGTTGGATAATGGATGGATGGATGCATTATTCCTTTCATATTTTTTAATTATTTGTTAATTTTATTTATTATTGCTAAATTTTGTATTGTGCCTTTAAATGTAGCTATTTTGTTTGTGGGTGGAAACCATTAGTGTATTGTTGAAGTTTGTGTGTATTGCTGCTAATTGTTTGATTTTTTTTCCTCTCTTCCTTTCATTTAAAGTATTATGATTTCTGGATTGTTTGTTTTGACTTTGTTTATTATTGCCTTTTTTAGGAATTCCTGTATGCCTCTTTTTTGACTTCAAACTCTCTCTTTTTATTTCTCATATTTTGTTAATAAATCTTTCTTTAATAAAGATTCTTCATTATGAAAGTTAACTGTTATGCTTTCTTTCATGTGGCTGTTGATATATATTTTGAAACATTAGGCCTGCCAACATGGACTCAGGCCACTATAGTTAGGATTTAGCCTATCAGAGCAAGATCTTTTTCAGGCAGACAAAGGAGTCCAAGCCTGGCCAGTGAAGCTATTTATGAAGTCATTTGGAGACTTCACATCCTTTCTGCAATCGTGGAAACTCAAGATCATAACAGGCTTGTGTTCCCTTTTTACTTTTTCATTTTCCTCTCTCTACTTCACATCTGCATAATTGGTACTCCAATATCAGAAGAAGGCAACACAAACATGGTGAAAAGGGGTGTAAGTCATCATAAAAATCCCATAAAACAGGCCAAGACCTCCACCAGCCTGCTCAAAACCCTAGGTAGCCAGGTCCCAGACTCCTCTGGCAGGCCTCAGCATACTAAGCCAAAAAATGGGATGCTGACTTTAAACAGTCAAAATATCTTGAATGTTTATGAAATATACAAAAATGTCTTTTTAAAGAGGAATCATCCAACCTCTGGTTTGATAAGATATGTCCAAACAATAAATTAGTGACATAACTGAGTTCGGTCATTTTTCTTCCTGCTCCGATCAGATTGTGTGTTTACTTTGTGTTAAGTGTCATTTTGTTTACTTTCTTTACTCTCACAAGTTTTTGTTTCATAAGTTATGATCACCAACACTTAAAAACATAGGACCTTGGGTCACTCACCAGCTTTCTGACTCCATATTTGCTGATTCAGATTGGCTGAGTGGAGGTCCTTTAAAAAACAGTGACAGCAACAGCAGATGCACCCAAAAGAAACACCAAGGGAAACACGCATACAAAACAAAACGTTGTATAAAAGTTTTCTGCTAAAGTAGTTCCAGGTACTGTGACATCAGCTCAAAAACAGGCATACTGACCACCACAACCCATCACCCTACTATCCAATGTCCAGTAATTGTAGAACAAGCTAGATGACTTCAGTTCACAGATTAAGTTCCAGCAACATCTTTTGTCTCACAGAGACATGGCTGATTCTAAAGGTACCGGATAAAGTAATGAACCTGTTCTATCCATACGGTCCATTTACCAGTATATCAAAAGGTGGAGGTATAAATCTCATGGTTAATAACAACTCATGCCAATTACTGCTGGTCTGGAGCTACTGGTAATTAAATACAGAACTTTTTATCTTCTCTTGGTGTTTCCTTTGGTCATTGTCATGGCAATATATATTCCACCTCATCCAGACACTGACACTGCCCAAACGGAACTTTATATGACACTCAGTTGCCATAAGAATGATAACTTTGATGTCTCCTTCATCGTAGCTGATAAGGATGGTCTTCAAAAGGTAATGCTGAACTTTTATCAGCACATTACATATTCGACACTGGATCACTAGATAGATAGATAGATAGATAGATAGATAGATAGATAGATAGATAGATAGACACTTTATTAATCCCAAGGGGAAATTAACATAATCCAGCAGCAGTATACTGATACAAAAACAATATTAAATTAAAGAGTAATAAAAATGCATGTAAAAGCAGGCAATAACTTTGAATAATGTTAGCATTTACTCCCCCGGGTGGAATTGAAGAGTCGCATAGTGTGGGGGAGGAAAAATCTCCTCAGTCTGTCAGTGGAGCAAGACAGTGACAGCAGTCTGTCACTGAAGCTACTCCTCTGCCTGGAGATGACACTGTTCAGTGGATGCAGTGAATTCTCCATGACTGACAGGAGTTTGCTTAGCATCCGTCACTCTGCCACAGATATTAAACTGTCCAGCTTCATTCCTACAATAGAACCTGCCTTCCTAATAAGTTTGTCCAGGTGTCATCTTAATGCTGCCTCCCCAGCACACCACCGTGTAGAAGGCGGCACTTGCCACAACCGTCTGGTAGAACATCTGCAGCATCCTATTGCAGATGTTGAAGGACGGCAACCGTCTAAGGAAGTATAATCGGCTCTGACCTTTCTTACACAGTGCATCAGTATTGGCAGTCCAGTCCAATTTATCATCCAGCTGCACTCCCAGGTATTTATAGGTCTGTACCCTCTGCACACAGTCTCCTCTGATGATCACGGGTTCCATGAAAGGGCCTGGGACCCCTAAAATCCACTACCAGTTCCTTGGTCTTGCTGGTGTTCAGGTGTAGGTGGTTTGAGTCACACCATTTAACAAAGTCTTTGATTAGCTTCCTATACTCCTCCTCCTGCCCACTCCTGACGCAGCCCACAATAGCAGTGTCATCAGCGCACTTTTGCACGTGGCAGGACTCTGAATCGTATTGGAAGTCTGATATATATAGGCTGAACAGGACCGGAGAAAATACAGTCCCTTGCGGTGCTCCTGTGTTGCTGACCTCAATGTCTGATCTGCAGTTCCCGAGACGCACATACTGAGGTCTGTCTGTAAGATAGTCCCCGATCCATGCCACTAGGTGTGAATCTACTCCCATCTCTGTGAGCTTGTCCCTAAGGAGCAGAGGTTGGATGGTGTTGAAGGCACTAGAGAAGTCCAAAAACATAATTCTTACAGCACCACTGCCTCTGTCCAAGTGAGAGAGGGATCGGTGTAGCATATAGATGATGGCATCCTCCGCCCCCACCTTCTCCTGGTATGCAAACTGCAGTGGATCGAGGGTGTGGCGGACCTGTGGCCTCAAGTGGTGAAGCAGCAGCCGCTCCATGATCTTCATCACATGTGACGTCAGAGCAACAGGCCAGAAATCATTCAGCTCACTAGGACGTGATACCTTTGGGACTGGGGTGATACAAGATGTTTTCCAAAGCCTCGGGACTCTCCCCTGTTCCAGGCTCAGGTTGAAGATGCTCTGTGGAGGACTCCCCAGCTCCAGCGCACAGGCCTTCAGCAGTCGTGGCGATACTCCATCTGGACCCGCTGCTTTGCTGGCACGAAGTCTCCTCAGCTCTCTGCTTACTTGCACTGCTGTAATTGTGGGTGGGGATGTCTCTCCTATGCTGGTATCAGCAGAAGGATGGTTGGAGGATGCAGTACTCCGAGGTGAGAGTGGGTTAGGGTGGTCAAACCTGTTAAAGAAGTTGTTCATTTGGTTTGCTCTCTCCATGTCTCTCTCGATGGTGGCACCCCGCTTCTAGCTGCAGCCAGTGATGATCTTCATCCCATCCCACACTTCCTTCATGCTGTTATTCTGCAACTTCTGCTCCAGTTTCTCCTGTACTGCTCCTTCGCCGCCCTGAGCTGGACTCGGAGTTCCTTCTGTACGCGCTTGAGCTAATGCTGATCACCAACTTTAAAAGCCCTTTTCTTCTGGTTTAAAAGGCCCTTGATGTCAATTGTAATCCATGGCTTGCTGTTAGCATAGCAGCGTACTGTTCTTAATGGAACTACAGAAGTTGATGTAATCAGTTGTGCAGTCAACAGCCTTTTCAATATTCTGACTATGTGACCCCTGTAGGATATCCCAGTTAGTGGTTCCAAAGCAGTCTCTCAGAGCCTGCTCTGCCTCAGGGGACCACTTCCTGAATGATCGTGTGGTTGTAGGTAGCGCCTTCACTATTGGTTTGTAGTGAGGCTGAAGAAGAACCAGGTTATGATCTACTTTCCCCAGTGCAGGCAGCGGGGTGGCGCTGTATGCGTCTTTAACGTTTGCATACAGTAGTTTAATAGTCCTATTTCCCCGGGTGTTACAGTCCACATACTGGGAGAAGGCAGGTAATGTTTTGTCCAGCGTCACTTGGTTAAAGTCACCAGCGATTAGCACAAGCGCATTAGGGTGCTGCGTTTGTAACTTAGCAACTGCGGAATGGATGATGTCACTCGCTATCTCCGCATTCGCCCGAGGAGGGATGTAAACAATAACAACAATGATGTGTCCAAACTCTCTGGGCAAGTAATAGGGACACAAACTTACGGCCTACAGTTTGATGTCCCTGCAGCAAGTGGAGATTTTAACGTTTACATGTCCTGAGTTGCACCACTTTGTATTGACATAGAGAGCGAGTCCTCCTCCTTTCTTCTTCCTGCTGGTATTTGCGTCTCTGTCCGCTCTAACTGTGCTAAACCCGGGTAGCTACTATACACAGATGTAGTCTACTTTGGGCAAATCTCCCACCATGGTGAGTACTGACGCTTCTATGACAGGCAAGTCTGATAATTTCTATGCACACTATGTGTATGCTGCTAATGACAGCCAGCAGTCCAAAATATCTGCAGTGTGAGAACAGCACAGTTAAGAAACAGCATTCACTTTGTTGGAACACAACATAAGGCATTCTAGGCCATGCTTTCAAGGTCTATGATGATTAGCTTAAACCACTGTAATATTTAATCTCTCTGTAACCCAGTCTGTCATACCAACATGCTTTAAAAGTTCCACTATTGTCACTATTGCATTATCAGTTATAGCAATGAAGTTTTTCAAGAGGCTAGTAGAAAATCACATATGCCCTTCTCTGCCAAAAGAATTGGTTTCATTATAGTTTGCATATTGTTCCAGTAGATACGCAGAAGATGCCATCACCTTGATCCTTAATATAGTTCTGACCAACCTAAACTAGAAGGGGAATTATGTATAAATGCTATTTATAGACTACTAACAAAATACCCGTGCTTTGCAGTGGTGAAGTACTGCCTTAAAATTTTTATTAAGAAGAAAATTAAACCTTTTTAAACTGAGGGAAAATATACCAATAATTATTTGTTAAGGATCTCTCTGTATACCACATTGTCAGTTTGGCCCTCTGGTTGTAATATGACCAAGCTGTGCGCTGAGCTTACTCTTGAGCATGCAACGTTCAGTTGGCCATGATAAAAGTAATCTTGTCTCAAATCTCACAGCTTGGATTGCTGCTGTCGTAATAAGACACAATGTTCCTCCGGATATCAAGAGTGAGCCTGATATGGCCGTGCAATATGTAACAAAAAGAATAGAAAAGGCAGGTGCCATCTCGGGGCATGGAAACCACTCGGTAAGTGACAGTTCTTTGATCGACGGTGATCACCTCAATAGACATGTTAATGGGGGTATGGTTGGAACGATAAAGGAAATGGGTACCTGAACAATGTAAAGTAAGTCTAAAATACCTACACAATAACTATAGTCGTAATAAATGAACAATAAAACAGCGGAGAAGCCGTGGATTAAATAAAAAGGCTGTAGTTATCAGCAGGGAAATGTGAATCCCGTGGCGAAGCAAGGAAGGTAATGTAGTGACCGGAGCGACAGACAGCCTTATATAGGCAGGCAGCCAACAACGTGGGAGGTATTGGGATGCGGGACCCAACGCCGCCTCACACGGTGACCGAGCTGCAGGCTATGGACGTATATATGTACGTAAGTAGAATTCAGTTAGCATTGGGAACCCGCGTACCAAATTTCTTGAAGATGGCCAATAAGTAACAAAGACCGTTGGAAAGTTCAATATGGCAGCCAACAGTGGCATCATACCACCGAAATAAGTACGTACATTGGTTTCGGTTAGCACAGGGAAGCCGCCTACCAAATTTCGTGAAGATGGGGCCATAAATAAGAAAGTTCAACATGGCGGACATTGTTGACCGTTATGACCGTTACGTGTAGAATTTCGAAATGAAACCTGCTTAACTTTTGTAAGTAAGCTGTAAGGAATGAGCCTGCCAAATTTCAGCCTTCTACCTACATGGGAAGTTGGAGAATTAGTGACGTTGGAAAGTTCAATATGGCGGCCGACAGTGGCATACCACCGAAATAAGTACGTACATCGGTTTCAGTTAGCGCAGGGAAGCCGCCTACCAAATTTTGTGAAGATGGGGCCATAAATAAGAAAGTTCAACATGGCGGACATTGTCGACCATTTATGACCATTACGTATAAAATTTCGAAATGAAACCTGTTTAACTTTTGTAAGTAAACTGTAAGGAATGAGCCTGCCAAACTTCAGCCTTCTACCTACATGGGAAGTTGGAGAATTAGTGACGATGGAAAGTTCAATATGGCAGCCGACAGTGGCGTCATACCACCGAAATAAGTACTTACATCGGTTTCAGTTAGTGCAGGGAAGCCGCCTACAAAATTTCGTAATAGATGGGGCCATAAATAAGAAAGTTCAACATGGCGGACGTTGTCGACCGTTATGACTATTACGTGTAGAATTTCGAAATGAACCTGCTTAACTTTTGTAAGTAAGCTGTAAGGAATAAGCCTGCCAAATTTCTGCCTTCTACCTACACGGGAAGTTGGAGAATTAGTGATGAGTGAGTCAGTGAGTCAGTCAGTGAGGGCTTTGCCTTTTATTAGTATAGATAATTCCCTCTAAGTTCATTACTAAGTTCAAGCATCTGGGCATTTCAATGTACAGCTGGATTGTTAACATCCTGACATGCATTGGGTTGGTGGGCACAACCTGTCATCCCTCACTCTCAACACAGGCAATCCACAGGGCTGTGTTCTAAGTCCACTGCTGTACTCCCCCTACATATATGACGGCATACCTGCACATAACTCTGACATTATTGTGAAGTTTGCTGATGACACACCTGCAGTAGGCCTGATATCTAACAACAATGAGTAGGCTTAAGTGCATAATGTGGAGAGTCTTTCACAATGGGGTCAGGACAACAGTCTGCTCCTAAATGTCAACATGACAAAGAAGCTGATTTTGGACTTGGGGATAAAACAGCAGAGACACTACTTCCGACTCAGCATTAACAGTATCCAGGTGGAGAGGATGGACAGTTTCAAATACCTTGGTGTGCACATCACAGAATATCTAACCAGGTTCAAACACATTGACGCCTTGGTAAGGAATGCACAATGACTTCTTTACAACCTCATACACCTCAGGGATTTAAGGCTGCCCTCCCAATTACTAAAGAACTTCTACACATCAACCATTGAAAATATGCTGGCAAGGGTACTGCATGCAGCAGGACTGCAAAGCCCTGAAGAGAGTGGTGCGATCAGCTGACCACATCACTGGATGTGCACTCACTAACTTCAAGGATATCTACACCAAGCAATATTGGACCAGGGCAAAAAGAAAATGATCAATGATTTCAGCCATCCCAACAACAGCCTCTGTTCTGTACTGCGATCAGTTAAACACTACCACTCCCTAAGCTCCAGCTTAGGACTTTTTCCCACAGTCCATCCAAATCTTAAATAAAAAAAGTCTCTAGTACTACATGATGCTCTATTGTTAACTCTGTAACATTAGGTTATGCAAGGTGCTATTAATTTAGTTATTTTTATTACTATCCCATATTTAAAATTCTTTTAATGATTTTTTAATGATTTTTGATATTTATAAAGTCATATTTTTGTTATTGTTCTTTTATTATTCTTCTTAAAGGCAAAGTCATTTGAGTTGAGCAGCTAAGCATTTCACTGCATATTGTACTGTTATGTGTAATTTGTATGTAACAAAACAATATTTGATTTGATTAACTCTTTATAAATGAAGATTTTATTCAGAATAAACAAATAAAATGCAAAAATATAAAAAAACAAGGAAAAAGGGCACAAAAAGGATCTGCATAAAAAGACAATTCAAGACAGTACAAAATATACAAATTGGTAAACCATGAGTAGAAGTGAAAAAAATAAAATAAAATAAAATAAAAACAGAAAAATCAAAAGGAAACAATTCTGGCAATAATACCACCAACAAACTCAATGGACAACTGCTGGGACCTTCACCTCAGTGCAAAGGCTGAGAGTGGTGTAGGGGAAAAATCTCAATCTCAAGTTTTTCTTCAGCTCTCGTACATAAAAGGTCCTTTATACTCCAACAATACGAGCGTATATACGCATTGGAAATTTATTTAACAATGATGCATTTGACGGCCCTTTAAAAGAAGTCCCACTTGCATTGTAATCATAGGTGTGCTAGCAATCCTTTGTTAGACAATTGTTAGGTGGCTGGTTGTCACAGTGATACCAATGTTTAAGAAGGCATCACATTAAGGAAGGATGATTTAATACTGGTACTGGGAAGCGAAAACAGTAGTAGCCAAAACAGCAGCTAAAGTAAAGCTTTGGGTGTGTCAGGAGTTTGTTGATGCTGTGGAGAAAGGTACGCCTCACAGAGGTCTTGGTAAACAACTCAAAATTTCAGGGCGGATACCTTAGGCCTCATCCCAGCTGTTTTCAGCAAGGGATTGAAAAAGCTGACTTTTAAAATTTGTTTCTGTGAAACTTATACATCTGTCCTTTATGTTATCCTCAGAGGAGCCATTATTCAGAAGAGTTAGTCTACTTTTTTATCTCATGTCATTGTTAAACTGGAACAGCTTTGTCGGGACAACACTACAGGAGAAAATGACATCCTGTTGGGATGCAGAAGGCACTGTGATGCGGATGTGTTTTGGTGAGCACTCCTTTACAATTGTTTGTGCAGGGTGGGGGCAGTGCATCAGGATTGACATGAGGTTGGTGGACATATTTTTTTAAAAATGGAGATCAGAGTGTATATTTTCCATTGGGCTTAACATATAGCTAGAAGAAAAGAGGGATGATGGACATCACATATTTTACAGTGGATCCCCAGAGACAAGAAAAAATAGGAATGTGTCCAAATGGAATACAAATGGACAAGATAGAAATATTTGCAGATATTATATGGATGAGTAAAACAGCTGACCATGATGTCTGGAGAGGTGTGGTAGAGGCCTTTGTCCAGTAGTAGATTGATAATAGCTGAACACTATGTAACAAATTTTAATTTTTTTTTGTTCCTGGGTACAAAGTGTGTTTTCCTAATCTGTTATGCCTAAAAAAATAGAAAATAGCTGTTGTCCCACAAAAAATTTGCTTTTGTGATTAGGAGAATGATATTTTGAAATGTGTCTGTTTTCGAGAAAATTCTCGATTCGCATTCAATACTGAGTAGTCTTCTAGAATATTCTTGAACTGTTAGAATTGTCCAGAAGCTTCTAGAATTTTCCAGAATTATCTAGAACTTTTCAGACACTTTTAGAACTTTCTAGAACGTTCTCGGACTGTCCAATAGTAGTCATACAAGTATAAAAGCACAGGTGACTCGAACCAACATTTCGGTTTATGTTATTTTTTTGATTTGATTTAGATGGTATCAAGAGGTTGCTTGCACCCAGCAGATGCATTTTGCTACGTCTGTGGACAATTTATAAAGACAAGAGCGAGAAAGTATTCCGTGAAAGCATGTCGTAAGATGTGCGAGGCCTACAAGGCATACTTCGGCATGCCTGTCGGGGATCAAGACAAGCCCTGGGCACCTCATTTCACATACGAATATTGCAAGAAAACTCTTGAAGGCTGGTACAGGGGAGAAAAGAGAGCCATGAAGTTTGCTATCCCGTGAATTTGGCGGCAACCGACTGACCACTCAAGCAACTGCTACTTCTGCATGGTGGATCCTACCAATTCGCCAAGCTGCTGAACAGGACGGAGAAAACGGCTTGGAACAGTTTCGTTGCAGTGGTTCATAGCTTCCTGGGTAATCACAAGGCTGAAAATTATGTGCTGTTGGTTTGGACTCTCATAAAGAATTACGCCAAAATGGGATACAGAATGTCTCTCAAAGTCCTTATCCTTGACGCTTATCTTGACAAATTCAAGGAGAACATGGGAGCTTACTCAGAGGAGCAAGGCGAGCGCTTTCATCAGGATATACTGGACTTTGAACGTCGTTACCAAGGACAGTATAACGAAAACATGATGGGGGACTACATTTGGGGGCTTCTTCGAGAAAGCGATTTGCAGTACAGTCGCAAATCTAGAAAACCTACTTATTTCTGAACCTTTTTGAGTGGTTTTGACTGTCTTTTGTCTATTTACCATGCAAGTGTTGTTCTTTATCAGACCGCATGAACAAAAAGATAAAAATTCCCTTGTTTTGTCACTATAAATACAAATTTTTTTGGGCTGTGGTCATAAAATCAAAGTTTGTGCTGAATGTAGTCGTTTTTCTACAGGCTTTAGACATAAGCAGTTGAAATATAACTCTTGGAAGCCAGGAACAAAAATTGTGTTACATAGTGATATGTATGTATATGTGTATACTAGCAAAATACCCACGCTTCGCAGCGGCGAAGTACTGCCTTAAAATTTTTATTAAGAAGAAAATTAAACCTTTTTTAAACTGAGGGAAAATATACCAATAATTATTTGTTAAGGATCTCTTTGTATACCACATTGTCAGTTCGGCCCTCCGGTTGTAATATAACCAAGCTGTGCGCTGAGCTTACTCTTCAGCATGCAACGTACAGTTGGCCATGTGAACAGTAATCTTGTTTCAAATCTTACAGCTTGGATTTATGCTGTCATAATTGGTTTGAGTTTCATGGTTTGTTTCAATTACGACAGTAAAGTGACATTCGGCATCTGTCAAGCATTGTAAGCATACAACCGGTGTCATCGATAACTCCACATCCAGCTTTGATAGTTTAAACATTCATAAACATCAAAGTGTCCACTACTGAAATCGTCACCTGTGAATCTAAGATGTTTAAGAGGCATTGACGGTTGTCGCAAGGTGTAAAATATTTGGCCATTTCGGTACACTTGAAAGCGACAACTGAACAATTCAGCGGCAGCCATCAACTCACATGCAGAACCATAGGTGAAGGGCTTAAGCATTTCACTCTTATAGTGCTCCTGTGTAGTATAATTATCTCCTGTACCGTCATCAGTCCACACCTTGAACCTGTCGCAGTCATTCAATACATAAGACACAATGTTCCTCCGGATATCAAGAGTGAGCCTGATATGGCCGTGCAATATGTAACACAGAGAATGGAAAAGGTAGGTGCCATCTCCGGGCATGGAAACCACTCGGTAAGTGACAGTTCTTTGATCGATGTTGATCACCTCGATAGACATGTTAATGGGGGTACGGTTGGAATTATAAAGGAAATGGGTACCTGAACAATGTAAAGTAAGTCTAAAATACCTACACAATAACTATAATCGTAATAAACGAACAATAAAACAGCGGAGAAGCCGTGGATTAAATAAAAAGGCTGTAGTTATCAGCAGGGAGACGTGAATCCCGTGGCGAAGCAAGGAAGGGAATGAAGAGACCGGAGCGACGGACGGCCTTATATAGGCAGGCAGCCAACAACATGGGAGGCATTGGGATGGGGGACCCAACGCCGCCTCACACGGTGACCGAGCTGCAGGCTATGGACGTATATATGTATGTAAGTAGGATTCAGTTAGCGTTGGGAACCCGCATACCAAATTTCTTGAAGATGGGCCCATAAGTAACAAAGACAGTTGAAAAGTTCAATATGGTGGCCGACAGTGGCATCATACCACCGAAATAAGTACGTACATTGGTTTCGGTTAGCGCAGGGAAGCCGCCTACCAAATTTCGTGAAGATGGGGACATAAATAAGAAAGTTCAACATGGCGGACTTTGTCGACCGTTATGACCGTTATGCATAGAATTTCGAAATGAAACCTGCTTAACTTTTGTAAGTAAGCTGTAAGGAATGAGCCTGCCAAATTTCAGCCTTCTACCTACACGGGAAGTTGGAGAATTAGTGACATTGGAAAGTTCAATATGGCGGCCGACAGTGGCATCATACAACTGAAATAAGTACGTACATCGGTTTTGGTTAGCGCAGGAAAGCCACTTACCAAATTTCGTGAAGATGGGGCCATAAATAAGAAAGTTCAACATGGCGAACGTTGTCAACTGTTATGACCGTTACGCGTAGAATTTCGAAATGAAATCTGCTTAACTTTTGTAAGTAAGCTGTAAAGAATGAGCCTGCCAAATTTCAGCCTTCTACCTACACGGGAAGTTGGAGAATTAGTGATGAGTGAGTGAGTGAGTGAGGCAGTCAGTCAGTGAGGGCTTTGCCTTTTATTAGTATAGACTAGCAGAATACCCGCGCTTCGCAGCGGAGAAGTAGTGTGTTAAAGAAGGTATGAAAAAGAAAAGGAAAAATTTTAAAAATAAC
>JANRMT010062806.1:20507583-20524560 GCA_026402145.1 Polypterus bichir lapradei
ATCACTGAGAAGAGCTTCTCACACAGATATGTGCTACCAAACATGCACAAGGTTCGAGCCGCATGTAGACGGACTTTTTTTGTTCTTCAAAGTCACCAACGCGCCGTGCGCTCAGTTTATCAGCAAAGTGCGTATTTGGGAACACCGTAGTGACGACTTGGTTCAACATTACTTGGCAATAGGGAAAGTGGGGCAAGTTGCACTGGTGCATTTGTGTCTCCCATAAAAGCAGCTTCACTTGAAATCACTTTGTGATTGTGTATGGGTAAAAACGTCCGCTGAAGTGTCAGATTCTTATTTAATTCTTCTGCTTTCTGTATCTTCTGCATAGCATTCAGGTCTTTCAGGTTACCCTGATGTTTTGTCTCATTGTGCCGTCTTAGATTAAATTCTGTAATTACAGCCACATTAGCTCCACAAATGAGACAGACGGGTTTAACGGCAATGTCAGTAAACATATACTCAGCCTCCCATCGGTTTTTAAAGGCTCTATTTTCAGAATCAACTTTTCTCTTAAGCATCGTGTGGGCTAGCTTCGCAATAACTTGCAAGCTAGACTTGATTAACGCGGTAAGTGTTCGGTAAGGCTTCTGAAGCGCTGCATTATGGGATCTGTAGTTTATTGTGTTACCAGCGCTTCATATACCCGGGCCATTAATAACAATAATACAGTATATAAAATGATCTCGCGGGCCGGATATAATTACACGCCGGGCCGGATGTGGCCCTTGGCCCTTGAGTTTGACACATATGGACTAAATAGAACTTGAAAAGATATATTTTTTCGTACATCGAGCCCGCGTGCTAATGTGGTTTTGCCTGCATGCCTCACTAAGTGACCCTCCCCTCGCTCTTACTTTTTTACCGTTCATCTAATGAATACACTGAGTATGGCTTTACCAAAACAATCATTGATTGCGAATAAAGTATTCATTATTCGAGTATGTAGATCAGGGTATATATATATATATACATATATATATACCCGCGTATCGCAGCGGAGACGTAGTGTGTTAAATAAGCTATGAAAAAGATTCGTTTCTTACTGCATCAATAAACAGCTCGTCTTCTTCTTTATCTGAGACTTGACACACTGCATGCACGGGTTTTTTTTTAACACTGTCTTCCTTTAGCGGGACATTCACTTTTTCCACCGTGTGCTTTGTTTCTGCAGTAGCTGTACTTATTACATACTTATCTTGTATGTATCAGACGCTTCATATTTTTTTGCTGCCTTTTCAATTGTGTAATTCGGTTTTTGTTCAGCGCTCTTCGGAACTCTTGCTTTTTGTCTGTGCACTGCGTCAGTTCACGTGAGCCGCTCGGTGTTCTTGCATCGAAGTTTCCCAGCTGTGCTGTTGCTATGTCGTGCTATGTCCATGGCTGTATCTAATGCTACCGAAGTCCCGGTACTTAAAACTTTCTCTCGCAGTTTCGCTGAGTTTGTGCCAAACACCACCCTGACTATCTCATCTTCCTCTCCATAAGCACAGTCCTACACCCGTGAATAATTTACCCGTGGCATTTTGCTATTGGATTGCCGCTGACGGACGGCCTTATATGGGCAGGCACTAAATTACAAACGCCAGCGGCAGCCTGTCTATGAACTTAATTTAAAGTGTTGGTTTACACTGTGCTTTGTTTCCGAAGTAGCAGAACTCATGAATATGGTTGTATATATCACTCGCTCTCTTCTTATTGTTTCGCTGCCTTCTCAATTATATAATGCATGTTTTCTTCAGCGCTTTTTGGGGCTCTTCCTGGTTTTCTACGTACTGCGTGATTACGTGGGAGGCGTGATGATGTCAAACTCCGCCCCCACGGGTTTCAAGCTCATCTCCATTACAGTAAATGGAGAAAAACAGCTTCCAGTTATGACCATTACGCGTAGAATTTCGAAATGAAACCTGCCCAACTTTTGTAAGGAAGCTGTAAGGAATAAGCCTGCCAAATTTCAGCCTTCTACCTACACGGGAAGTTGGAGAATTAGCGATGAGTCAGTCAGTCAGTCAGTCAGTCAGTCAGTCAGTGAGTGAGTGAGTGAGGGCTTTGCCTTTTATTAGTATAGATAGATTAGCACAACAACAGCAACAGCTCGCTTTGCCACTGTGGACATTAGAGTGCATGTTCAGTACATTTTGTTATTTTTCCAAACCTTAAAATTAGGAGATGACTTATGTTCAAATTTGACATGTATTCTAATATGTATGGTACATGTAGTAATACTGCATTATATCATTAAGTGAAAACCCTCATTTCCTGTGTCATGTCATTAATGTGATGTATTCTGACTAATTCTTTCTCCAGTGTACCCTTGAAATAATTCTCATAAATATGAAGCTCAAGACTCAGAAGTTGCTCATATTAAATTGTAACATTTGTTAAAATGTTTACATTCTTCTGACAGCACTTTTCTAAAGTAGACAGAACCATAACAGATTGGTTGTAATTACTGCCTTTGAGGTTTAAAGTAAGACAGTATTCTGATTGGTAATGCTATATTAATTACAACAAATGTACCAGTCCCTAAAAATTTTTTTCTAGGAGGAAAAGCCACTGTAATGTGAGGCTGCAATGGACCAGCATCCCATCTAGATTTGGCTATTGCATCTGGGAAGCCAGACTCATTCACAGTGGACCAATAGAACATCACCAGTAAACTAAACAACATTCTGGGTTTTGGGGTAATACTGGAATCGTCAAAAGAAAAGTCACACAAACAAGAAAAACTTTCAAATTTACCTGGTGTAAATAGTGGGCAGTGCTTTCGAGGCACCTCTGAGCTCTCATTGCCCAATGGTCACTTCATTCTATACCCTCTCTTTTCTTGCCTTTTTGATTATGTTTCCTATTATGTTCCACTTATTTATTAATTTTTTTCTTGCTTTTCCTAATTAGCTTGACCTCACAATCTTTACTAACACCTCAAGTTTACTGCTGATATCAGCAATCAGAACCCACCTCAACCTGAGTTCTCTTCTGAGCTACTGAAGGTAGTTCTGCTTCATGATAAGTAAGTATAGGTTTTCTTTGGAGTATGTTAAACTGTATTGTTCAGCCATGACTTTTCTATTACTATTGTGTTAGAGATTATTGGTTTTAGATTTTTTTTGCAACTATAAGAACTTAATGACCCATTAGGAATACATACAGTAGTTTCAGAGTTGTTCTAGCCTACCATGTTGGGTGATTGGTCCAGTTACCCACAAGTACTCAAATCACTCCCTGTTTTCCTTCCTCACTTACTCTACTTTTTCACACCCTGTGCTTTCTTCTGCCAACTGAGCCCTTGCTAATATCTCAGGTTCCAAGTCTAGTCTCAACTATCTTGTGACTAGATGTGTCTTTTAAGTCCTGGTCAGTAATCTCTATACTGTGGGAAATACTTCTGGGGTTACTAATGACATGTATGAACATGGGGGCTGTTTGCCTACTGCATCCACTGGTGGCCTTAACACACTAGAGAGGGACAAATGAACTCCAGACTGTCTGTTCAGTAGCTCTGAGGTGCCAATACATAATGAAAATGTATACAAGAGAGTCTGGAGACTTGGAATATGTTAGTGCTTGTTCCCCCACTGCCTTTCTTTAAAGAGGTCAGGGTGTTGATTACCTGCACTTATCTCACAACAGCTGTCTGGAGGCTTGGAGTAAAACTGTGGTCAAGTGACTGAGATGAGGGACAAAGTGTCCTATGCTATTGCCAATACCACACAACCTCTTCAGCCACTAAAAGTCTAACAAATCTCACTTTGTGATTATGGAGCTTCATGCCAGGATCTGACACTCAGTTTTACTATTTGTTTATTTGAAGCAAGCTGTGAGTATCATTGGCTGGCAACAGTTGAAATCTTGGTTTTCTTATATTTTTGTTAATAAGTCAATGTGAACCAGAAATGGAAGCTAAATGTGCTAATTTGATTTCATTCTGTGGAGATGCCCTAGATTTACCAATTTAATCCAACAATATTATGCAATACTGTACCTGTGCTCTTGGTATAGTACCGACATTATATAGTAATGTCAAATCTGGGTACCTTGAACTATAATAATTGCTTAGGATAATTTTATTTTTTAGAAAATGATTAACACCAATACATTAATCATTTAAAGAAGAACTAAATTTTAGAAATAATAAGTACCAGGCTTTTCTCTGAAAAATTGTAACTTCTTCTACTAATAATAATCAGTTGACCTTGGCAGTCCGATCCTCGGCTCCAGAAGCTGGCTCTTGAGACATGGAATGTCACCTCTCTGAAGGGGAAGGAGCCTGAGCTAGTGTGCGAGGTTAAGAGGTTCCGGCTAGATATAGTCGGGCTTGCCTCGACGCACAGCTTGCACTCTGGAACCAATCTCCTTGAGAGAGGCTGGACTCTCTACCACTCTGGAGTTGCCCCCGGTGAGAGGCGCAGAGCGGGTGTGGGCATACTTATTGCCCCCCCAACTTGGAGCCTGTACATTGGGGTTTATCCTGGTGGACTAGAGGGTAGCCTCCCTCCTCCTTCGGGTGGGGGCATGGGTCCTAACTGTTGTTTGTGTGTATGCGCCGAACAGCAGTTTGGAATACCCACCCATTTTGGAGTCCCTGGAGGGGGTGCTAGAGGGCATACCTTCTGGGGACTCCCTCGTACTGCTGGGAGACTTCAATGCTCACGTGGGCAATGACAGTGAGACATGGAAGGGCGTGATTGGGAGGAATGGCACCCCCGATCTGAACCCGAGCGATGTTTTGTTATTGGACTTCTGTGCTCGTCAAGATACATTGGTCTTCTCTCTCTTGTTAAATTAATCTTAGCCTGAATGAACCTATTAAGTTTTTACATTTAAGATTTTTCATTTAAAGATTTACCAATGTTGTTTCTTGTCCTAGTGTGTGGATATAAACACAGGGAACTTCAGTTTCTGTATTACATCTTGCCTGAAGAAGGGGCCTGAGTTGCCTCAAAAGCTTGCAGATTGTAATCTTTTTAGTTAGCCAATAAAAGGTGTCATTTTGCTTGGCTTTTCTCTACATTCATAATGGCCAACACGGTACAACACCCTAGTACTACATTATATATCCTGGAGGATCTGGAAGCTGGTCATGGGTAACTTCTCTAACCTCTTACTCCAGTGCCGATTTCTGATGACTTCTGCAGACTATTCACCATTTTCATGATTAAATATACTTAATATCTGTGTTTGTAACATGCAGGAGGAGACCAGAACAACCACTGGAAGTCCATATGCTAACAAACACATAGTGGGTATAAACTCCCTACACTCATTGCTTCAATGATATTTGTGCATTCAAAGCAGTCCTATACCTACATGGTCTTCATATAAGTAAGGTTTTACACAGGAAAATCAAGTTCCTTGCAACAGCCTCAGGCAGGAAGTCTTCTCCACAGATGTGTCTTGTTGGTTCAGCTGCAAGGGGATGGGGGCGTTTCACTTTTGGTTTCAATGTGGTGTCAAACATTGGTTTTCTTGTAGAACTACACACCAACATAACTCTACCAATTCATCACCACCATAGTCCAGTACTCTGTGTCAGCATCATGGCAGTTTAGGACAATAATAACTTTGGGTTCAAAGATGAAAACATCAAAGACAAGTCTTTGAACATTGTGGAACCCATTAACCCAACAAAAATCAGATGGTCCATGCACTTGATCTGGCCAACCCATAAGAAGTGTGAAATCCCACATGGAAGACGTATAACTAAAAACTATGCTACGCTGAAACGTGCTGGATCCTATGTAAGCAAATATAACACAGAGGCTGAAATAAGTGATTAGCTGCTTGTGTCCATGAAGGCACCTAGGTTCTGAGGTCTATATCTTGCAAGCCATGTCTAAACATTACTTCTTTGAGCTCCTTCTGTTATGCACTGTAGCCTGAAGGCACTGTTGTTGGTAGCTTGTCCAGCAGTTCCCAGTCATCAAAGCGGATATAAATTAACTGTACCCATTGTTCTGTGTGGGGGCATCCAATAGAGTGTCACAGTCATACTGGTTGACAGTCCTTTAAGGCATGCTGATCAGACATCACCATCTGAACTGGAGGGACACCAATATATTGGGGAGGCATATGAGTAGGCTAGTTGAAGGTTGTTGAAACTAAGGAATGGGGGAGCAGAGGGTTTAGGACAGGCCAAGTTTAGACCTATGAATGGAGGACAAACAACGGTGAAGAAATAAAAATACGTAGTAATGTAAATTCTAAGCCAACATTTAAATGTAGAAGGAGTAACACATTAAAAATAGCTTACCTTAATGCCAGAAGTATCAAAAATAAGGGAAGTGAGTTGGAGTTGTATGTAGCAGAGCATAATTATGATATCATAGCAATAACGGAAATAATGGGTAAATAACAAAGATGGGGGTGAGTGTAACATAGAGGGATACATATTTTTTAGAACGGATAGACAGAACAGAAAAGGAGGTGTGTTGCTGTTTATGCCAAACAGGACTTAAATGTAAGTCCTCTTCAGTTGGACGATGAGTCCCATCTTAGTGAGGACATGTGGCTTAGCCTGGAAAATATTAAGGAAAGAGGTCTTATTTTAGGAGTGTGTTATAGACCACCCAAATCAGACAGTAATTGCAACGCACATCTTTTTAGTAATTTCAAAAAGGCAAGTTTACAGTGAGATATTATAGTCATGGGGGACTTTAATTATCCAAATATTAACTGGGATTATCTTGCAGATGGAGGAGCACAAGAGCGGGAGTTTTTAGAAGTAACCAGTGACTGTTTTTTAACACAGTATATTAAAGCACCAACACGGGGTGAACCCTGTCTGGATTTAGTATTTTTTAATAATCAGGACAGAATTGAGTTTGTATAGGTGATTGAACCACTAGGGTCAAATGACCATAATATAATACATCCATCCATCCATCCATCCATTTTCCAACCCGTTGAATCTGAACACAGGGTCACAGGGGTCTGCTGGAGCCAATCCCAGCCAACACAGGGCGCAAGGCAGGAACCAATCCCGGGCAGGGCGCCAACCCACCACAGATAATATAATACAATTCTCAGTATTTTGTAAGAGTGCAGATGCAAAGACTAAAATTGTTAAGTTGAACTTTGATAGGGCAGATTTTGAGCAGATACTACAAAGTCTAAGTTGGATAAACTGGGATAAGCTTTTAAGTGTGGAGACAGTCGAGGAGCAGTAGAACAGGTTTAAAAATGTTTTACATGTAATGCAGGGCAGATACATACCTAAAATTGGAATTAATAGGACATTTTTAAAAACTCCACGGTGGATTAATAAAAATTTAAAAAAGAAGCTGCAAATGAAAAAAAATGCTTTATGAGGCATATAAGACTAATGATTGCAAAGTGAATTGTAAGGCTTATGAGAACATGAGGGCAACCATTAAGCAGGATATCAGGGAGGCTAAAAGACAGTTGGAGAGGAATATAGCAGATAAGGCGATCAGTATTTTAGTAGTAAAAGAACAGTCAAGGAGGAGGTCAAGTGCATCAGTAATAGTAAAGGGGAATTAAAAGATACAGACAATGAAATAGCGGATGCCGTAAACTTACATTTTTCTTAGGTGTTCACAAGTGAGAAAGTGGATAACCTCCCAGAGGTAAACTAGACTACTAAGGAGGTACTGAGGGATTTGGAGATTGTAGAGGGAGAAGTGCTGATCAGATTAATTAAGCTGAAATCAAACAAATCACCAGGGGCCTCATGCATAACGCCGTGTGTAGAACTCACACTATAACATGACACAAGCACAAAAGCCGAAATGTGCTTACTCACCGAAAAATCCAGATGCATAAATATGTGCGTTCACCAACTTCCACGTTCTTCCACTACATAAATCCCAGTCAGTGTGAAAAGTAATGCTCGTGCACGTGCCTTCTGTCCTGCCCCAACTCCTCCCAGAATTACGTCTCTTTGAATACGCAAATCAATATAAATAGCCCTTAAGCTCAGTGTTCTGTGAAAAGACAACGGGAAAAGCAAGAGGGAAAATGGAAGAATTTCAGAGAATACTAAGTGGAGGCAAGGAAAAACGTACTATTCGTTGGTTTAAACAGTGGTATAAACAACAAAAGGAAGTTGATCGAGTGACATAGCGTGTCGGAGAAAATCGAAAGCTCAAGTTCACAAAGTCGTACAGTGCCCGAAATAAAAAAGAAGTTGTCACATACCAAAGTCGCCGTGAAAAGGCGAGTCGTAGCCCACCATCTGAGTTTCATATGAAAGCTTATTTGGGTACAAAGAAAAGAAAATGCACACAGTGGGGAAAAAGCACGAAATGTCAACTTCAATCTCAAGATTTCCACTTTAATCACGTAGTTTATTTTGTCATTAAAGTAGAACATCATAAACTTCATCTTGAAATCTTTTAATTAACCAATTTCTCAAATCACATTGTAATTAAAGTAGCACGTTAAATGCTTTGTTTTGTATGTGTTCTTCCATGTGCTCTATGTGTGTGAATCACTACGTGCTTCTTAAACCGGCTGTCTTCTTCCGACAGGACACAGAATCCATTACATTCATGATATTACAGCTCTCTGAATAATTAAAATGCTGAGATGTATACGTGATATAATTTTCATGATGATAGGAGTTAAAGCATGTTATTAAACATGGGTTTCACGGTGGTGCAGTAATTGTGCGCGACCTTCGATGAAATAATTTATTGCAGCAGTACTCAGGGGCGGCTCTAGGCTTGTGGCAGCTCTGGACAGAGAAAGAATCGGTGGCCCCTTCGCACTCCAATGTCAATATGGTATCTTATGCACGGCGGATGGCCATGTCCATTGCGGACACTGCATAGCTGCCTCGTGCTCATGACACAAGCATTTAACTTTTGCCGAAATTTGCCGCTGCGTTTTTAGCTGTGTTGTTATTTTCTCGTTCTGTTTTATATTCAATATATATTGGTTTGGCGGCCCTGTGCAGATGCACAGTTTGCAAATGCCTAAGGCCGCCCCTGCAGTACTGTCTCTTTCAAATGTACTAACCTCCAATTCTTGTCCTTCCTTTTCTTTCTCTAAGAAACCAATCGCCACACAATCAGCTCTGTAATAGACGTTAAGCCATCTGTAAGCTTATAACGTCGATTCTTCAAAACTTTTAAGGAACATTGAAATATCTTCATAGTACATGTTTAATTATTCTATCCTTCACGCCAGTCCCAGTGAAGCATACAGTGCGAGGCAGGTACAATACGTGAGCAGAGCGCCAAATCCTTGCTAGCGTAGCAACACCGTGTCCTTTAATTATTAACAATATAGATTATTTAAATGGAGTTAATGTTTTATCTGTATAATATAATAAACATATTTTGCTGCATTTCATCTTAAAAATGATATCATCATCATATGTAAATACGCGCTTTATAAAGTGGCTCAGGTTGTGCAATATTATAACTGTAGTGCAAGTTTATAATGAGGTGATTGTACTTATAACTACAAACAGTTCTACAAGGAGCACATGATGGACTGATTGATTGCGTTTAGAGTTCTTGGCATGAAACTCTTTCTGAACCACGAGATCTGTACAGGAAAGCTTTGAAGCATTTGCCATGTGAGAAGCAGTTCAAATAGGAAGCATGGCTGAGGCAGCGTATGCTTGATGCTGTATACCGATAATTCTCTTTCCGATCAGCTGCTCCGAGTGGTGCAGTGAGAGTAATATGGAAAAAGATGATCTGCTGTGGCAACCCCTAACGGGAGCAGCTGAAAGAAGAAGAAGAAGGTGCAGTGAGAGTAACAACGCTAAGGCAGTTATGGTATTTGGAATTGTTTGACCATTCTGTGGACCATTATATTGTTACAGGTTAATTATAATCAGATGCATTGAACTAATAAACCATATGAGGTTAATTTCAGTGTATTATTAAAGTCGCGTCAGGGACGTGGACCTGGAAAAGAAAGATAAATCACAAAGGAAGAGTAGCATTGCTTTGACGCTGGGTGCCGCCAGTCTGCAAAACCGAGCGGAGAACTTGCGTATGACAGGGTATGAGGTACCGTGGAAATGTGTGGCTTTACGCCAAGTTTAGGTTTTATACATCGCAATTTGAACGTGGAAACATTCTTACACAACATTTTTGTGCATACGCACCGTTTATACATGAGGCTCCAGGACCAGAGGAAGGTCGTGTTTTACTAACATGCTGGAATTCTATGAGGAGGCAACAAAAGGATATGATCAAAGTGGAGAACTTGATATTGTTTATCTTGACTTTCAGAAAGCATTTGATAAGGTGCCACATGAGAAGTTGGGCATCAAATTAAAAGAAGTGGGAGTTCAGGGTGATGTTTTTAGATGGGTGCAGAATTGGCTCAGACACAGGAAGCAGAGGGTTATGGTTTGAGGAACCTCATCAGAATTGGCCAAGTAGTGTTCCTCAGGGGTCAGTGCTAAGGCCGCTGCTATTTTTAATATATATAAATGATTTAGATAGGAATATAAGTAGCAAGCTGGTTAAGTTTGCAGATGATACCAGGTTAGGTGGATTAGCAGATAATTTGGAATCCGTTATATCATTACAGAAGGACTTGGATAGCATACAGTCTTGGGCAGATTTGTGGCAGATGAAATTTAATGTCAGTAAATGTAAAGTATTACACATAGGAAGTAAAAATGTTAGGTTTAAATACACAATGGGCGGATGGAAAATCAAGAGTACACCTTTTGAGAAGGATTTAGGAGTCATAGTGGACTCTAAGCTATCGACTTCCCGACAGTGTTCAGAAGCCATTAAGAAGGCTAACAGAATGTTAGGTTATATAGCACGATGTTTGGAGTACAAGTCTGAGGAGGTTATGCTCAACCTTTATAATGTACTAGTGAGGCCTCATGTGGAATACTGTGTGCATTTTAGGTTTCCAGGCTACAAAAAGGACATAGCAGTGCTCGAAAAGGTTCAGAGAAGAGCGAATATGCTGATTCCAGGGCTACAGGGGTTGAAATTATGAGGAAAGATTAAAAGAGCTGAGCCTTTTCAGTTTAAGCAAAAGAAGATTAAGAGGTGGCATGGTTGAAGTGTTTAAAATTATTAAGGGAATTAGTACAGTGGATTGAGATTGTTATTTTAAAATGAGTTCATCAAGAACACGTGGACACAGTTGGAAACTTGTTAAGGGTAAATTTTGCACAAACATTAGGAGGTTTTTCTTTGCACAAAGAACGATAAACACTTGGAATAAGCTACCAAGTAGTGTGGTAGACAGTAAGACGTTAGGGACTTTCAAAACTTGACTTGATGTTTTTTTGGAAGAAATAAGTGGATAGGACTGGTGAGCTTTGTTGGGCTGAATGGCCTGTTCTCGTCTAGAGTGTTCTAATGTTCTAATGTTAGAAGCTAGATCACTCAGTATGACGAGACTGAAGAAGCACCATGCCACACTTGGCTGATTGCAGAAAGTATATAGAGAAGCTGGATTTTTGATAGGTAACTTTGAAAAAACACTGATAAGTTTGCCATTGGGAACTGAAGGTTGACACCTGTAAATTGTGTAAAAAATATTTAGAATCCATCATCAGAAAGAGAGGTCAGAAAACAAATAGATTCATGTGGTTCCTTTGTGATGTTACCTTTGCTCTCAGCCCCAACACCAATTTTTACAAATAGCCGGTATCATTCTAGCCTGCTTTTGAAAGGCAGTCGTCAAGTTCTTTAAGAATCATTAACAGAATGACAGTACAGGAAAAGCTGGAGGGTGTCAAAAAAGATGCTTTTTCATAAAATAAAATGCAAACATTTCAGAAACATTACTAAGTAATTTGCCAATTTTAATTCATCCATCTTTTATTAAGCCTGCTTAATCCAGAGTTATGAAAGGAGCAGAGCCTACAGGCTGGAACTGATCCTTGATGGGATGCCATTCACCACAGAGCACACTCATGCCGTGCCAATTTAGAATCATCAATAACCCCATACACAGGTGAGTCAAGCATCCAGAGAAGGGCTCATGCATTCTCTTGAAGAACATGTAAGTGCTACTGAGATAGTGGCCAGTCATGGAATTCAAACCCAGAACTCGGTAGATGTAAGGAACCAGCGCTAATCACTGCACCGCCACATTCTCTGATCTTTGCCCTCTCTAGTGACATGAACTGATTTTAAAATCAATTGGACTTTAAACCACCAGTTAGATGGTTCAATCCCAAAAGTCATTTAATCTGTCTCTGCTGCAACTATCAAATATACACAGGAACAACTGTTCTAGCACTGTGTACTAATTAAGGAATTTGAAATGGTGATCACTGTAGAAAGATACTATATAAAAGAACTTTTGTTTTACTGAATTTACAGAATCATTCCAATTTCCATGAAATTCTAATAGCAAAATGCCAGCACTGGCAGACACAATCAAAAAATTGAATTTTTGGAATCCCCTCCAGCATCCCAAGTGCCAGGGAATACCAGAATGTGCACTTCATATACAGAGTTGACGCAATATTTAATTCAAAGATGAAAGCACAATATTAAAATGGTGACAGGTCAGTGCCCCATCCACAGGTCAATCCTCTATTTTGCTTTGTGATACCAGAAGAAGCTTCAATACCCCAAGGTCCTGAAAATGGATGCAGAAGGTGAAAATGGATGGACAATATTGGCACTACTTTACTTTAATCAGCATATAAAATACAAATACTAATTACAAAAAAGGAAACATTAATTTCTTAACAAAGGTTAATTAAAATCAAAAATAAATACTAGAGAAATTAAAGCAGAAAGAGAGTTAAAAATCCATTCTTCAGAAACATGAAAAACATGTTGCACAAGGGATTTCTGTAACGTCACAGCAGTTTTCATATTATTATGACGCATCAGACTGTATCAACACTTTTTCCTTTGTTTAATTTTAGTTTGCCATTTCTACAAGAAAAGCATGACTGAGCAGAATACACTTGTGGAATCTATTGTAAGCCTGCCAGATTTAAATGTCAGTAAACCACATTAAACATAATATGACTGGAAATGACACATAATCCTTAGATCCTAAATTATTCAAAAGGGAAAAGTCTTTTACTGCATAAAGAATGGAATGTTACACATGAAGAGCACATTTTCCCTTTTTGATGAATTTGTTTATTTTTGAGATAAGGTTGCAATAGCTGCACACAATTTAAAAAAGACAAGACCAAAAGACTTAAAACTGTACGTCACTTAATTGCCAGACAGAAAAACATTATTATAAAGGAGGGGAGTTTTTCTTATTAATGGATAAGGCCAGTACTTTGAAGTTAGAGTTATTCTTTCATAATCATTGCATATATTAATTTGCTACATTAAATCATGTTCTAAAGTGAAGTATTTTTTATGAAAAAAAGCCTATTTCTACTTTTAAAATGTTGGGGATGAACCCAGAATCCAAACATGAAAACAAAAAAATTAAAACTTAATGAGATTTCTTTAGTCAAGTATTGATCTGCGACTTGAGATTGCACACAAACAGAAAAACAGTATATCCACAACACTTGACAAAGGGAAGAGAAAGATTTTCATCTTAAAAGGCAGTAGGCTGTGTCCTTCACCTCACTGATTGTCCACCGATGTAGCAATCATTCAGCCCTAGGGTCATAGATTCGTTTTGAAAAGTTGTCCTCAGGTGCTGTTCTTCTTCTTCTTCTTCTTTTTCTTTCGACTGCTTCTGTTAGGGGTTGCCACAGCGGATCATCTTCTTCCATATCGTCCTGTCTTCTGCATCTTGCTGTGTTACACCTATCACCTGCATGTCCTCTCTCACCACATCCATAAACCTTTACTTTGGCCTTCCTCTTTTCCTCTTGCCTGGCAGCTCTATATTTTACATCCTTTGCCCAATATATTCAGCATCTCTTCTCTGCGCATGTCCAAACCAACGGAATCTCGCCTCTCTGACTTTGTCTCCCAACCGTCCAACTTGAGCTGACCCTCTAATGTATTCATTTCTAATCCTGTCCATCCTCATCACACCCAATGCAAATCTTAGCATCTTTAACTCTGTCACCTCCAACTCTGTCTCCTGCTTTCTGGTCAGTGCCACTGTCTCCAAACCATATAACATAGCTGGTCTCACTACTGTCCTGTAGACCTTCCCTTTCACTTTTGCTGATACCCGTCTGTCACAAATCTTTCCTGACACTCTTCTCCACCCATTCCACCCTGTCTGCACTCTATTTTTCACCTGTTTTCCACAATCCCCGTTACTCTGAATTGTTGATCCCAAGTAATTAAACTCATCCACCTTCATCAACTCTACTCCCTGCATCCTCACCATTCCTCTGATTTCCCTCTCATTCACACATATTTATTCTGTCTTGTTCTTAATGACCTTCATTTCTGTCCTCTCTTGAGCAAATCTCCAACTCTCCAGGGTCTCCTTGACCTGCTCCCTACTCTCGTTACAGATCACAATGTCATCAGCAAACATCATAGTCCAAGGGGACTCCTGTCTAATCTCCACTTTGAATGCATCCATCACTCCTACCACAGACCTCACCACTGTCACACTTCCCTCGTACATATCCTATACAACTCTTATATACTTCTCTGCCACTCCCGACTTCCTCATACAATACCACAACTCCTCTCGAGGCATCCTGTCATATGGTTTCTCCAGGTCCACAAAGACGCAATGCAATTCCTTCTGGGCTTCTCTATACTTCTCCATCAACACCTTCAGAGCAAACATTGCATCTGTGGTGCTGCTGAAGCCCAGATGTGAATTGTTATCTCTGTTCCACAGACAACTAGACAATATTCACTGATATTACGATCAATCACAGTGATATAAATAATTAAAAGTTGATTTAACATATCTATGTATCACAACACAGAACTAGGTCATAATATTCAGTACCAGTCTACCAGGAATAAACAGTGAAACTTATTAATTATGTCTCCTCGCTCAAAAAGATTGTCTTCAGTTTTTTCATTACAATATCCTCAGCAAGAGTGACTCATCTTGTTTGTAGTGCTTCATTGGGTTGCATCATGGATTGGCTCTATCTCATAATCTACTTTTTTCATTTTCTCAGTATTTTTAATCATGCATGCACATGTCACACCACAGAAAGTGTGTAATGCTGAGTGCTGATTGGCGCTGTGAACTTGGTAATGACATGCAGTAACAGGAGTAAAACACACACCCGCATGTTGACATTATTATTTGCAGTTTTTCACATTATTATTTGCAGTTTTTCACAGTACAATGAATGCTTCAGGCATTGTTATCAAAACTTAAGGTTGCTTCTCTGAGATTCCCAGCTAAGTAAGCAGAAGTATACAATTAAAAAGCACTAAAGTCCTGCTTCATATTCCTTCAAAGCATGCACTTTATTTTTCTTGAGCTTGGTAAGACCTCAGACTATGAATAACCTGAACAGTGTAATGAATCTTCTATACACAACAATGCCTTGGGAACACAGAAGGAGAATTTTCTCCATTATTATTGTTAATAATGTTTTTAAACAGTTGGTGCCAGTGCTCTACTGCCAAGTTGTTTGCCTGTCTATGGAAAAGTCATCTCTGACAAAGGAGCACTGGAATCATTGGGTATAAGGGTGCACCCTTCTCCTTTCATCAGATTGCCCAGCACTCAATCAGCTATGAATTGGCCAGTGGTGGGAGGTGGCTTGTTGGCTGACGTCTCCAGGATTCTGAATAATTCTGTATCCTCATATGTGATAGTTCTAGTGAGTGATATAATCTATTGTTGCATTTTGCTTTTTAGTTTGTACTATTGTATTTTATTCCTGGTGTGGCGATGATAGATTGGCCATCTGGCTCTGTGACAATGATTAGTTGTGTTCTGTTTTGTGTATTGTATTTTACTCCATTTACTATCTGGAAAGGGGTCTCTCTCTGAATTGCTTTTCCCCAAATTTTTTCCATTTTTTTCCCTACTGGGGTCTTTTTCTGTGGAGTTTTTTCTTGTTTTCTTAGGAAGTCAAGGCTGCGGGGTTTGTCAAAAAACAGGAACTGTTAAAGCCCATTGTAGCACTGTTTGTGATTTGTATTTACATAGTGGATCAAAAGTGATGATTGAGCCAGTGATTTCATGGGTTTAACTAGCCACTCTATAGCCTCACTCTTATATCCTTCGTTAGCTATTTATGGAGCACCTACTGCCACTCCTGGGCTCTTCGCCTCTTTTTCTAGTGTTATTGTTCCAATAATGGCATGTTCCTGTGGATTCATACTGCCATTACAGGATTTTCTTTCTCTTTTGTTTAAGGTTTTGCTGAGCCCTATTCCTGTTCTCTGGAACAGAGAAGTTTTCCTCTCTGTTAAACTTGTCAGAAACTAAAATTAGATCCAATCACATTTAATTGCAGAGAGTGAACTGAAATGGAAATCTGTGCATAGCAAATATACACAGATTAAAATATTAACGTATGGTGAAGCACTAAGAAGATCAAAACAGCCTCTTAAATGGAAGAATTGTTAACAAAATGGCAAAGAAAATTAAAGTAAGCATCTTGGGAAAAGAAATGCAGTGAACAGTAGCAGTGTGGAGCCTAAATCCTGAGTTTTTCATGGACTAAGAATGGCATGAATTGATGATCAGACAAGAGCACAAAGAGCTGACAAATGTAGCCATGCTGAAGACAGGTGTGCTGAACAAGCAAGCTTTATATTACACACTGTTCGTCCAACAACTGTAGAGCTCTTGATTTGTGCCTGACAAATGTATAACTCCCAACAATGAGTGACATTAATGAGACATGAGATAGTGGGGAGGTGGGCAACTGAAATCATACTTTTTGAGGTTGGAAGAGCAGAAGGGGGCAAACAACAGGTGGTCAATTATATGGTACCCACACCAAAATAAAAATAATGTCATGCCAATTCCTTATCTCCAGCTGTGAACGGCAATAAATTAAATGTGTTTTTTTATATAGCACCCCTTTGATATGTCAGGCCCAAAACCTTACACAGATTTACAAATACAGTTAAGGATTTTAGCACACATCTATCTATCTATCTATCTATCTATCTATCTATCTATCTATCTATC
>JANRMT010062806.1:20524570-20548946 GCA_026402145.1 Polypterus bichir lapradei
ATCTATCTATCTATCTATCTATCTATCTATCTATCTATCTATCTATCTATCTATCTATCTATCTATCTATCTATCTATCTATCGTCTACCGTACACACAAATGTATTTTCACAGAGATTATTACATTTAAATGGCTTAATAATCAGTATGGTTCTTAATGCTCTTGATGTTTGTATGGCAACTTAAGGTAATTTGATAACAGTGGAGCTCAAATATTAAACTCCATTGGTCCTTGAGGAAAAGGTAAAGTCTATTTAACCTAAATGAAATGTCTATCTAGCTCCTGCTACAAAATACTTCTATATTGTGTCTATGATCATAGTGGAATCTATGTCATCTAATGCACTTAAACATAAAGATTGATGTATGTCTTATTCCTTACCACACCATATTGTTTTAATGTGTATTGATCCCTGAATGATTAAACTATTAAAAAATGAAGAAAAGGTTACTTTCCTACTGAGACCACACTCTTAAAGAACATACCACACATGCAATGGATTGTGAAGGCTAGGGGGCACCAGTGAGCCCCAACCCCCAAACACACAATACAGTCCTGAGTTCAAACAAAGGGTTTTTTATTACACAAATACCTTGCATTCACAAGCACCAAAACTAGTTGTCTTTTCTCTCTTTCTTTCCTCTCCTCTCCTCTATCACACTACTTTCTTCCAGTTGAATGTTACATTCCTTCCTCCCAGCTCTGACTAGCTTGGACAAAGCAGCATGGTCCCCTTTATTGAGGACCCAAGAGTAATTCCAGTGCCAGGGCTTTTGCCCATTTGCCCTTCTGGGTAATACAGAAGTTCGCAATAACAGGGAGTATATCTCCCTGCAGCACCCTCTTGTGGCCCCCATGGACCGCAGCAAGGCTGTGTTACTGAAGTACAATTCCCAGTATTCACTGCTGGTGTCAGAATGGGCACTAATATCCAGGGCTGCTGCCATCTAGCGTCCTGGGGGGACAAACATTCCTTATTATTAAAAAACCTTGCATTTGCACCTGGGATTTGTATCTATGAAGTTGCTTCTGGGGTTTGGGGTTGTGCAACTTGCTTTATTGGTCACTATATATACTGTATATTATAATAACCCAATGGCAAGGAAGACTACTGAAGAGACACCAGTAATTGTTAAAAGCATTCTTTATTGTATGCCCTGTTGGATGCTAAATCTTCATCTTGGACAAAACTAGAAATGGTTACATTACAGGGTCAGCTCAAGTTGGACAGTTGGGAAACAAAGTCAGAGGTGAGATTACTTTGGTTTGGACATGTGCAGAGGAGAGATGCTGTGTATATTGGGCAAAGGATGTTAAGGATAGAGCTGCCAGGCAAGAGGAAAAGAGGAAGGCCTAAGTAAAGGTTTATGGATGTGGTGAGAGAGGACATGCAGGTGATGGGTGTAACAGAACAAGATGCAGAGGACAGAAAGATATGGAAGAAGATGATCCACTGTGGCAACCTCTAATGGGAGCAGCTGAAAGAAGGAGATCTTTGGTACTAATGCTCCCTGCTGAACACAGACATCTAATAGCCAGTAGCTTAACTAAACCTCCCCCTAGCCCTTGGTAACCCATACAACAGTCACATAGAAAATTCTGGTACTGCCAGTCCTTTACCTTTCCTTTTGGGCCTCTCTGTTATTGTCTCCTCAGAGTATGGACAAATCATACAAGCTTTAATGCTGGGCATCCACAGTGCCTCAAAAAGTTAAGTAGGCAGCTTGGCATGGTGTCTGAGTTCATTACAGGGCAGAAGGAAATTGAGCACATCATTTTACATTTGATATTATTATTCTTTATTGGATTATGTGGGTTTTAAAAATAATTGAACAAATTAAATGAATGAGTGTAAACAAATACTCATATCACATCATAAATATTATGTTGCTGCCTCTGCTAATCAATTGATAAAAAAAAATGACAGGCTATTTTCTGAAAAAGCCTCCTGTGGGGGTCCCATCAGGGAATAAATAGCTGGCGACTAAATGCTTTGTGTGTACTATGTACTGTGTAGTGCCAAGTTGCAACTCATCTGAAAATATAGCTATAATTAAATCTATAGCAGAGAAAATATTTACTAGACTACTAGACTACTTTTGATTTCTAAAACTTTTCATGTACCAAATGTTGTTGCAGATTTAAGTCTAAATTATAAATATGCTTGAATTTGAAGGGAAATCTATTAAATCAAAAGTAACATTACAGTCTGACTAATAATAAATATGTAGATAATTATCCATCCATCCATCATCCAACCTGCTATATCCTAACTACAGGGTCACAGGGGTCTGCTGGAGTGAATCCCAGCCAACACAGGACACAAGGCAGGAAACAAACCCTGGGCAGGGCACCAGCCCACCTCAGTGTAGATGATTATGATAAACAAAATGCTTCACCAGCTGGAATGACCCTACTCTGACTTCCACCTACTGTGAGACCTCCAGTAGAGGAGTACAGGTACTGGTAAAATAAATTGAGGCATATTGGTAGATTCCAGTTACTCAGCCTTTGAGTAGTCTGTTCTGCCAATTTTATAGCCATTTTCCAGATTAATGGGTGGCACAGTGCCATAATGGTAGCGCTGATACTTCACAGTAATGAGACCAGGGTTCACGTCCTGCATCTTCACTGCATGGAGTTTACATGTTCTCCCTGTGTCTGTCTGGGTGTCTTTCAGGTACTCCTGCTTCCTCCCACTGTCTATGCAGCTTAGGTGACTTAGCAATGTTAAATTGGCCCTGTTAAATTGGTGTGTTTTTGGGGTATGTGTTTGCCCTGCAATGGACTTGCACCCTGTCCAGGGATTGATCTTGACTTGTGCACTGTCCTAGCTGGGATAGGCTCCAGCTGCCCCCGTCCTAAGACCCTGGTCCGGATTAAGCAGGTAAGAAAATGACCTAACATTTTTAGGATTCACCCATGTTGGCCAGTTGTCACTGAGCATTATCTATTCTGACCACAAAAATAAAGAAAAGGCAAAAGACTGAGTAGTAAATTGACTGAGAAATGAAAGCTGGTGCTATGGATAACTGGAAGGAATTGTCAGGGACAGAGGAAGTTCTCATAACAAAAAGGTCAGACAAACAGACTCTCAAAAAAATTAAGACTAGGGAAAAACTATATTCCAACAACAAAGCTGAGTTCTAACATAACAATTACTTGAACAAAAATAAAATCCTAATAATCATGAAAATACACAATGAAAAACAAAACTGATAGTCAAAAAACAAAGTTTTAATCTTGAAACACTGAACTCAAAACACTGGCCTGGAAACTCAAGATGATTATGGTAATTTATCAGTCTAACCAGATCTTTGCTTGTCAATTATTGTACTGTAGATCTCTTTCTTATTCCAGAAGTTTGTACTTAAAGTACATGTCTGTTATTCACTTCCTGAAGCAAATAAAATTTTCATGACTTTTGCCACAACAGAGCATTTCACCAGTGCTGAAAATAAAATACTGTATATACATTTTCCTGGGTTATTGTTAGTAAATCTATTCCATTAAATTACTCAAAAATTATACTGCCAGTGGGCAGAACATCCATCTGGGGGTTTATTCTCAAAATTAACTGAGAGTTTTTAAACTTAATGGGAAGAAACATGAAGAATGAGCATTCAGGACAGATGAAGAAAGCCCCCAACTGCCAAGTCTGACACAGGCATGATATCCTAAACTTTAGCTTTATGAAAACTACATTTATGCATATAATGTTGGTTCGGTTCTTGTCTCTTAATTGCATGCTAGGCACATGCTGAGACTATCTCTGGGTAGTTGGCAATAGAAGGTCAAAGCAGACAATGATACTAGTGGAAAGGAGACAATATTTTTGTGAAATCACACAATCCATCAATCTATCTTCCTAACCTGCTTATGCAGGCCAGTGTCATGAAGCTGGAGCCTATTTCAGCAATCGTAGGGAAGGAACAACACCTGGACAGGGCACAAGTCTATCACACGACGAACACACACACAGGGACACACACAGACACTCACACTAGGGTCAATTTAACAACATCAAGTCATCTAACCCACATGTCCCTGAACTACGGGAAGAAACCAGCACACCTGGAAGAAACCCACACCAACACAAGGAAAACAAAATTAGAACAATGTCCTAAACTTTTTGCAAAAATACCCACAAGTGGAAGGATCCATCAATTTTTGGCTTGTGAAACATAAGGAGAAGAAAAGCATCTTTATAGAATAAAAAGAATGATAAAAAAATGAATTAGTTCTTTATTTATTTGTCATATACATAGTTATACAGGACAACACGCAAATCTCTGCAGCTAGAGAAGCTCCAAGGAGCATAACAGGCCCAGAAGAGTTGCCTACACAATAAAGGCAGCCCAAGGCAGATAAGTCCCAAAAACAAAAATCCAGAAAGCAAAATCAAAAACAGAGCATAGAGGTAAAAAAATGCAGAGAATTGACAATAAACAATTATCAGAAGAGAACTCACCAAAACCACCAAGTTTAAATAACGGACTGCAATGGACAATGTGATCTCTCTACCTTTATAGTGCTGGTGACGGACATGTGGCCTGCCTCTTGGGAAACAACCGACAAAACACAAGGAACATGGTAGCACAAGCATAGATGCACAGAAATAAAATTATATGCAAAACTAATAAACAACATAGACTAATACAATTAATTAACAAAAATAAAAAAATATTAACATAATCAAAAATGAGCAGAAAAGACATAGAACTGGAATTTGAAAAACCCTGACTTAAACATAACAGAAACATGAGAACTAATTTATAACCTGGAAGAAAAAACAAAAGTTAGAATTCAAACTAACATTGAGAGAGCCCTAAACTGTTCTGCCATTGGAAAACTAAACATGCCAGGCCCAAAAGGCACAGCAAAATAGAAAGGATGAGGAGATAAATGTGGTCAAAACTGAAAGCTGAGATTGGAACTGTGAGAACAAATGAAATGGCACCAAACTTAATCTCTTAGAAAAAAGAAAACAGAAGACTAAGCAAGATTTAAATTACTGGGAGTTACTGGACATTCAAATGAAGGATTTTCATTACCCAAATACTAGGAATATGTAATGTATGTGATGCTGGTTGAAATATAGACCAGGGGGTGGTGGAGTGCCCTGTCTCTCTTCTGCAGACCAGTTATGGGAAATTCCGCCTGGCCCCGATGACGTCACTCACAGTTCTGGTCCTGATGACGACACTTCCGGTTTCAGTCCTGATGACATTCCTTTCGGTTTCGGGCCCCGATGACTTTATTTTCTCTACCTGACTTAAAAACTGCTATTTTGTCTCATATAAATCAGTTCTGTCTTGAACTCAGTGTTGGATGATTTCACTTCTGATTCCTGAACCCAACTCCAAAAATACAGGGTGGCTACCCCAAACCTTTTTGTGGTGTTTGTCCTTTTCTTTTGACACCATCTTAAACAGTCATTGCAGTATGATATCACATGATGTGTCCTCTCATGTCATACTAAAACCTTAATGACCAATAAACAACATGACCATCACCATCAAAAAAAACTGCAAAACGGTAATGTGAACTTCAAAAAATTCACTCATAATGGCATTGACTTACTGTAACAAGATTATGAAATAATTTAAATAAACAAGTAAATAATGCAAAGAACAAGCATTCATTTTAAATTATGTGTACAAAATGAACTAAATACAAAAAAAATTAAACAAAAAAATCAGAAAGAAAACCCAAAGAAAGAAAACAGAGAACAAAACGAAATGAACACAATAAAAAAAATGGAACATGAGTAAACAAAGCCAATGCTTCAAATTTCAAAAGGCCAAAACTGAAAAAACAAAACAAATATCAAAAGATAACAATGCCAAAACAAAATATTCACAAGATCATAAAATTTACAAGTCTCAAGGATAACTGTCAGGTAAACTAACTAATGCCACTGTAAAATGCAGTTGCTGATGGAACTTTATTTAATTCCAGGTGCTATAGTGAAACTAATTAAAGTACAGTACCCCCATAATGACAAACAATACAATTAGCAGGGCTAGCAAAACATACTAACAAAAGAAACTGAAAGAAGATACATAACAATTAAAAACAATTCATAGAAATATAGACAATATCTCAGAATAAACAGAGAAAGAAAAAAAGGACAAGACCCACAATAAACCATAAAAGAGGACAATTTAAAATGTTGACGTTTCTGAGCCAGCTACTATGGCACTAGCATCCATTATCTGTTTTTGGCCCTTTTTATACTCTCTTTTAATGTTTTCTGGTATCTCTAGGTATTATTGTTATAGCTTCAAACCAGACATATTGTTCAGGATTACTGGTGTTCTTTAAAAATTTTGCATATCTCAAATATTTTTGTTTTCTGACCTGTCCTTCTGATTTAATGGTAATAGAGGGAGTTTTTCTATTTGGATGTTTGATTCTTTCATTTCTTTCTTTTTCCTTTTTGTTTAGTAAAATTCTTTTGTTTATTTTCTGCTATTTGAAGAATGTCTTATTCAGCTTCTCCATTGCATACTTTGATTCAAATACATTTATGAAAAGTATCTTGCTGGCTTTTTTGTGTGGAAATTTGTTTTTGAATTTCGCCTCCCTGTTTGGGTAAAACATAAGAGATGCATTTTAAGGATCACTGTATTCTGGAAGAAACTGGCACCTTTCTAGGAGCTAGACCTACAGGTACGTAGCTCCAGGAATACAATTAGGAGATGTTGCCAGACATGTGATTTTATGCATTCATTTAGGATTATGTGTATTTTATGTATAGTTTTGTTAAATTTGAGTGATTTTTTCCATGCATTTTTATGATTACTGTAGGTATTGTTTATTATTCTGTAATTATGTACTGTCTGTTTCAATGTGAGTCTATTCTGTGTGCTCTATGGGAGGTGGGCCACCCTGATGCCATCACTCCTGAGTCCCCTGTGACTATTTAAGACCAGAAAAGAGTGAATTCAAGCACTGGTGTGCTGAAGTTCTTGGAATCTTTTGTATTATTGTTTCTTTTGGAAGTACTTTTTTCTGTTTTGATCTTTTCTGCTCTGGTCTTTGGTTTATTCTCTTGGTCTGTGAATTAGGACTTGATTACCCAGGATTGCCTTTTAAGGCAATTCTTTTTGAATCCTTTTTGTTATTTTGATTTTGGTAAATAACTGAGGAGATCGTTCCTCCCTCACACTATGCAACTCTTCAATTCCACCCGGGGGAGTAAATGCTAACATTTTTTTTTTTTCATTTTTATTACTATTTAATTTAATATTGTTTCTTTGTATCAGTATACTGCTGCTGGATTATGTGAATTTCCCCTTGGGATTAATAAAGTATCTGTCTATCTATCTATCTATGTCTAACTATATTCATTTAGAAAGAACACTTGTTGTCTTTTGTTTACAAGGTTACAAGTTTTTTAGCATGCATTGCTGTATTTTCGAGACTGCTAAAATAATTTTGAGCTTTAAAAGCCACTTCATCCATTTTGGGGCCTGTTAGGCCAAAAGCCTGCAGCTAATGGTTGATGGACTAGCTGGACTGGGACGAAACTCTTCTAAGCAGGCAAATGAACATTCTGGCCTGCTTTATGGAAATTCTTGGAGGCCTCAAACCCTTTTGCCATGAGCGAGATTCCATTTCACAACAGGTGATGAAAACAGCAGCACAAGAGGAATGATTGGCTGTCTGCCAGTTTAAATTGTACACACAGTGAACATGGTGTATGTAATGCGAGTTCCTGATACAAGGAGGCAGCTTTATTAGACTGTTATACAGTCTAGAAATAAAGCTCTTAAACATGAGTTGACCCAAAGCTGGGGCTTAAATGACACCCACTGTTATTCTTCAAAAGGAAATCCAGAAATGAAGATGTAAGACTCTACCAGTCATGAGATGTGTATTACATAAATGTAAATTTGATAATGGAAAATATCACTAACGCATACAGTGATCAGGCAAAAACTAACCAAAAGAATCGGGCAAGGTTAAATTCAGGTCCAGGTCAGGTGTGTGGAAGGCAGAATAAACCAAAAAATAAGCAAAAGCACAAGTTAAAAACTGTCATAAAAATACTATATATCTGAAGAAGTCCCAAACATATAGGAAAACTAATCATAGGTCAATGAGAGGGATGACACAACAGGGGAAAGAATGGTTACAGAAGCAATGGTGTCTGTTAAAATAGTTTTAAATGAGACCCAGGAGGACCTCAGGTGACTTACATTAGTTGTTGTTCCCAGGTGATGTCATATGGGTGGCTTTAAAACAAGGGTGGCTGGCATGAAAACACCAACCATTCATCTGTCCATCCATTTTCCAAATCTGCCTAATATTTAGAGAGTCTTTTGTCGTTGGAACCAAAATTGTCAATATCACATATTAGGAACCAATCCTGAACATTTCACCAGTGGTATGATACTTCGGAGCTAATAAAGGGGCATTCCATCAGAGCGAGTATAACAGCATGTGTTTTAAAAATGTTCTCCTACAAATTCCATGTTATGCTTCTTATGCGGAATTAGAAGTCACAAATGGCAAATATGCAAACACTTGTTACAGAACAAAATTTTTGTGCTCTAGTAATGCTAAAGAAAATCAGTAAATCAATCTAAGCTACCTTACATGCACTGTTGAGAAGAAAGTTGTGCCCTGAGGATATCAGTTGTTTACTGATTAGCACACAGAAAATGAAGGTGACTTCCAACCCTAAAAGAGCTTAAAATATGTGTGTGATTAATTGTGTGCATGTTAAAGTTCATGTTGTAGTGTAATCTAGCTGATCATTCATATTCTATAAACAATATATTCTATAAACAAATAAATCAATATGTTTTTTTAAATTAGGTTTTGTGTGTTTTTATAATTTAAACCTAAATGATATCCCGTCCTAGAGTACATGTTTACAGATTTTCTTTTTCGCTCTACTCCTCCAGTTAAAAATATAGATGTAGTATAAAACAAGAATATAAAGTCTATTACACTGTACATTGTATGATGTACAGTAGCTTTGCACTGAGGTGACATTAATACAATGTTTACAAAAATAAAGAATTCCACTTAAGGATAGTTTAACATTTGATGCAGACATTATTGTCTAATGAAGAGTGAATACAGCATTGCACCAGTCAGATTTCTTAGCATATCCTATCTTCTTGTTAGGTCCTTGTCACATCACACCCTTCCCAGCAATTCTCAATTTAGGCCTCCATTTATGTAATCTTAGTGAGTTGTGGACAGACATAGAACATGTCATTTAGCAACAGTCATGTGGTGTGACATCCCCCAGTGATTCAGTCTTAAAACTCTGTGACTAGGCATATCAAAATGTTACATTTTTTAGCAGTGGGCCGGCAGCCAATGAGCAAGCAGCAGGAAATATAACACATATAAAAATCAGCCCCATCGCACTCCTGCTACCTGATGGAAATTTTAGTCCCCACTTCACCATTGTTTTTTGGGTTTCCCCCGATTACAACCTACTTTCCCAATACTCCATACACAGTAGACTATATTTTAAATTGGACCAAAGGCAACACACATTTAAAATTATGTGGAAATCGCTTCACATTTTTTGCATAATTGGCGAACAAACAAACAAACAGGCTACAATTTTATTTATATAGATGTTGTGTTCTCCCTATGTTCATTCTCACCCTGTATTTTGCTTTACTAAAGCAATACATTTATTTTTTAGCATTTTTCTTTGTTTTGACAGTAATTCAAGTGGAATGCATTTATTGCAACGTCTGTAGCATTCTGGAGTTGGCAGTGTAATGAATCAGGGGTTTTGACAACGGGGATGCAGTTTGTCTTATTTTTAAAATGTTTAATTTGGTATTGTTATTTTTAATATTTTTCATTGTTGTAATTTTTACAGTTCTTTGAGATTTTGTGATTTATTCAATTACTGATAATTTTTATTCTGTTCTGACCACTCAAAATGCGATGTCTCGGCGAGGGAGACATTTTATCATTTTATTCGCAGCTTTGCTCGGTGGTTGATGGGTGCCCACGAGGTGACACTCTTCTGGTCATGGTCTTCTGGTGACTTCAATGCAGCCACTGGCACTGACAGGGCTGGCTATGAGGATTGTCACGGTCCCCATGGGTACGACTGCCAATCCTAATGTGATGTGGGAGACCTTCCGTGACAAGACCCTGAAGGTTGCTGAGTGTTGTGTTGGTGTTATCGGTGTTCCGAGAAGGAGTTGTTTCATCTCGCAGGGCACCCTGGATATCATCGAGAGGAGTCGCAGTGCACGGCTCAATGGCATCTCTGGTCTGTACCGGGAACTGAGAATGATGGCTGTGAGGGTTCTGAGGGCAGATAAAGAGGCGTTTGTTAGAGGAACCTGTGAGCAAGTGACACACCATCTGTGGTCTAGCGACCCACGTCCTGCTTACAGAGGAATCGTAACATTATGCACATCTGAATCTGTTCCTTGGAGAGTCAGGGCAGCTGATGGAACGGTCCTTACAGATGACACTGCAGTTGTGACCCGCTGGGCTGGCTACTTTGAGCAGATGTTCAAAGCTGATCCTCCGGCTAGGATGTTGGATATCTCTGGGTCCACAGTCCTTGGGGCTAATCCTCCAATTAGCTGTGAACCACCCAATCTCACTGAGATTGCACAGGTGGTGAACCAGCTGAGGGGAGGGGGAAAGGCTGCAGGGATCTGTAGTATCCGGAGTGAACTTCTCCTGGCTGGTGGTAAGGCTGTCCTCCTGGCATTGGAAGCAATCTTTGCTTCCATTTTGGAGACTAGCATCATCCCAAATTACTGGAAAATGGGACTTGTCATCCTTATCTGGAAAGGGAAGGGTAATCGCCTGGATTGCAGCAATTGCAGTGGGATAACACTGCCCTTGTGCTGGGTAAGGTCCTTGCTAGGGTCTTCCTCAATAGGATCCATGATCACTTGCTCACCTACCAGTGACCAGAGCAGTTTGGTTTTATGCCTAAGAAGTCTACCATTGACTGCATCCTGGCACTGAGGGTTCTCATTGAGCACAAACGCAAATATCGGAAGAGTTTTTTTGTAGCCTTTGTCGATTTTCACAAAGCGTTCTACTCAGTTGATCGAGCTGCCCTGTGGGACATCCTGAGGGTTCGCAGGATCTCCTCGAGGTTGCTGGATATCATGGCCAGCCTGTACACTGGTACTGTGAGTGCTGTGCAGAGTGGAGGCAGAACCTCTGTGTTTTTCCCTGTTGATTCTGGGGTTCAACCGGGGTGTGTTCTTACTCCTAGTCTGTTCAATGCTTGTAAGGACTGGGTGTTGGGCAAGGTCTTGGGGTCCAGTGGCTGTGGGGCATCTGTTGCTGAAGAAAGATTCATGGGTCTTGACTTTGCTGACGATGCTGTGATCTTCGCAGAGTCAATGGAGGCTCTTGAGAGACTGAGCGAGGAGTCTGAGTGTCTGAGCTTGAGCTGAGTTTGTGTTTGGGAAGTATCATAACAGGGTTTTGATATCTTTGCATTTTTAAATATTTTTTGCATTGCCCCTCACATTTAGAAACATAATTTTATCCATTGTAGGGTTTTTATTATGCAGAAATAAATTCTTTCATTTATTTTTAGTTTTAGTTTCATTTTCTTAGTGTTGAAAATATTTCATCTGCTACTGTGATGCTATCAATGCTGCCATTATGACCAGAGCTTGTTAACTGTTGCTAAGTTGTTGCCATACAGAAGTGAGCAGAAGTACATAATGTGTGATGTCATTGACACAACTTTAAATATCAGCACCTGGCACTGTTTTTACGAGTTCAAAACGAAAATTCTATTAATGCTTCTTTGAGATTTTGTGTTCCAAGCTTTATATTTTGCTGATGCTTCATGATTATAATTTTGTTTAGAGTTTTGTTGCAAATGATGAATCTTTAAATCTCCTAATTGTGAATTTTGGCAAGAAGTTTTAACCATCATCTCCTGATCCTTCATTTATTTCAAGCCTAAATCTTCCTACTTACGGTGGAACACTTTTTTTTTAGAATCCTAAATCGTTGCTGTGTTGGTTTATATTTTAGATGGAAGGCTTGCTTTTTTGTTGCTGCAACTGAACTATGACATTTATTGGGAAAGGACGGGCACAATAAGGCAGCGGAAGGGAATACAGTAAGAATCAAAAGAAAAATTGTGAAATCAAAAACACAGAACCAAAGTTGCAGTCAACAAAGTAGTCATAACCAAAATGTCTAACACCAGCTTTATTTACCTACCCCTATAAAGCCTTTTTCAGTGAAGACATCAGCAAGGAGGGACATGAGGACATAATTACAGACATTAAAACCACCAACAATATGGTTATGGTTATACAAAATCAGAGCAAAATGGTAATACCCCAATACAAAACAAAGATCCTAAGGGATTGAAACTACATCATCATCATAACAATAAAATAATTTAACTATATCAAAAACAAATTGAATAAACTCTAGAAGGGGCAAAAATAATTCCAAAATGTTCACAAAATCCATAATTAAATGCAACTCAAATGATCTATTGCTTACCTTTCTGTACCTTTTGTTTTTTCTATGTCCGCTGTCATTTTGAGATTTTAGTGTTATTTAGTTGCTATGTGGTTGTCAGAGATGACATCAGGGGTCACAGATGGCATGACATTACAGGTCAAGGGGCTTCCTGCTTTGTCTAAGTTTGTAAATTCAACCTAAAACCAGTGAATTGTTATTTTTATAGGTTTAGTAGTTAAGAAATATTTTTTGCTCTTGGACCTGACTATGGCTTTTTTGTCATACATCTTGGTTCTTGTTAGGGGAACCTTTATTATCCACATTGACCACATTTATTGTTTCCTGGGCTTTGTTTATTAGTTTTGTCAACTTCTGATTAAGACCTTGACTTTACTATGACCTCATTCTATCTCCCAAATCCAATTCCTTAGATAGATGGTCATTAAACTTAATTTGGTTGGCACTAGAAACAGTGACGTTTTCCCTATCAGGGACTTCACATTTCCATAGTGTCTCAAACCCTGTTGCCTTGTGCGTGTTACTTCCTCACTTCACCTTCCTGAAACCTCAGAAAACCTCTCACAGCAGTTAGCCCCACTCTATTCTTCCCAATATTGTTCAGGCAGTACAGTTGTAGTGGGGCTAAGGCACTGCACTTCACATCCCAAGGTATGTAATGTATCCTAGCCTTGTAGGTTTCCTTGGATAAAGATTTCAATCAAATTTTCAATAATTAAGTTCCCGTGATATGGCATGATAGACAAGGCTGTCTGCCTATGGAATATTTAATTGATTAAATGCCATTTTTTAGCTGTGAGAGCACAACATTTAATAGAAGTAATGTGATGTTGGTGTGCACTAACTACTAATAACTTGTAATATGCTGACAGGCCTATATGATTCTGCCTTGCTCTAAACCATGATAATAAACAAAATTTAGCAAGGAATAAGTAGAATGGTTCAAAATGGTAGAGACATTTCCTTCCTGATGAAGACATATCTAAGGTAAAATCTACTGAACTGCAATGAGTAGTTGCAACCTTTTTCCAGAGTAGCACATACAGTAGGTTTTGTGAATCCAGCAAATAAGAAAGCACCCTGAACGAAAGTCTGTACTTTTAAAATATGTAGATGAAGAGAATAAACCACAAACTTCATAAACACCATAAGCCTCATGTATAACACTTTGTGTAGAATTCACACTTAAACATGGTATACGGACAAACAAATTCAGATGCATAAAACTGTGCATAAGCAAAGTTACACACACTTCCTTTTATAAATCCCAATCATCATGAATTTTAATGCACATGCACGCGCCACCCTGACTCCTCCCAGAATTTCACATATTTGAATATGCAAATCAATATTAATTGCCCCTTCCATTCAGTGTTTTGTTCAAAAACAATGGTAAAAGCATGTGGAGAAAAGAAGAATTTCACTGAATGCAAAGTGGAGGTCCTACTCAGTGATGTTGAGGCAGGGAAAAACAGACAATTTAGTGTCTTAGTTAATGGTATGAGCAATAAAATGACATTGATGGAGTGGCACTCAAAAGTTCAAGTTCAGAAAGTCACAAAGTACCCGAAATAAAAAAGAAGTGGCCAGATGTCAAAGTCATAGTGAAAAGGCGAGTGTCTGAGTGTCATACGTAAGTGTATTAGGGCCACATAGAAGAAAAAAAATAGGGACACAGTGAAGAAAAAAATGTCTATGTTGAGATTAAAGCTGAAATGTCGGCTTTAACCTAAAAATTTCCACTTTAATCTTGCAGTTTATTTTGTAATTAAAGTAGAACGTTGTAAACGTCATCTTAAAATCGATGTTTAATTTACAAGAGTAAAAATACTCTCAGTGGTGCACTAAAAGTAACAACGCTAAAGCAGCTATCGTATTTGGAATAGTTTGGCCATTCTGTGCAAAATTATATTGTTACAGAATGATTACAATCAAGTGCCTTAAATTGTAAACAATATTTCTGTGTATTTGATAAAGTCTGCGTCATGGATGTGAATCTAAAAAAGAAAGGGAGATAATACAGAAACAGTAGCACTGCTTTGGCACTGGGTACCGCCCATTTCTAAAACTGAGCAGAAAAGAGCGTACGCATGGTGTGAGCGTGAAAACAGGTGTATGCAACTTTTTTGTGCATATGCACCATTTATATATGAGCCCCCAGATCAGTCAGGTGTTTCTTGTTTTTTTTGAATGCATGATTTTTTTTTTTTTTGCTTTCTGAATACATCCATTCAAATGAAGGATCATGGAAGCTTGGAATTTATCACAGCATCATCTGGCACTTGACTAGAATCAACCATGGATGGGTTACCAATTTAGCAATTTACTCCAGTACATTCTTGCTCACTCACATAGTTTAGCTTGACTAGTCAATTTAACCTCCATATATTTTGGAAATATAAAAGAAATTTAAAGGGCCTAGAAAGATAATTGAAGGATGAAAAAATAGATGAAAGACAGTTCCTGGGCTAGGATCTGATCTGTTGAGCTTTGAGAAAGTAGGGCTAACGGCTAACCAATGTTAGCCATGTTAACCAATGTACCATCTTGCGACCCTCCCTCGGTATACTGGAATCATCTATAATTAAATATATCATAACTATTAGAATGGGCAGTGCGGCATAGTGGCTGAGGCTTTAGACTTCAAATCCCGCTACTGGCACTGATTGACCATGAGCAAATCACTTGACCTGCCTGTGCTCCAATTGGAAAACCATAAGAAATGTAAACAATTGTAAATTTTGTAAGTTGCCCTGGAAAAAAGGCCTCAACCAAACAAGCAGATGTAATTAATCCACAGAGAGAATATTTTTGATCACAATCTGAATAAAGAAGACTGGCATTTGGAAAAATCAAAGGTAGACAAAGGACAAGACAGAAAATAATGACAATATGGAAAACACTGAAGTAAATAAGCAGCCATTCCCTGCATCACTGGAGGTTTCAAACAACTAAATAATAAAATAAAACGTCATATTTACAGTGGTCCTCTTCTGCCATCTACAGTCCAAATTCAGAAATGCTACCACAGATCAAAGTTTAAAACGTTACTAGAATAATAACTATGTGAGCAGTATGAAATTTGACGATTACAAGAGTCAAAGGATTTTATTAACAGACAAGCCCAGAAATGTCACTCTAATATAAAGTAAAATTAATATAAAGATATAAAGGTTTACCCTCCTCAACAACAAGAAGCCTTTCCCTATTTTATTTTCCATTGCCTTTAATTCCATTTTACTCACACTACTTTTATTTATTCACTCTCAGCCCAGGGCATGCTTCTCTATGTCTACCATTTAGTCCCCTGAAACCAAAGATACTTGTCTGTATATGATAGTCTCTCACTTGTGAAGATCAATCCATCTTTATGTATCTGTGCAGTTCTCACATGGGAATTATCACAGCAGTGATTTAAGAATATCCTTCATTTGCATGCAGTAGTTCACATATTTCACTATAAGGTCACATCTTTATTAATATGATTAGCAGGGAGGGGGGGGTCACACAAAATTATGGATAAATCAAACATAATTAAAATGGCATACAAAAATGTTGGAGTGAGTGCTGTGATTTTGCTTCCTTCAGTGAGGATTGTTTCTTTTTTTTTCTTATTGCTCCATCAAAGCAAACAAAAGGCCAAAATTATAGCAAAATTATTTCTTATAATATGACAGTTTTGTACACAGGTTTATACAGTATAATAGTGTGAGAGACGGTGGCTTTGACTCATTCAAAATCATCATTCTAATTTTGGCACTTCTCCTTCATCTTTCTCTTCTGTCTGCAACTTCACTTAAAACAAATGGCCTTTTGGGTCTGTCTTATATTTCCTCTGCAAAAATATCCTGTTTGCTCTATTGCAAGTTCCTTTTCCCACTCAGAAAGCCTGTTTAATTTAACTTCTCCTTGTTACATGAGTCCTTCTTCACACCTCCTTCCCTCACCTCTCAGTAGGCTAAGGATCTCACCATACCCTAATCACTTTTTTGAGAAATGTGTCAAGGAATACTAATCATTAGTTTCAGGTCAGGTCAGGTTGGGGAGCATGCACTGGTACAGTGCGTTGCTACACCCACCACATGACAGACAGCATGGGATCCTGGTTGGCAACCCTTCGTTCAGACACTCAGTCCAGTTCCCAAAGGGGAAATGACCGTCTAGCTGCCGCAGCCAGTCTGGTGCTCAGCAATGAAGATCCTGTGAGCCGGAACACACTTGTGGAATCATGCCACCTGGCTATAGTGCCGTAACTGATGCTTCCTCACAATGAAGGTAGTGTGTCTCATTTGGGACTCTGTGACCAAAAGCTTGTTTGACACAAAGTCATACCAGCAGTATCCAAGGCACAGTACCGAAGGAGTCCAGTTTTTGTCTCAGGTCACTGGATAGCATCCATGTCTTGCAACCATATAGCAAAACAAGAAGCACCAGGACTCTAAAGACTTGGACCTTCATACTTTTGCAGAGATATCGGGAGCGCCACACACCCCTTCCAGCAACCTCATAACCCCTCATGCTCTCCCAATTCATCAACTGTCTTCATAGAAAGAGTCACTAGGGACATGAATATCGCTGCCGAGGTACAGTAAGTAAACTTCTCGTCGACATTCTCTCTGCAAACAGACACACACTGCCAAAGGCTATGCCCAAGATCACAGCATTGTTGGCAAAGTCAGGATCAGTGAATCACTTAATCACCAAAATATGCCACATGTCCACTGGACCCCATAACCCTGCCTTAAACCCAGTCCATGCAAGCATTGGACACAGTAGGTGCAAGAACATACCCCTGATGAATCTCAGGGCCATCTGGGAAAAACGCAGAGGTTCTGCCTCCACTCTGCATAGCACTCACAGTATCAGTGTACAGGCTGGCCATGATATCCTGCAACCTTGTGGGAATCACAAGAGTCACTGTTTATCCCACAGGGTAGCATGATCAACTGAGTCGAACGCTGTACGAAAATTGACAAAGGCTGCAAAGAAACTCTGCCGATATTCGCTTTTGTGCTCCATAAGAACCCTCAGTGCCATGATGCAGTTGATGGTAGACTTCGTTGGTGTAAAATCAAACTGCTCCAGTCGGTTGTAGGTGAGAAAGTGATCACAGAACCTACTGAGGATGACCCTAGCAAGGTCCTTACCCAGCATTGAGAGCAGTGTTATCCCCGCGTATAGTTGCCACAATTCAGGCAATCACCCTTCCCTTTCCAGGTAGGGATGAAAGGTCCTGTTTTCCAGTCAGTTAGGATTACTCCCATCTCCCAAATGGAAGCAAAGATTGCTTGCAATGCAAGGAGGACAGCCTTACCACCAGCCTGGAGAAGTTCATCCCAGATCCCTGCAGCCTTCCCTGCCTTCAGCTGGTTCACCACCTGTGCAATCTCAGTGAGATAGTGTGGTTCACAGCTAATTGGTGGATCAGCTTCAGGAACTGTGAACCCAGAGATGTCCAATGTCCTAGCCAGAGGATCAGCTTTAAACAGCTTTTCAAAGTAGCCAGCCAATTGGGTCACAATTGCAGCATTATTAGTAAGGACCATTCCATCACCCACCCTTACAGCGACTCCCCAAGGAACAGATTTAACTGTGCATAATGCTTTGATTAATCGGTAAGTGGGACACAGGTCACTAGACTATAGATGGTGTGTCACTTGCTCACAGATTCCTCTAACAAATGCCTCATTATATGCCCTCAGTGCCCTTGCAGCCATCCTTCTTAGCTCCCAGTACAAACCGAAGTTGCCATCAAACCATACGCTGCAACTCCCCTTGATCTGTGAGATGAAACACATCCTTCTGGGAACACTGGTAACACCAACACAACCCTCAGCAACCTTCAGGGTCTTGCCACGAAAGGTCTCTCACATCACATTAGGATTGGCAGTTGCACCCAAGTCTGCAAGTTCCTCACACAAATTGCATGCAGACTCATTAGAAACAGCCTGATCTTGGAGTCTAGCCAGGTCCAGCCTCATTCTCCCAGTAGGTGGTAGCTTACTGGACCTAAATTTGATCTTCAGAGTAACAAAAACAAGTCTATGGTCATTCATAAACTGGGCACTTATGTAGATCATGCAGTTCTGTAGGAGCCTCTAGGATCTGCCCATGAGGATGTGATCTCCAGTTATTGGAGTACCAAGTCCAATGGTGAGGCTCAGGACGCTAGAAACAGGATCCAGCAATCTGCAGCCGCTGATCTTTTGCAAAGTCAAGGAACATGGAGACACTTTCACCATGGTCGCCAGACCCATGGGGGTCGACACAGTCCTAACAGCCAGCCCTGTCAGTGCCAGTGGTCGCATTGAAGTCACCCATGAACAGAGGAGTGTCACCTCATGGCCATCCATCAACTGCTGAGACAAGGCACACAGGGAGTGCTTTAATCTGAGTCTCATAATACGCTTGTTGAAAGGAGTGACATTGGACAGCATTGGAAGAAGCTGATCCGCCACAGCAACAGGTATTCCCTTTGCATGATAGCCATCAGTGTGACCAGACCAATAAAAGGTGTACCCACCTACAGAGATCTGGCCAGTGCCAGGTCTGTGCACCTCATATGGAGTTTACAAAGCTTCTCTGACAGCAGTGAAGGATGATCATCATGCCAGAGAGACAACACGTTCCACCTGACTAGCTAGATGGGCCACCTAAAAATGGGACCCGAGTGCTGTGGTTGAGGCCTTAGCACCAAACTAGTTCTGATCCCCAACAGGCCTGACCCCATTGGCTCTCCAGTGGCTTCAACTCTTCTGGGGATGAGGCTCCTGAGGGCTTTCCCCCATCTCCTTCATAATGCAAGCAACCTTTGTATGGGCAGCTGCAGCAGGACTACTCGGGCAGAGAGTAGAAAGGAATCTTGTCTGTCGTATTGGAGGTGTGTGAAGCTTTTAAAGTGGACAGAGTGCCAATACTGCCTTCAACCCCCAAGATTTCCCTGCAAGTTGGAGGACTGCTTGCAGGGCTGGATGCAGTTAAACATCATAACCAGGAGGTGTTGTATGAAACGAGAGAAGGTTAGCACTCCCCTTGACAATGATGGAAGTGGTCCTAGTGGCCTTATAATACATATATGGTTAAGGTATTGCCACCTACTTTGTGACATCTCTAACCATGTAATCATTAGTTTACTCAATTTAAATACACAGAGAGACTTTATCTCACTCTTCTAAACAACACTTAATAGGCCTTTGCTTTAATCCTCTCTGTAATCTCTGCCCCATCAAATTTGTTGACACTTACCAGCTATGTCCTTTATTTCTAGTGTTTTGACGCCTTTAATGTCTTGCTCACTTTCTTTGATGTCATCTATTACAGTTCTACAACTTTGCCTCAGATGTCTTGATTTTCTAGATATCTCTAGCCATGCTTTCTTAGTTCTCTGAGGCTGGCTTATCTGATTGTGTACAATAGCGACTTAAAATTATGTGTCACTTCCTGGTGTATAAGGTCTGATTTAATCAACATTTTTGTGTGCCATTTTAATTATGTTTGATTTATCCATAATTTTGTGTGATCCCCCCCCCCTTCCCTGCTAATCATATTAATAAAGAGGTGACCTTATAGTGAAATATTTGAGGAATTAGCTGTTCTCACTCAATTATCTGATTCAATTGGAGTTATCAATATGGCAAATTATCAAAGCATCCAATGAATACACTCAAAGATGTGAGTTTGCTGCATCTGTGGATAAATCTTTTACTTCCAGAAATTTTTGAAGAAGTGGCCCCTTATTTGGGAGTGGTGATGATGATAAAATGGTATCACCATTGCTCATAGTGATAAGACATTGAACTTAGGACAGGGGCAGCAAAAGTGAGTGAGTAGCATTGCTTGGGTTAGTTATTTCTTATTTATCATATACATAACATTTATTGCTCTTATGTGTTTGTTCTTGGATGATATTAATTAAAATGGGATTATAAAAAATAGTCATTGATGCCTAGTGGGCTTACACCCATTACATGTGCCTAATATTCATGAACACAGCTCCCCTTTTCTTACCTCTTGGCATCTATAGTTGTTGGCATTATTTTACTGAAAACCAACCATTTTTCAAAGACAATTAATTTGCACATGCTCCCATCTTTAAAGTTCATTTGTATTTTTCATAGTTTTAGGCTGGGTGAAATGTTGGTGTGGAGAACAGAGCTACTGCTTCTCATATCTGTCATTACTGGAATATAAATCACAAATGATCACTTTCTGCAAGTTTTTCCTGTGTCTGTATATGTTTTTTTTTCTGGATACTCCAGTCTTACCTCCCATATTACAAAGATGTACTGGTTCCCTATTCCAGATTTAGCTCCTGCTCTGTGACTCTGAACTTGAATGGTAGGTTTGAGAATGTTATATTACCTACATTTCCAGGCTATTATGATGTCTGACAGAGATTTCAAGGTCATGTTATTGTTCTGGAGGGCTAATTTTTATAGCTTGAATATTAAGCATTATAACGGTGACCCTCAAACTATACAGGGCAATAAGGATTTTGAATAACAAATCAAATTGGTGAAAATTTGATGGGACAAATATTCATGAAAAGACCACACTATAATATCACAGGTATCATTGCTGTTGAGTAAACCTATTCTTTTATGAAAGTTTTATAGGGAAGGTAAGTAAATATGTCCAGTCATAGGTGAAAATGTTTAAGATCAATCAATGGGTGCTCATTTCTAAGCTACATGTCCATAACAGTCTACACAAGTATGGCATCCACATAATAAGACCTACTGCATTTGTTTCTACTCGATGTTCACATCTACTTTACTACTGTAACTAGCACTTTGGCAGCATACAATGTCTCTTTATATTTTCTGTATTGTTATTTGGGTCTATCTGAGCTGTCAACTGCAATGATAAAAATGTATCCATGTTTTATATTTTTGTTGCTGTGATATTGTTCTTCTTATTCATTGCAACAAACCCTTGTCAACTAATTATGATGGGCAATTCACAAATAAACTGTTTTTATAATGTCTTTTCAATGAATTCCACAAATTGATTCATGCACTCAACAGAATTGATTAAGTGGAGGATAATACAAGTGCTATGGTGTATGAGCAGTGTCATCAGTGTTTTCCCTTTCCCTTTTAAAGTTCTTATGCTGGTCTAATTCACGATTCTCACGATTCTCGTTCACTTCAGATTCTTTCAAGTTTACAGGTTTATAGGCATTCCAGTAATCCCAGGGACTCCTTTTAACATATAAAGCAGTAAATGGCCAAGGTCTGGCTTACTTGTCTGAACTTACCATGACTTACAAACCTGAGCACACATTAAGATCTCAAGATGCTGGTCTGCTTATGATTCCAAGGATTAATAAAATAACAGTGGGAGGTCGAGCTTTTAGTTACAGGGCCCCTAAACTGTGGAATGGTCTGCCTGCTTCTATAAGAGATTCCCCTTCAGTCTCAGCCTTTAAATCCCGGCTGAAGGCTCACTACTTCAGTTTAGCATATCCTGACTAGAGCTGCTGATTAACTGTACATACTGCATCTCTGTTGTCAGTCATTAGCACTAAAACATAAGTAACATGATAGTTATAATTGAATACTAACCCTCACCTATTCTGTTTTTGTTCTCGTTACTCAAATATGGCAATTGGTGCCACGGCCTACCTGCCAAGTTGTTTGCCTGCCTATGGTAAAGTCATCCCTGATGGAGGATCGCAGGAATCATGGGAAAGAGGGGTCCTTTCATCGGATTGGCTGGCCCAGCACTGTTTCAGCCGTGGAATGGCCAAATGGGGGATGCAGCTTGATGGACAAGGTCTCCAGGACTCTAAAAATATCCAAATCTTATTATGTGATATCATCTACTGTTAAATTCTGCTCCGTACTTCTAAAAGTTTTATTTTTATGCTGTATTGAGGATTTGTTTTGTTCTGTGTATTGTATTGTATTGACGCCCTTCTTTTGACACCCACTGCACGCCAAACCTACCTGGAAAGGGGTCTCTCTTTGAACTGCCTTTCCCAAGGTTTCTTCCATTTTTCCCTACAAGGTTTTTTGGGAGTTTTTCCTTGTCTTCTCAGAGAGTCTAGGCTGGGGGGCTGTCAAGAGGCAGGGCCTGTTGAAGCCCATTGCGGCACTTCCTGTGTGATTTTGGGCTATACAAAAATAAACTGTATTGTACTTCAAACTAGTTGCTCTTACTTCATACATCATGAAGACCTTTGAGAGACTGTTCCTAAAGCAGCTATGAGCCCTGGTTTCAGAAAATCTAGATCCTCTGCAGTTTGTCTGCTGCATCTAGGTATGGAGGATGCTCTCTTCTCCATGCTCCACAGAGCATACTCTCACTTGGACAGAATCAGGATAATGTTCTTTGATTTTTCCAGTACCTTTAACACCATTCTGCCTCATCAACTTGGAAAAGTAGTTTGGCTGACTGTGTGCCAGAAATGGTTGTCTGTAATAGTGGAGAACCTCAGGGAACTGTCCTGTCTCCCTTACTGTTCACCCTCTAAACAACATATTTCCAGTACAATACAAGCACTTGCCGTCTACAGAAATTTTCAGATGACTCCTCCATCAAATGTTGAACTAATAATGGAGATGAGTCGGAATACAGGAAGGTTATTGAGGACTTTGTCTTGTGGTGCAGAGACAACAACCTGCAACTCAACATCAGCCAGACAAAAGAGGTGATAGTAAACGTCTGCCATGCCAAGGAGCCTCGAGACTAGTCACCATTCAGAGGAGTATGTGAAAGTGGTGCAGAGCCACAAGTACCTGGGTGTTCGCATAAGAACAAACTGGACTGGTCTGACAACACAGTGGTGTTGTACAAGTGCAGACTGTACTTCCTAAGGAGACCAGGGTCTTTTGTTGTGTGCAGCAAGCGGCTGGAAATGCTCTATCAGTCTTTAGTAGCCAGTATGGTGTTCTACACTGTGGTCTCCTGGGGAAGCAACTTGATCTCAAAAGAGCCACAATGCCTGGACAAACTTATCAGGAAAGCCTACACTATCACATGGTTAAACCCGGACACACTGGAAGCTATAGTAGAAAAGAGGATGATGGCAAAATTGAATACCATCATGAAAAATGAATCTCTGGAAATTATTGCCTGTATGGTCTGCTGCCTGCCTGCTTGTCTTCTTCTTGAATTCCTGGGGATTTTCTGTTGAATTATGGCTATGAGGTACTATATCAGTATACTGGGCATCAAACCCCGACATCACTCCTTCCATTTAGAAAGTTACTGTTAAAGAAGCTTGTATCAGAAGTTTGACTATTATCATTTTAAGAATAACATTGACTTGATCTGGATGCTGTTTTATTTACAGCACTGTTCTGCTATCACTACTGGACTGCCCCCAGCTCTAAATTTTAAGAACTTGCCATTTATATCATTATTGTGTCAAATGCCAGAATCCTCTAGCTACATGCAAAATGCTAAAATTGCCCTATTCCATGTCCACTTGTCCACTCTCTAAATAGCAAATCAGCTTTTATTGCAGACTTTGTTGTGGGGCATAATATTGATTTTTTTGTGCTTGACAGAAACTTGGCAACAACCTAATGATTATTTTGGATTAAATATGTTCTAAACCACTATTTTTATCTTGAAACAAACTTGTGTGTACCTTTGTATTACTCCTGCTAATTTGTATTGTATAGATTTATCTATCTCTGACCATAAGGTTATTCTTTTTGATATGCTTGTCCTTGGTCAGTCGCATGGGCAACGATCATTTTGTAATATCACCTTTAGGAACACAAAAAATATCAGTGTCACTGCTCTTATAAGTACACTAGCAAATTACCCGCGCTTCGCAGCGGCGAAGTACTGCATTAAAATTTTTATTAAGAAGAAAATTTAACCTTTTTAAAGTGAGGGAAAATATGGCAATAATTATTTGTTAAGGATCTCTTTGTATACCAC
>JANRMT010062806.1:20563946-20614198 GCA_026402145.1 Polypterus bichir lapradei
TCAACTTGCATGTTTCATAGTTGCGTCGCGAAGGCGATAGATTTCATGTGAGACGCGTACGTTCCTCAACGGGATTGCGAGTCAAGAGAAGCGGCAAAAGACAGCGGGGCTGCGGCGATCTCTGAATTGACTGTTTGTCACTGTGTGCAGAGCTGCCTGTCGCTTAGAACGATTAAATAAGACGGCTTTCTAATCTAGGCTGGTTTGGTTTGGTTTGATTCTATTTGTTTGGACTACACAAAGGCTCAGGACTCGTGGTTCTACACAAACGTACGTTATGATTATGATATGCTGTTTCATTGAGAAAGTATGTACAGATTTTTTTAACACTTTGAGCCCACGTTTTCACCGGCAATGTATTTTTACATTTAAAATGACCATCGGTGGCGCACGTGGGGCTCAAAGTGTTAATGAAATATTTCAGAAAAATTACAAACTTTTACATGTTTACTTATTGCCCAATGCACACTGACATGACATTAGTGTGTATTGTGTATATGTCACTTGTGTGAATTAGGCCCAAGATTATTACAAAATTATTATTATATTTGAATTAGCCCTTTATTCTACCTATTTTGTAGAATGTCCGAGAGAAAGACAAAACGTGAAAGCGGGTTTGTTTTCCGAATCTCTGCATTGCATTACGTATTTTTCTCACGTTGCCTGTATCAGTGGCAGCATCTGAAAGGAGCTTCTCAAAACTCAAGATAATTAAAAATGATCTCCGTTCCACTATCGGGCAACAACGATTGAGTGATGTTGTGCTTCTGTCTATAGAATCTGAAATTTGTGAAAAACTGGATCATTTAAACATAATAGATGAATTTGCTACTGTTAAAGCTAGGAGAATCATTCTTTGATGTTTAACTAATAAATTAATGTATGTATGTGATTTTTTTATTTTTGTGATTCTTTATTTAGTTTTTATAAAAACTAATCGTTTGAAATTAAATTTTATTTATACATCCCGACTCTAACCCTGACACCGTCTTAATCCTGTTTGAAGTAGTACATGTAATAGTAATATCCGTCATATCATAATAGAAAATAGGTACGTAGGGCGGCGAAACCACATTCGCACAAAGGCGGCCATCTACCCAGGATCGGCCCTGTGTGCGATTACATACGATTAATCAAGATTAATTATTACACAGCCTCTAATTAATTGGATTAATTTTTTTAATCGAGTCCCACCCCTAATATATATATGTAGATTTGTATATATATATATGTTTATATACAGTATATATGTAGATATATATATATATAGATATATATATATATATATAGATATATATAGATATATATATATATGATGTGTATATATATGTTTATATATGTGTGTGTGTGTGTGAGTGTATATATATATATATGCCAGCAACACTCATGACAATGACAAAACAATTATATTGTCAATCATGTTACGTTATTTTTAAAATATTTCCTTTTCTTTTTCATAACTTCTTTAACACACTACTTCTCCGCTGCAAAGCGCGGGTATTCTGCTAGTATATATATATATATATATATAGCAAAATACATATCTATATACATATCTACATATACATATATATATATATATGCATACCTATCTACATCATCTATACACACACATATACATACATACATACACAGACACACACATATATATAATTTGTGTGTGTGTATGTATGTATGTGTGTGTGTGTGTGTGTGTGTGTGTATACACATACATACAAACATACACACAGGTATATATAAATATATGTGTATATACTGTATATATATATGTATGTGTCTATATGTGTGTGTATAGCTTTGATCACTGAGTGCAAGGGAAAAATAATAAAATGTAGTCTATAAGTTATTAAACAGTAAAACATTAACGTTTTAAGAAGTAAAGGTACATTGAGCACTACTGGAGTGGTTGCGGGTAAACTACATTTTAAAGACGGTATAACAGAAGAGGTAAGTAGTACTAACAGCAGCTAAAATGTATATGGATCATCTCTCGGTAGTAGATCCCTTTTGAAAGGCGCTACACGACGGCTGTGGTATAGAAATTACATTTTCTATGTGAAAGTCCAAATTTCTGCCTCTGGTAATGTGCCTTACCAGCAATTAAAGAAAATTAGTTTTGTGTCCTCTGCAGTGTTAAGAGAGAAAGGCTTTGGTTTGGGATAAACGGAAAAAAGGTGTAAAGAAAGGAAAGTTGCCTTTTTCTTTTCTTTTATATAGTATAGAGAGATGTGTTCGCTGACGATATGAGCGCCTTTTGGGGACAGTCGCGGTGGGTCTTGTGCAGACTGGTGAGACGTCCCAGCTATTAATCGGCTGTGATGGCACTGTCAGTCCTTCACTCCTGTGCGTGTCTTCATAAGAGCTGACGACCTCATAATCGTATACGTGCAAAATAAAGTGCGAAGCGCCTTAATATTATTTTGCCGCAGAAGCGCAGTCAGCGTGTGAAAGGCCGGTACAGCTATGCGCGCGCGCCGGCTGCTCGACTTTGGCTGGGCAGGAGACGCCAGTTTTTGCAGACACGTTCACATGATCAAAAGTCTCCGCGCTCTTTGGAGGTCATTCATATACAAAATACCCGCGCCTCGCAGCGGAGAAGTAATGGGTTAAAGAAGTAATGAAAAAGAAAAGGAAACATTTTAATAATAACATAACATGATTGTCATGAGTGTTGCTGTCATATATATGCCTGCCTAAATAAGTCACCCTCGCTTCGCTCTTACTTTTTTACCGTTCATTTAATCATGTCTAGTGGCGGAAAAATTATAAAATGGAAGGAGGATTACACTGAGTATGGCTTTACCAAAACAATTATTGATGGCGAATCGATTATTCATAAAGCTTGAATTGGTGATCTGTTTTTGTGTGTTAACCTCATATCTTTTCATACTTCTTCTCAAACCAATGTTATCGGTGTACCAGGAAATCATGCATTGACAAAAGTTCCCCTTTGATTGTAATGCAAAGTGTGATTAAATGCATTATTTTTTAACGCGTTATGGAGCACATGCATCGAAGCTTCTCAGCTGTGCTTGTGCTAAGAAAATTAAACATTTTAAAAATAACGTAACACGATTGTCAATGTAACCTTTTGTAAGTAGTGCCTGGAGGATTCAGTGTGGAGAAAGTCTAGAGACAGAGTGTGTATTAACTTGTGGATTTCTCTGTATTTGGTGGCAGTGTGACGAAGTTGCTTCGGAAGACGGCGTTAGCCGCGGAGCTCAGCTCAGAGCGAAATGAGGTAAATGGGAGGGGAGATGATGACGTGACTCCCCCACCCGCCTTAACTGTCAATCCCCCACAAACACAGTCTCTCGGAATTTGCATAAGCACACCCCTTCACCTGCAATTTTAACTTAGTTACAAAGTGATCAAAACTCTCGTTTATATCCTGCGTCCTCTCATTAAACTTGTATCCCGCATTGGGCACGAAAAGCACCAGCGGCAGCCTGTCTATTAAGTTAATTTAAAGTTTAGGTTTATACCTTGCTTTGTTTCCGAAGTAGCTGTACTGATGAATATGGTAGTATGTCACTCGCTCGCTTCTTAATGTTTCGCTGCCTTCTCAATTATATAATGCATGTTTTGTTCAGCGTATTTTGGAGCTCTTCCTGGTTTTCTACATAGTGCGTTGACAGTCAGTTCACGTGATTACGTGGGCGGCGTAATGATGTCACACGAAACTCCGCCCCCACGGCGGTCAAGCTCAACTCCATTACAGTAAATGGAGAAAAATACCTTCCAGTTATGACCATTACGCGTAGAATTTCGAAATGAAACCTGCCCAACTTTTGTAAGGAAGCTGTAAGGAATAAGCCTGCCAAATTTCAGCCTTCTACCTACACGGGAAGTTGGAGAATTAGTGATGAGTCAGTCAGTCAGTCAGTGAGTGAGGGCTTTGCCGTTTATTAGTATAGATTGAAGAGGTGTCCTCCTTCAGCTGGTGTTTTTTTCGCCTGGTACCTTAGTTCATTTTTTATGGCAATACATGTTCAACTAGTCTGGATTATTTGCTCATCTTAAAACTCATTGTGTGACATTTGTGTGCTCTACTCCTTGGTTTTCTCCTGAGCTGCGTCACACAAAAGCTTGTGGACAAAGGCTTGAATGCCTTAGTAGGAAAACAAGCTTGTTTGCCCATGCCACTTCCTATAAGGAACATGTTGTCCTCTATAAGCAGGCACTACAGAGAGCTAAGACTGCTTATTATACAAATAGCATTCTGTGTGGTCAACATAGTACCCAAATGCTTTTCTCTATTGTGAATAAACTACTTTAATATCTTTCCATTGGTTGCCTCCTCTGACATTTGTCAGGAATGTATGTCCTTTTCTAATAATAAGAATGATTTGAATGATTCTGAAAAGGTTCACTTCCAAAAAGATACACTTTTTCAGTCAAAGCACTGTCTATCTATGATCTTAACAGAAAGCTGTTTATCTAGTTTCCCATTGTTGGACGATCCTGCAGTCCATAGGCTTGTCATGACTGCCAGGCCAGCTACCTATAATCTAGACCCCTTTCCTTCTTCTTAGTATAAGGCTGCTTTGCCTTACCTTCTTACTTTTATCACCAGTATTATCAAAACATCTCTTTATACTGGCTTGGTCCCTTCCAGCATAAAGACAGCTATTGTTGCACCCATCCTCAAAAAACCTGGATTTGACCCTGAGGATTTTAAAAACTATTGACCTATTTCAAATCTTCTTTTCCTCAGTAAAATCTTAGAACATGCTGTTGCTGATGCAGGCCATTTGAAAGACTGTCTTGCCTCTAATGATCTGTTTGAGGAATTTCAGTCTGGTTTGAGGGCCAATCACAGTACAGAGACAGAACTTTTCAAAGTGGCTAATGATCTCCTAATCGCAGCAGATCGTGGTCTTTTAACACTAATGATCTTTTTAGACATCTGTGCTGCTTTTGATACAGTACATCATGACATTCTTTTGTTTAGACTTGAGAATCAGTTAAATATTGCTAGAAATGCTCTTGCATGGTTTAAATATTATCTTAAGGACAGACAGCAATTTGTTGCTGTTGGTAAGTTTAGGTCTAACCCATCTTATTTATTCCAGGGTGTTCCTCAGGGATCAGATCTTGGCCCTCTGCTCTTTATCATTGATATGCTTCCTCTCTGTGCCATTATTTAGACAGCACAGTCTACGATTTCACTGTTATGCTGACCATAAAGAGATTTATTTACACACAAGACTTATGCAAAAATTACCTCCTTCTACATAGGTTGCCTCTTTGGTTGACATCAAACACTGGTTGTCTGAAAACTTTCTCAGACTGAATAGTGATAAAACTGAGGCTTTAATTATTGTACTGTATCTCCATGCGTTTTAAAGAAAATAGGCAATTTCTTAGTAAAAATCCTGGGCTTTATTACATCCTTGTCTGCACAGGTTAAACATCTTGGTTATGTTCTTGATCCTACACTCTCATTTTATCCACATATTAATAATATTACTAAGGTTGCCCTTTTCCACCTTATGCAGTTTTCAAGGCTGTGTTCATTGCTCTCTGTTACTGCAACTAAGATGGTTATTCATGCTTTTGTCACCTCGCGACTTGACTATTACAACACAGTGTGGTTTGGTATCTCTACTCAGAGCCTAAACAAGTTACAGTATGTACAAATTTCAGTGGCAAGGACGCATATTACTCCTACATTTCACAAGTTAGACTGGCAAAATTTCCCATTCCACATTCAATATAAGCTTCTCCTTTTAGTTTTTAACGCTTTTTATTTTTTGGCTCCACCTTACTTGTCTTCTTTATTATGTCCATATAATCCATTATGTTCACCTCGTTCTTCTGACTCCTTGCTGTTAACCATTCCACCGTCTAGATTTTGCATTGTGGGTGATAGGGCTTTTATTTTGTCAGGGCCACAGTTATGGTCCTCATTTGGAGCTTCTTATATTTACCTTATTTAATACTTTTGAATCTAAGACCCATCTTTTTAATCTGGCATTTTGTTGTTCTCATTAATTTTGTTTGTATATTGGACTGTTTGATTTTATGTGTATTGATGTACAGTGTTCTTGGTTACTTTGAAAGCTGCTTTTAAATAAAATGTATTAGTAGTATTATTATTTATTTATTATTAGTATATTATTAGTAGTAAAAATCCCCACCATCCCCACAGTCTCATTCCACCACAGTGTGCATTGAAGCACCTCTATGGGTCATTTCTTCCCACTGCTATAACACAATCCAATGCTTCCTCCCAATGTACTCATTAAGTTAATTTTGAAATATTTGCAGAATATGCATTTGTTTATTTTTAATAATTGATTAATTGGCTGTATTATTTGTCCTGTGAGTGTGTATCCTTGTTTTTGATGGTTGTGCTTCTGTGTGTATCTGAATTTCCCCATGGGATTAATACAGTTTATCTAATTTAATCTAATCTAAATTTGAACTCAACCTTCAAAAAAGGACCCATTCACTGATGAAACATAGTAGCAACACACTGAGTATGCTTATATTAAAATGCATCTTTTTCTTGTACAATTCATTATTAGAATTCTTTTAAATACAATGTATAAAATATAATACTAAATTATATTTATGTCCATTTATAGATTCAACAAATTAAACTACAGACACATAAAACTAAACCTTATAATATATTATTGTGATTTCTAACAATTATATGTTTTCAACTTTACATTGTTTATGTAAACCCTAAAGCAGACCTTTTATAGCTGACTAACTGTATTTGGCAGATGTCATTTACTGATTCTTTTGCGTTGATAACTGAATCAAATCTGAGAATGAGTCACACAATTCTTGTTCAGTTCTAATTCACAAACTGAATGAAATCTTTAACTCTTAGACAGCTTTCAATCTACACAGCAAATTATGAAACCACAGAATTATTATTAGTAATGAGATGCATTCAGCACAATAAGATTAAAGGTATCTAAAGTGGTGTTTGTAAACCAATTACAATTTTCTCTGTTAGTGTATAAATATGACCTAAAACAGTATCAGATTTTTATGTAAGTCCTAAAACTAAATAAAGAGAAACCAATTAAATGAATGATCCATCCATCCATCCATTATCCAACCAGCTACATCCTAACTACAGGGCCATGGGAGTCTTCTGGAGCCAATCCCAGCCAACACAAGGTGCAAGGCAGGAAACAAACTCCGGGCAGGGTGCCAACCAACCACAGGGCACACACACACACACACACCAAGGACAATTTAGGATCACCAATGCACCTAACCTGCATGTCTTTGGACTGTGGGCGGAAACCAGAGCACCCGGAGGAAACCCATGCAGACATGAGGAGAACATGCAAACTCCACACAGGGAGGACCTGGGAACCGCTACCCACTGCACCACCGTGCCACCCTAAACAAATGATGCAAAAGCATTATATTGCATTTATTTATTGAGCAAAGAGATCCAGTGTTAAATATTTCTGTATGAAAAAGTAAGTGAAACACTAGGATTTATCAGTTCATTTGGTGTTGTAATCAATAGGATGACTTTCAGGAGCATACATGGTACCCCTACCCTATTTAAAGAATATAAGTCTTGGTCTTGACTATCACAGTTTGTGGAAGTGTGTCATGCCTTAAATAAAGGAGATTTCTGAAGACCTCTCACGAAAAATTGTCGATGCACACCAGGCTGGAAAAGGTTACAAAAGCATTTCCAAACAGTTTGGACTTCACCAGTCCACTGTCAGGCAGATTGTGTACAAATGGAGGAAATTGAACAACATTTTACTTTTCCCTGGCGTGGTCAAACAATAAATATCATTCCAAGAGCAAGGCGTGTAATATTCCAGGAGATTGCAAAGATCCCCAGGGTAACATCTAAGGATTTAAAGGCCTCTTTGCATTGGATAATGCGATTGTCCATGAGTACACTATTAGAAGAGCACTGAAACAATGGTTTGCATAATAGGCTTCCTAGGAGATAGCAACTAATCTCCAAGAAGAATATTGCTGGCCATTTAAAGTTTGCTAAAGATAAGTCAAAAGACTAATGGACAAATGTTCTTTGGACAGATCAGTCCAAAACAGAACTTTTTGGATTGAATGAGGAGTGTTATGTTTGGTGAAAAACAAACACTGCATTCCTGCATAAGAACCTTATCCCAGCTGTGAAACATGGTGATGACCTTAATGCCTCTGGACCAGGATGGTTTTCCATCATTGATGCAACTATGAATTCTTAATTGTACCAGCAAATTCTACAAGAACATGTTAGGGTATCAGTTGGTGAACTGAAGCTCAGGAGAAAGTCAGTCATGCAGCAGGACAATAACCCTAAACATTCAAGCAAATAGTTAAAGCAAAAGAATGTTTTGGAATGTTGTCATGTTTTGGAATGACCAAGTCAAAGTCCTGACCCTAAATTGATAGAAATGTTACCGAAGAACATGAAACAAGCAGTTAATACAAGAAAGCCCATCAACATCCCTGCATTGAAGCAGTTCTGCATAAAGGAATGGGATAGAATTATTCAAAATGGATGTGTAGGACTGATTAACAGTTATCAGAAGCATTGATGCTATTGCTGCACAAGGGTGCGTCATAGATGGCCAGAGGCCCTGCCCAGCTGGGATGCCGATGTTGTGGAAGGACCAGGGAAGAAGAGAGAGTGGTCAGGGCATTATCTTCCCCCTAGGTCACTAGGTGGCAGTCCCCCAGGTTGCTACAGTGTCACAGATTCCAACAGGGCTTCATGGGAATTCGCTGTAGCCCTGTTGAGTTTTGTGGATGCTGCCCTTTGTGAAGGTGGCAGAGCCCTGCTACGTTGGGCTTTCACCACACCCAGGAGTGATTCCAGGCCCAGGTAACGAGCCCCCTGAGCACTCCCAGTAACAGAAAGTAAAGAGCAGGTGCCACTACTCCGAGATCCATAGTCGGGAGGAAGAGAAAGGAAGCTTGCTGCAGGAGGAGTGGAGAAAGAAAGAGAGAGAAAGAAGGAAGAAGATAAAAAGGACTGTGTTTATTTGTACATTTGGTGCTTTTGTACTGTGCTGCTGTTGGGAGCAAGGGAAACGCACTTTCCCTCTTAAATAAAACGTGTGTTGGGTGCAAAACTTGTTCCTGACGTCTGCTTTTGTTGGGCTTTGATGACTGGAAAGCCCCCGACTGGTCACAGGCGTCATACCACTTATTGAAAGCAAAGATACATAGACTTTTTCAAACACAAATATGTAACATTGGATAATTTTAAATAATAAATAAATGAACAAGAATAATATTTTTGTGTCATTTATTTTTTGGCTTCTCTTTATCTAGTTTTAGGACTTGCATAAAAATCTGATCATGTTTAATGTCATATTCAAGCAGAAATGCAGAAAATTCTAAAGGGTTCACAGATGTACTAGTTCCACTGTAAGTAGAATTGTAAGGTGGACTCATTTTCTAATTTTCACTATGTTTCCCTGCTTATCGCCCTTCTGTTAAATATATAATTTAACATGCGCCATGATTGGTATATGAATTTTTTTATTAAATATATTCATGCACTGCCCTGCATCCTGTTAAGGAATCAAAAGAATCAAATTAATTGATTCACTTAAACATACTGGTAAAGTGAATTGAAATGCCCTTATCTATTAACTAAATGTTGCAGTCTAATTGTGCTTGCATCATAATACCATTCCAACTAAGAGTACAAAAGACAAAACAGGATGTGGAAATGAACAGACTCGACACACTTGAAAAGGTTTGGGACAGCCACCCGTATAATATTTCTGGCTGCAAAAGGGTTTGAACAGCACAAAGATGTCCACAATACTGAGTCCAAAACAGAACTGCTGAGGGTTTGCAAAGATGGCGGCTTTAAGGGATCAGACAAGAAATGATGTAAGGGAACCGGAAGTGATGTTCTTCCGACGTCAGTCTGTGTGCCGGAAGTGATGTTCTTCTGGGCGCCGGAACCAAAAGTGATATTCTTCTGGGTGCCAGAACTGGAAGTGACGTCATGCTGAGTGCCGGAAGAGACGTCATCAGCTCTGAATCAGACAGGTTTTCCCACGGCTGGTCTGTAGAGATAACAGGAGAAGGTTTAGTGCACCCCACCACCCCCTGGCCTGGTGAGGAATTACCTTTGCTTGGTCCATACAACGTTTTCCTACTTGCATGTGTGTGATAAGGTTAAAAATGAACAGAACCAGCAGACAGATGTTGTTGCCTTTCCAGTGAGAAGATTTTTTTTCAGCTGGAAAGCAACAAAGTGTTTCTAAAAGTCTTGCATCAAAAAAAAACATGCTGTCAGAAATACTGATGGTGCTTAAGCTCCAGAGCAGCCACAGAGCTGGTGTCTATGTATCCAGCACCTCTGTATCACTCAGATACAGGGGGAGACTGCTTCTCATTGTACTGCATGCTGACATCCATATTGCATGCATCCCATTTGAACACCCGCAAAGCCTTAATGGGAGTAGCAGCTTTGGTGGACAACCCTGTTGAAGTTCTTGGGTTCTGCTAGGGGGAATTACTGGATGCAGACTTCCCCTTCACAGAAAGGTTCTGCTTGACCTGGAAGGGCTTTCAGTATGCAATGTGATAGCACCAAAAGTACTCCCGGGTCTACTATAAAAGAAGCTACTCCACTTCACTTGGGGCCAGAGTTGAGAGGAGGTGAACGAGGTTGCTTGGGAGGTGTTGAGGAGAAGAGAGAAGGGAAAAATGAATTGTGATGTGTTCATTACTTCAGCCCTTTGTCACAATATTATTTCATAATAACATGTTGACTTGGACATGGGACTTGAGTGGCGAAGTTGTTTTCAGGGGTTTAGGGTGCTACAATACCCCCTACAGGTCACATTGGATACAAACCAGTTGAACTATCAGTATTTCCAGCTCAATTTTCTGTTCTCAAATGTTAATTAGCTCTATGTCATCTAAGACATACCTGGGTTGGAGTATTCATTAACCTGTAAGATGTCATTGTAAAGATTTGGCCAGAGGGTTTGAATTACATTTCCGTTGTGGAAGTTAACTCCCAGATGTATCAGACCACAATAATATTGTGGTCGGAAATATCTTGTATAGGTTGAGATTGTACATATTTTGGTTCATCATACATTTCATGTTTTAAAATCAAAGCCTGTGATGACTTTCAGACAGGTCCAGGGGCTGTCTTAAGTTTTAATTTTAAGAATCCATGGATTAAAGGCCCTGCATTCCTTCAGAATAAACAAGTTGGTCTGATATCATATGATATCTTGCAAGGGACCTATGCAAAGTGGTATTACAGTTCACCCAGCTAAATTGTAGACCAAAGTTGACATTGCCCTATTTAGTCAGACTTTTAGTGGCACACAAGACTTAGCAGAGATGCAAAAAGACAATTTCCCTGCACCCAACAGCATTCCTTTTGTGTTGTTGCAACGTCTTGCAGCTCTAGTAACATTTGATCAGCTTGCCATTATCACACCCAGAACAGGAGGCAGATTTTATTTTCTACGCATTTTTCATTTTAATGACCAGGAAGTGAAACATCGGTCAAAACATGCCCACAACTTCATACCAAAAAGAACAAGAAATCAAGTTGCCAAAACCCAAAATACTATACCAAAATTATATTCAGAAAATCACATGCAAAAAATAATTACTAGGAAAAATAGCAAAGCAAAATACAGAAAAATATTTGGTTCATAAACTCATACAATCTCTGGTAGCTCTACACTTTGTCATGGAAATTGATGACAAATAATGCCAAGCTGACAGTGACCATTAAAAAACAACATGTTGTTGCTGGAGAGTGTGAAAATAACATAATGACCTTAAAATGACACTGAAAGAAAAAATACCTAAAAGAAATAAATTTTCTTTACTTAAAAGCGATATGTGGTTTAAAAATGTGTTCCCAATAACAAAAAGAAAAGTTGAAAAAAATTTAAAACAAGTATATCATATCACATGACTTCTACTTTTGCTAAGGAAAGGTGTTAATGAAAGAGTTGACATGTCTGTAAAGACTCCTTCACACAAAAAAACTCTCGTCACACACCTCATGTGTAAATGGAAGGGTCCATTCACCAGAGGCTACACCTTACTGTCTGTAGAGATGGGGGCCGACAGCTCAGAGAAACTTGGAGAAATAAACCATCTGTTGAAAAGTGGCAGAGAAAGCAACAAACAGCCCCAAAGCAATCTGTTGGTGGCTAAGCAGTGATTCTGGAGGCTATTTATGCTCAAATAATATATTAAGAATTAGAACACTGTTGTTGCTTAGATGTAAAGTGCTCAGGATTTGGAGGATGGCAAACTATTACAATTATTAGGCTATATATAGTTTTAGAAAATTATTCTGCCGTTTCCTTCATTTGTTTTATGATGCATTAACTTCATACATATTTATAACAAGGTGTTTTAAATATTGATGTGAATGAACACCTCCAAATCTAAAATCAAAGCCCTTGTTTAAGTATGAAGTTACCAGCTGCTATAGGTGTAGGAATACAAGTATCTTGGGTCTTATTTACTTGTGAGAATAGAGATTATCATGAGGATGACCAATAAACTGGTATAGTGGCAGTTGGTTTGCAGGCTGTAGTTGTGAATCAGGATATGAGTTCTGGAAAGAAAATTTTGATTTTGATATTCTGGTCAGCCTGCATCTTAATCCTCATACATGGGCACAAGCACTCGTTTATCATCATAATAACAACTTTGCATGTACAATTGGCCAAGATAATTATTTTTCTGTGCAGCATTGCTGGGTTTACTCTCTGTAGGGCAAGAAGCTCAACAATACGCAAGGACCAAGTAGTCGGAACCAGATGGACATGTAGTTGGGCATATAGTTAGGACTGCCACTGGGGGAGAGCTGTACAATGCAAACCCCAATGTGAGAAGATCTAGCACACACTGGAGAGGTGTTTTGGAAAGGGCCTGGAAGCGTTTAGAAATTACTGTATACAGAATTAGCTGGAAAAATTGGGACAGTTCTGAGTGGCCTGATCAGTCAAGCTTAGAATGTTGTCAACTACAATCCTCCAACAACAAAAACAACAACAATGTATTTATTTTATAGCCCAAAATCACAAGTAATGCCTCAATGGGCTTTAACAGGCCCTGTTTTGACAGCATGCCGGCCTTAACTCCCCAAGAAGAAAAGAAACCCCCCCCCCCCCCCAAAAAAAAAACCCTGTAGGGAACAAAAGTGGAGCAAATCTTGGAAAAGGCAATTCAGAGAGAGAGAGAGAGAGAAAGAGAGCGAGAGATCCCCCCCCACCCCATTCCAGGTAGGGTGGGGGTGCAACAGGTGTCAAAAATGGGGTAAATACATTACACAAAACAGAACACAAGTGATTCCCTTCACAGAGCTAGATGGTCTATCTATCACTGTCACCTCAAAAATACAATATAATACAAAATACAAGGTAAAATTCAAGAATAGATTATACCACTCACTACATACAGAACTATCACTTATGAGGATACTAATTTGTTCAAATACATCAAAAACAAAGTAGAAACATAGCAAATATGAGTAGAAGTATGGTGTTTTAAGTTGATGACACTGTATGTGAGTTAGCAGTTTAATCATTCACAGGTAAAACCTATGTGGCAGAGCATCAAATGCTATAATATTGATTGTTTTTGGTGTGGTCAAACAGATTGTTTCTAGGGTATTTGAGTTCTGACACAGTGGCAAGTGTTTTCTTTAAATATCTCTTATCATAAACTAGCTGAGGTACCTAGTGTTGCCCAGGTATATTTGTATAATAAGTTAATGTAATAATGCAAATATGCATGCATTTTTTAAACATTCACCCTTTTGTTATTGCTATCTGAAATGTAAGTGACCCATCTGTCATCTACACTACCTTTCTATTAAATTATTAGCTCTCATGAGTTGAGGATTTGTTCTTTTGTGTGTGATTGGCTTTGATATTTGTGTTAACTCTTGCTGGGTTAGAACTATGAGCACTACTTCTTTTTTCATGGCCTACTATAGTTTCATGAATAGATATGTAATACCATATTAATAAACTGGTTGACCTGATGAACAACTGAATCTTTGAAATGGCATGTAATTTGTGTAAACCTTTCGTTTTTGTTTTGTTCCCTCTGTTGCGCACTATTCATGACAAATCTCTTGAAGCTCAATAAACACTGTACATTGACTTGGGTTAACAGTAAAGTTCGTGCAATATTTCATGAACATCCCACTCAGCTGTTTTGGAGTAATGTGTGTTTTTTTTTCATTATGATTCATCAGTGATGAGACTTTGCGGGATCCTCTCAAGGTTGCTGGATATCATGGCCGGCCTGCACACTGGTACTGTGAGTGCTGTGCAGAGTGGAGGTAGAACCTCTGCGTTTTTCCCAGTTGATTTTGGGGTTCATCAGGGGTGTGTTCTTGCTCCTACTCTGTTCAAAATTTGCATGGGCTGAGTGGTGGGCAAGGTCTTGGGGTCCAAGTGGCTGTGGGGCATCTGTTGGCAAACAAAGATTCACTGATCCTGACTTTGCAGATGATGCTGTTGTCTTCGCGGAGTCAATGGAGGCTCTGATCGGGGATCTCGAGAGACTGAGCGAGGAGTCTGAGTGTCTGGGTTTGCGAGTGTCCTGGATAAAAAAACAAAATCCAGGCCTTTAACCTCTTAGACACAGCCATCAGCATTGTGTCTGTTAGTGGAGAGAGCCTCGACCTTGTTGAGAGGTTTACTTACCTCAGCAATGACATTTATGTCTCTGGTGACTCTTCCTATGAAATCAGTAGACGGATTGGGAGAGCATGGGGGGTCATGAGGTCACTGGAAAGGGGTGTGTGGCACTCCTGATACCTATGCAAAAGAACAAAGATGGAAGTCTTTTGAGTCCTGGTGCTTCCTGTATTGCTCTATGATTGCTCGACGTGGACACTTTCCAGTAACCTGAGACAAAGACTGTACTCCTTTGGTACTGTGTCTCTCCGGAAAATCTGCTGCTTTGACTTAGTTACGAATAAGCGGTTGCTTAAGGAGTTTTGAATGAGGCACATTATCTGCATTGTGAGGGAGTGTCAGTTACGGCACTATGGCCATGTGATGTGATTCCCTGAGGGTGATCCGGCTTGCAGGATCCTCATTGTTGATGACCCAAGTGGCTGGACCAGGCCAAGGGGACGTCCACACAACACATCTGGCTGTGGCAGATACAGGGTCATTTCCAGAGGGTGGGACTGGACTGTGTGTCTGCCTGGGGGGGTGACAACCAGGATGCCAAGCTGTTTTGTTGTGTGGTGGGTGCGGCAACGCACTGTTCCAGTGCATGCTCCCCAACCTGAACCTTGTTTTTTTTCATTACAATTTATCAGTGAAATTTTAAAAACATGCTGAAGCCTATATTAGACATTTTTGAGTGATACACAATTTTTGTGTTGGTCCTTCTTCATACCATAGCCTGCCGGTATTTCCATTGAGTCACAGATGTGGAATGTGGCCTTTACTGTAAGTAGAACCAAACCTAAATAAAACACCAAATTCCTTACCATTGTATGAACCATTTTGGCATGATAATGCAGTTTTGGTTTTGCACCTTTACAGAGGATGTAATCCAAAAGTGCCATATAGCTTATATTTTAAGTTCATTCAATAACAGCCAACACGCACCATTTCGTGACAGATAGGGTTAGCTGTTTTTACATGATTCGTAAACAAACAGACAGAAAAGATGTGATCTGAGGGTTGAAATAAGGTGTGTGTAAAATGGATACATAACATCAAACAAAGAAACAAAATTCAAATGGTATGGTTTTTATTTTTTATTTTTACATTCTTTCTTTTATTTCAAGAAAATAACATTGCATACAATCAAGTCAAACTTATACAACAAATTACTTCATAGTCAAACAAGAAAAAAAGAAGAAAAGAAAAGAGCATCAGAAAGTTAAAAAAAGAAAGCAGGAACAAAAACAGACAACGCCTAATAAAACAGAATTCATCCCCTACGCTAGAGCATATAATGGTTTTATTTATGTAGATGTCCTGTATAGTTGGGATTGAAGACTCTGTGATATACAGGGCCATTATAATCTTCTGCTCCATGTTCTTACTGCCTGCTGCAAAGCAGCTGCCATACCATGGGGATAGCATATCCCTGCTATGCTATAAATTATGTGCCCTGTAGTGGGCTGGCGCCCTGCCTGGGGTTTGTTTTCCAGCCTTGCGCCCTGTGTTGGCTGGGATTGGCTCCAGCAGACCCCCGTGACCCTGTATTTAGGATATAGTGGGTTGGATAATGGATGGATGGATGCTATAAATTATGAATACAAATAGCAAGGAAGTAAATTTGGGTCCTAAGACAAAGGAGAATGTGATACGTTTCATGAAAAACAATGGTTAGTAAATGCTAATCAAGATTTTGATTTATCTCAGGATATGTAAGACAAATATAACACACTGTAGAACAAAGTGAGCTAGTCCCCGACTGATAATTAATTGAAATCAATTAATTTTTCTCATCTAAATTTTCTTACAACACATAAAATATTGATGGTTAATGTTTTCCTAATAACCATCCAACTAAATATCCATTAATCCATCCATATGTTTTCTAACCTGCTTTTGCAATTCATTGTTGCAAACAGCCAGTGCCTATCCTGGCAGCACCAGGCACAAGGCAGGAACCAGCCACGGTTGGGACACTAATTTATCACTTGGAAAAACTCACAAAATTAAACAAGGGCTTACATATAATGTCTTTACATTAATTGAGAAAGTTATCTGTCTTATATGTTAATGTGGAAGCATAGGGAGGAGGGAAAAGAAAGTATAAATGGAGGAAAATATTCTGGAAATAAAGAGGACTTTTCCAGTGAGCTATCGCCACCCACGCTCCTTGCACTACTGCACAGTTAAACCGCGGAAAAGAATAAATGGCAAAAGTGAGTAAAGCCAGTACCATCTGTCTATGCCGTTGGGTACAAATGAGCATGCGTGCATGGCACATCACGCAGGGTGGTGACGATTTCCATGCTGATTGGTGCAGCGATCGGGATACACACCCACTTTTATCTTTCGCTTTTCTCCTTTTCTCCGCGCAGGTTTACTCATTCGCAACAGTTGCCTTGCAGAGCTGTGGGGTCAGACAAACACTATGGCATCAGGAGGCCTTACCAGCGACCCAAACTTCCAGAAATTGGAGCAGTGGTACAAGGCTAACGGCGCAGCTCTGAACTTGAGACAGTTATTTGACAGTGACCATGACCGGTTCAAGAAGTTCAGGTGAGAGAGACACCTGCTTGCGAGCTTTAACTCTGATTTTATGTAGAGTACCTTTGCTATCACCGTTTACTCGATCTACTTAAAACTCCCCGTGCGTGTCGACTAGAAGCTGAAATAATACGCTACAGCGTAACTGCGCAAGTCTGATATTCAATGCAGTTTAGTACGTTTAATTCATAGTGATTTTCAATATCCTGACCTTCATCATAATTCATTGCTCACTACACCGTAGATTATATTAAGTGTGATATTGTACTCCTTTGTTTAAATCAGGTGACAGAATTAATTTCTTGCAGAGATTTCTAGTAGTGGCAATTTGTATTTCGACATGCGTGAAAGACAGGAGACAAGGTCATCGGTACATCCTGAATATCGACCGCGATGATGTGATTTAAAAGGAAGGCCTAAAATTTTACTGTGCTGAACCGGATACTTCGCTAACATCAGTAATATAATCAGTAATGAAGTCTGGAAATATTTTATTTAATTTTATCATGATTCATGGTAAGTCGCCACCGGGATTGCCTTGTGGCCTTGGTTCCGCATTTACTATACTGCGTAATCCAGTAGGAGCAGCTCATGTATGTTGGACTGTATGGTCAGTTTCTAAACTGGAACGGCTGGCCCACTGTAAATGCCATCGCAAACACGCGAGGCGGCGAGCCATGTCTACTGATGCGGAAGGCATAACCCCTGTCATTAATACAGCTTCTGCTACGTGCCAGAGGGCACAGCGGCTAGCTCCTTCCCCCCCCCCCTTTTTCTTTTACTTATTCATTTCACTGCATAGCTGAGTCACTGTCTCAACTGATATACAGCGGCAATACACTATTGCCGGGTGAATTTTTTTAATACTTGTATGTATTCGCAGTTTCCCCAAAGTTGACATCTCTGGCCCCGTACTTTCCAGAACTGTAGACTCGGAGCTGACGGAACCGCAGTTTGTGGATAAGACGCTCGAATGAGAGGTTATATAAGGCACTGAACAGCTGGCACACCCGTCCATTCATCTCAGAATGAAGATTTAGAGCGATGCGATCCACCTTTTGAGAAAGTTAGATGTAAATGGGGCCATGTAATCATATCGTGTTCGGTGCAATGTTGCTAATTCATTAGTTTGGGGTTGCATTGGGAGGTTAAAACTCCTTGGCTTTGAGTTCTCTGCAGTGCCTTACAGGTCGGGGCTCAGTCTGTTTTGAAGTTCACAAGTGGGTCCCAAATATTAAAACTAAAGAATACCAAAAAAAAAACAACTGTCGTCTAGCGGTTTTTATTACAGTGTTGTCCTCAGTCGTAAGGATAATCAAGTTGGATACATGGATCGGCCACCGCCTTGAGCACAATTTTTGAGGAGGAGGAGGAAATATTAGTGACTTAGTGATAGTCAATATAAATGTAAGAGCTACAAGATCTTCCTAACCATATTTAATGTAAAATGTTTTTACTGATAAAATAAATTGCTTGAAGTTTATGTTGAAACCCATTTGTGTACTCATTTGTAAAATATAGTTATGATACAGTATTAGAATGTAATTTAACAAATAATAGACCATTCAGTCCATCAAGGTTGTTTGTTTAGCTAATAGCTAAGCTGTTCCAATATCTCCTTTAGGTACTACTTAATTGTTCTCAAGGTTTTTGCTTCAGCTACATATTTTGGTAACTTGATCCAAATTCCCATAATATTTCCATCCATCTGTTATCCAACCCGCTATATCCTAACTACAGGGTCATGGGGGGTCTGCTGGAGCCAATCCCAGCCAACACAGAGTGCAAGGCAGGAAACAAACCCTGGGCAGGGCGCCAGCCCACCACAGCCCATAATATTTGAGTAAAGTAAAGCTTCCTGGCTTGAGTCTGTGCACTTCCCCTTAATTTTCACTGGTTTCCTTGAGTACGGGTTCACCCTTAACATGAAAGAATTCTGCCTGATCTACTTTAGCATTTGAGAATGTTGAAGACCATTGATTAGGTCCCCACACAGTCCACTCTGCTCCTGACTAACACAGGCAACGGGCTGTGGCAAAAACCTGCTAGCAGGCAAGTTATAACATTATGTGTTTAGGAAGGCAGAGAGGACGGAAGTGAGGAATAAAACATTTGAATGTTCGGCTAAGCCTGCACACAAAGTGAGTCAGGATCGCTCTGCCTTTCTTAGAGGTAATCAGTGTTTTGTGTTTGCTTCTCTTTTTCTATGTTCGCTCATCCTTCTCATGCTGTGAGTAGTAAATCCTGTTACAATATACAGCTAAATCATTGTGGTGTCAATTGCAACAGTTTTGTTGGGTCAGTTTAGAAATTTATACAAGACTTGCTTACAGAGTGGGTTGGTTTTTTTTTGTTTTTTTTTTTTGTAAAAGATAATTTTAACTGCAAATTCAAATGCATGCCCTTTAAAAGCTATAGTCCAACAAGAAGAAATGTGTTTTTTTGTTTTGAATTTTCTTCAAAGCAGGTTTCCTTAAATTTAAAATTTCAAAAATTCTGATATCACAATGTGCATTAAATAATAAGAATTGTTAGGTGGCAGCATTGCTTTATTTAATTTTAACAAGTATTTTTGTAAAATTTATAACCTCAACTTATTTCTATTATTCTTACAGCACTACTCTGCAGACTAGTGATGGAGACATCCTCATTGATTATTCAAAGAATCTCATCACTGAGGAGGTTATGAAGATGCTAGTTGAGCTGGTAATGATTCCTTTTCTAAAACTTGCATATAAATTATAGGTGTATGCTTTAACACTGTGGAGCAATAGGACATTAAAAATATGGACATTATTTTCCAGTATAAGTATATTATTGTTGACTTTTTCAAGAAAGCACTCTGTTCTTATGAGTAATGCATAGTTTGTCTTTGTTTGTTTCTTTAGCATTATTTTTCCAGCTTATTCCTCTTTGACAGTTAGTTTTTGTTTAACATTTAAAGTTCTGTCTAAAAACTCCATCTGAACTCGTGTGGTGCTGAGGTGTCACCCGTTGCATGGCTGCACTCGGGTCCTAATCTGGGTTCCTGAGTTGGTTTGTAATGTGGTGGATGCGGCAATGCGCTGTATCAGTGCGTGCTCCTAACCTCTCTCTCTCTCTCTCTCTCTAAAATAAACCACGTTACCTTTCCAGAATCTAGTACAACTTGTATTTGTTAACATGAGGAAGACTGAAAAGGAATCATTAAAAAAAATCTGACCTTTTTGTTACTAGAATAAAATTAAAACCTGAAAACCAATTTAATTTTGTAAAATTACCCTTGTGAACTTTAATACATTTATTAAACAAAACCTTACTGAAACTCAAGTAGACATCTTGTATTGCTTGTGTAACCATTCCCAATCACTGGCACATTTTGGCCAATAGAAACAACCCTTCAGGTTGGGGAACAGGAGATGTTCACACCGGGCCGAGTCTGCACAATAGGATGGCTGAGGCAGTTATTCAACCCACAGATTTGCAGGCCAACATTGACACCTGTGTGGTACGACCATGGTCATTGTGATGGAGCAGATGTGGTGGTTGATGTCTTTATTTCTTAGTTTTCCTTAATAGAGTGCTGCAAATGTCAGAGTAAAACTCTATTACATTGAAATATTTATGGAGGCCTTTTGAGGCTTGTAAATAATACGGACTACACTCTCCATAAAAATTGTATGTGATCCTAGTGGATTGCACCTAAAGGTTCTTAGGTGTTGGTAAATCCTCATGGTTTAATTGTTTCAGTTGTTGTCTGAACTGTGTCTAAGTCTCATCACCATTTATGAAACACTTTGGAAATTTATCTGAGTTACAATTCATTAGCTTAAGATTCTCCTTGCGATGTTAGATGATTCTCATTTGTTAACAGTCTGGTTATGGGCTTAATTTACCCGTAACTAATCCCTATATAGTGTGTAGTTTCTCATGCATCTTTACTTACCGGTTCTCCATTATGGTTCACTCCACAATTGTAACATTTTCTTCTAGTAATGCTGGAGGCCGGACAGACCTTCAGTCATTTTTGAAAGATGTCCAGCAACAATGGAATTCTTCAATGTAGCATACAAAGTGAACCGGTTCTGGTTACACGCTGACAAGAAGAGTATCAGTTTCTGAAGGTGTTTTACTGTCTAATGTTAAATATTCAGTGATAAAATTGTGCTCAATTTTTATGGTTTCATCATGCATGTAGACTTGTTTCTGAAAAAAGAAACATACTTTACAAACAAAAATGCTAGAAACTTGTTATTCACATGTTTATAGCACAAGACCTAATCTTTGTGTGTTTCCATGATCAACACCTTAGAATAAACCTGTTTGGTTAATGCTTGGTACTTTTTCATCACCCCTGCTATTTGTGAACTGCTACTCTTGGACATTGTTTGCAGTTTTGTTTTTCTCACTGCTTTCATTCATTCAGCTAATTCTGTTCTTTCTTTTGCTGTCAAGGAAATCATTTCATTCTTTTAGTTTATTACATTTCTTAAAAACTACATAAAATTATTAAAAAAAGTTTCTTTTAAATAAATTGACCAAAATGTATTTTTTCCTAACAAAGAAAGTTGAAATAGTTCGTGACTTTTGTTATATGTTTTCAGTTTAACTTTTTTTTTTTGGTAAAGTATTGTGTCCCTTTAACCTTGGTTAAATTAAGACCTCACTTGTAATAATGTCTCCAATCAGGTCCTCTAACTTGCAGGGAAAACTTGGGAGTTGGTGGCAGGATTGGCACTCCAGGCACTGTATAAAAAAAAAAAAAAAAAAAAAAACTCACACTGTTCCATTATTGTCTCAATGAAATTTTCATTACAATGAAGTATTTTTACGGTCCAGACGGTTTCCCTATAAGATAGTCTATAAAAATCTTGTTACTACAAAATACATTCAGCAGACACTTTCATTACAACAAAGTGTCCAAAAGACCTAGAAATACCTGAATGAATCATCCACAGAGCAGTTAGTTCTGTGGTTGCAGCTCAGTTGTGCACAACAATCCCCAAACAGAAACATTGAATTTTTTCTCTTTCTTTGAGCTTTCCTTGCACTGTTTTTTTGCTGTTTTTGTTTTCTGTGGTTTTCAGTGATACCCTTTGCTTATTGCTCATCAACATTTGAAAAACATCCATTGGAATTTAACTCCTTGTCACCCTCCCATAGAAATGGCAGACACGAAAAAACGACAATTGTTCACATTAGGAAAAGAAATTTTGAAATTTTTGTGGCTCTTGATTCTGGTAAAAAGAAAAAAGACGTTGCCAGTGAATTCGGAATTTCACCATCAACACTGTCAACTTTCTTGAAAGACCAAGCAAAAATAGAAGAAAAATCTCGGGTTGCAAACCTTGGGCCTCCGCGTAAACGTTTGCGAACTGCTGCATTTGAAGATGTCGAAAAAGCAGTTTTTATGTGGTTCAGTGATGTTCGTTCAAGAAACATTCTTATTATTGGGTCACTCATTCAAGAAAAACCAAAGTCATTGTCTATCTCCTTGGGGCACAAAGATTTTACTGCCAGCTAGGGTTGGGTAATTCATTTTCGGTATTGTTTTGGAATCGCAGCCAAAGCAATCTGTGGAGAAGAATCTGCAGTTCCAATTGAAAAAGCAAACGAAAAGCATGCAGGTGAAATCGGGAAAATCATTTCAGCTTATGAGCCTGAAGACATCTACAATGCTGATGAGACTGGAATCTTCTACCAGCTGCCACTGCATCTAACTTTAGCACTCAAAGGTGATCCGTGCCGTGGAGGAAAAAGTTGTAAACAAAGGTTGACAGCTCTACTTTGCTGCAATTCAACTGGCAGCCACAAAGTTATTCCTCTCATCACTGGCAGGTCGACCAATCCTTGGTGTTTTAAGCGCATTATATTCCTTCCTTGTGAGTATAAGGCAAACCAGCATGCTTGGATGACATTTTGGGAAACTGGCTGCAACGACGATATTGTGACGCGCGAGTCTTGCACCCCAAAACACAAGGCTGAGTCTCAGTACTTTAACAAACCCAGCTTTATTCAGCTTGAAACAGGAACAGCACAGTTTTTTATTGTAGTGGGATCTACCACTCTCTTATACGCAGACACAGCAGTTAGGCAGGGTCGTGGCCAAGTAATGTTGTTTCTTGTATTTACGGTGTTCCTTGCATCGCCCATCAATGACGGGTGCTTATAGCACTACTGTGATCGGCTTGGATTTCTTTCCATGGCGCTCTGCTGCAGTGCTGTGAGCACACAGTTGCCCTGGCAACAGACAAGCAATCTTCCACAGACACAACAATCGCGCTTCGAGACACACTTTGGCGTGTCGTCCCATTGGGGGGGCGGGTGAGGGGTCCCAAAAGAGTTCAGAAACCTCACAATTTGAAGAAGATAAAGAAAAGGAAGATTCTGCTTCTGATTAATAACTGTGCTGCCCACAGCATGACTCCCCATATAGATAATATTCGTGTTGAGCTCCTCCCACCCAACTGAAATGCTTCAGCCATTGGATATGGGCATCATTTGCACCCTGGAAGTGTATTATCATCATGAAAGAAGCTATTGAAATTATTGCAAATGCCTGGACGCAAGTTAAAGAAAGCACTATAGCGACAAATACAGAATCTAATTACTACAACATTTTCATTACAACAAAATATTTTTTTATCTCCCTGTATATTAAAAACATGAGCAGGAGATCAAGAGTTCAGAAAGAAAAGGTAAAGGTAGCTGAAGTTTCATCCAAGCCTAAGCTGGTCTCAAGTTCCCAATATGGCCTGCCACAGACTGACCCGGAATAGACAGGCAAAGGAATGGATCAGCCAGGACCTCACAATGCAGCATTTGCTTTGGCCATCAGTGAATGTGGGAGCAAAAATGCAAGTGAGGCAGGCAATGATAAATTGCCAATATTGGGCAGCATATTGGAACCAAGTATGGCCTTATCATCCTCACTTTCAACTACTACCAGAACCTTCGTTGAGTCAAGAGCATCAGCTCCAATGGGATATGAAACTCCACCTTCGGAGCATAGAGAAGATTGAAACGAGCTGTGTGAGGTACAGGTGATGATCACCATACTCAGGGTAAAAATAAAAGAAATATAAAGAAGGATATAACACAAATGCACAACAGAATAGACAAGCTGCTTCAGGATATAATAGACCAGGTGGTATGTTTAAGCAATAACTTTAATGTAAACTTAATAAAAACAAAAACCAGCAAAAATGAATTAAATAAATACACAAAATTATGAGCAGAATTGAGCATAAAATCAGATTACTTGGTGCCCACTTGGAAGAAGTTAAGAAAACTTTTATGACTCATATTGAAGAAGTAGAACATTTGACACCCACCGTCGGCAAAAAACTAACTGTTAAAGAATCCGAATGCAAACTGGCGTGTGAGAAATTAGCAGCGTTTAAAGATAAATATAGAAAAAACAACATCAGAATTAAGACTTCCTAAAAACCATGAAAACCCAAACCCAGTTAAATTCATAGCTGAACTATTTTCCAATGTAATAGGAGAGGACTTCAAATCAAATACTGAGATATCAGCAGCTTTTCGCATATGTGGATTGAGTGCTTCAAAGTAGGGCTGCAACAGCTAATTGCTGTTATCGATCACTGATTATTAAAAATATTGGCAGCTATCATTTTCATTGATTTGTTGATTACTGTTTTAGGCTAAGTACGTTGTGCCACACATTTGCATTACTACTTTATTAAGTTGTGAATGCATTTGAAAAAAGGCAGATGGTAGGCAAAAGCCATAAAAGACGGCGCACTTTACTCTGAATGCAGAAAAAAATGATTGTGAGGTACAAAATGTAGATCTGACCTTGTGTGGTTTGAGAGCACAATGGAAATGCACAAACATTTGAATAGGAAACACACCGTTAAATACTCTGTGGAAGAGGAAGACTCTCCACCATCCCAGTAAGTTGAGTGTTACTTCAGCAATGTTACTTGAACAAAATATTTGCTAGGTTAGGCATAATGACACAAGCTTCAGTTTGAAGTGAGAAATAATTTGAGTCACATTCCAGACCTCTACAACACAAATGAAACACTAAAATATTAGTGCTGGGCAGTATGACCAAAATTCTATATCATGGTATTTTTCAAAATTATACCAGTTTCACGGTATTTGACGGTATTTTTTCCCATGCATGAGTGGATGTTAACCACATTTTCCATTGCAATTACTGCAGAAGACTGGCTAAGAATAACCTATTCCACTGTCGTGAGCATTGTACAAAAAGCATTTTAATGTGCACACAAGTATTAATACAGGTTTTCATAGCCCCATAAAGTGATAGTTTTCAAGGGGGTGGCACTAATGATCATAAGGAATCACATTGCAGGAGAATTGCAGTCAAAATATAGAACCTTTTTATTGAACAAATTTAGCAAACAACTTAAATTTAACATTTTGACAACATATTTTCAACCATCCAAAGAAGCATTTAGACTTAGTAAAATATTCAGAGGTGCTTGTCAAAAGTTGTATTGCTCTGAACAGGTCTTAGAAAAGGAATAAATAGTGAATATTTTTTGTAAACCAACTACACTTTCTGTTAATGTTAACAATCTCTGTCCACTGACACGTTAAAGTGACTTTTTAAACAACTTTGCCATCATTAAACTGCATAATATTTAAACTAATAAATAATAACAATAAAATAAATAGTGCAAATTCCAGTAATAATACTATTACTTCAAGACTTCAAGCCCAGGTGCATTACACAGTATTCACCAAATTAAAATAAAATAAAATAAACCAAGTGCAACTTGGTGAGACATCTTTACCACCTGAACCATCATTAAGGCAAATTGTATTAATATGGAACTTGTTTCAAGCTAAGCTATATACATCCTTCTATATAAAAGAGGTCGGGATTGTCCTTCCGTCCCGTGAGTGCTACGCAGGCGCGGAGTTTCACACACGCCCCGTCCATTTTGCAATGCACGATAGGATTTGTAGTTTCGTTTTTCCAGGTAAAAGATGATTTTCTACTCCAGACTGTGCGAGTAGCACGGAGTTTCACACACGCCCGTCCATTTTGCAATGCACGATGGGATTTGTAGTTTCGTTTTTCCAGGTAAAAGATGATTTTCTACTCCAGACTGTGCGATATCGTCTTCTTCTTTCTTACTATATAAAAGCGGTCGGGATTGTCCTTCCGTCCCGTGAGTGGAAAGCGTAGCGATATTCCGCTTATCGCAGACTTACTACTTGCAGCTTGCGGTACGAAGCGACATGATGTGAGCAGAGTTCTGGTGCTCCCATCGTTCCCTTGCTTTTGTGCGCGATGCGCTGGAAAAATAGACAAAATTATGTCTCTGGAAATAATTAATGTTGATGGAGTACAAATGCCTCACCGCGTAGTAAATATCAGGGGGGGTTCAAAAGGGCGGCCTCAATATAGAAAAAAAGTTTAAATTTCATCACAAAAATAACAGAAACTATGAGTATTAAAGTAATACCGCTCAAATGCAATATAACCAAATTAATGAGTTTGTATAAAATATCAAATTGATCTACATATTGAATTGCCTTAAGAAGTGGTCAACTTTTAAAAGTCAGTCGCCTTAAAAGGCGGGTCAGCCTAGTAAATAATAAAACTGCAACTTGCATTTATAATGCTATTTGTGGTATAGCCCTACGGAAGCGTATTTGGGCCACAGTGAAGGAAAAAAAAACTATGTCTCGAATAAAGTCAACATGTTGACTTTATTCTAGACATTTACAATTTAATCTTGACGCTTATGTCGAGATTAAAGTCGACATTTCCACTTTATTCTCATAGTTTATCATTAAAGTACAGTAGAATGTCGTAAACTAAACTTCATCCTAAAATCAATGTTTAATTTACTAGATTTTCTCAAACCCCGTCATAAGTTATTGTAGCACATTAAATGCTTTGTGTTAAGTGTTCCCCGACCCAGTTGTTAATCACTACGCGCTTCTTAAAATGACTTCCTCTGGTCAAAGAGGAGGCACAGGCAGTGATCGCCGCACAGAATACATTCACTTCATAATATTCCTGTTCTCTGAAAATTTAGAATGCGAAGATAAATACTTGATATCATTTTCATGATGAAATGCATTAAAGCAGGTATTAAACATGCACGGTGGTGTGGCGGTAGTGCTGCTCCCTCGCAGTAAGGGTTCCCCAGGTGTACGTTCAGTGTAGAGAACTTTATGGCAGGTGTGAGGAGGCTTCAAAAAACTGGATGTACGAATGGGTATCACACAGGTTTAACTTAAATATTGTGTAAATGTTTGGTTCGTGATCTGGAGGTCAAAGACACGAACACAGAATTCAATGAATGTTCTTCTGAGCGGGCTTTCTTTATTGCATGCATGCTGTCGCTATCTGACGTACCAAACCCCAAGTTCCTATCCTTCCTTTTTCTTTCTCCACATAACCAATCACCACACGATAAACGTCTTTGTGAAATTAAAACTAGTTAAAAAACTTAGACCACAGAGTGTTCAGAACTTCAAAAAATCTTCGTTATACATGTTTAAATATGTCGGCCATTCAGGATTGCGCCCATCCCAGCAAGCATTGTGTGCGAGGCAGGCGCAAATCCTGAACAAGGCGCCAACACATCGCAGGGTGAATACGAGCAACACATACACTAGCAAGGTCAATATAGCATAACAAAACCCTACATCCTGCATGACTTTGAAAGGAAACTGAAGCTTGCCGAGTAAGCCCGCCAGAAAAACATGCAAATTCAAGGCAAGGAACACCCAGGACCCCTTTGCTGTGAGGCAGCAGTGCAACCTCCATGCCACCGTGCCTCCTCATGATTAATACATGCTTTAATGCATTTCATCATGAAAATTATATCAAGTATTTATCATTATAAATGTTCAGGGAGCAGGAATATCATGAAATTAATGTATTCTGTGGGCGAGTGCTGCCTGCGCCTCCTCTTAGTGCAAGAGGAAGTCAGTTTAAGAAGCACGTAGCGATTAACATGGCTTGGGGATCATTTAACACAAAGCATTTAATGTGCTACATAACTTATGATGGGGTTTGAGAAAATCTAGTAAATTAAATTTTCATTTTAAGATGAAGTTTAGTTTGCGATGTTCTACTTTAATGACAAATTACGAGAAAAAAGTCAGCATGTCGACTTTATTCTCGTCATAAGCGTCAAGATTAAAGTGGAAATGTCGAGAATAAAGTCATCACACTATTACACAGTACCCAGGTACTGTACATTACACAGTATTGGAAAAAAAATAAAACAAGTACAACTTGGCTTGCAGTATTTATCCAGTAGTATAGAAACAATATTCACACATTTGAACATAATGGTCCACATCCGCCCTTTTAAAACCAAAGTATCTCCAGACAACAGACATGGCTCCTTTTTTCGGCAAAAGTTCTTCTGTGTCATCATGTTCAACTTTATCCTCTGCTACAGCTTCAGTTTCGGAATGTTCTCTGTCCATTTTTACCACTCAATACCTCCACTAACACATGTTCTCTGTTGCATGCTTGTTTAGCAGCGCAGCAGTGAAAAAGGTGAAAAAGTGTGGAGGTGAATCTCACAGCACATCAACCACGATTGAAAGGCCTGTCATTTATTCAGAGTCAAAAGATAGTAGCGGGGTGGCAAAGCGAAAGTTTCAGACTACTGTATTTGGCAATCAGACTTCAGCTGGCTTTTATACAGACTAGAGGAAAGCATGATAACATGCAAGTACTGCTGCAGCAAGCTTGGTATAGCCTGTAAAACAGACTTTGTGGCAGGATCCATCAGTTTCAGATGTGAAAAGTTAACAGCACACACCCAACATCAAATGACATGCAGCAGGCTGTGACAGTGTGTTGGCTGTAAGCAAGTGTGCCAAAGAATCTGCAGTGGTAAAAGGTTTCCAGACACAAGACAAATGATGATGCAAAAAGATAATGAACTTTCAGTTAAAATAAACTCTGCATGTTACTTAGCAAAGAAAGAACTGAGTTTCACACATATGAAACTACTTGTTTTGCTGCGAAAGTAAAATAGTCTGTACCAGTGGTGGCCAGTTCTGATCCTGGAGAGCTGCAGTGGCTGCAGATTTTTGTTCCAACCCAGTTGTTGAATTAGAAGCCAATTCTCACCAATAATGATGAGCAAACTCTGCGGTGTTCGCTTCGTGTTGAGTTTGGAGAAATCGTGGAAGTGTTTGCGAGTATCACCGAACTTGACAAAATGTATTGAAGTCAACGGGGACAGACTACTTGAACTAGATTTGACTGGATTATAATGATGCGATTTTCTTAAAGGTGTCCCTGGGACTTAGGTGTATGTCTTCTAACTTATACTGGACCGATTATTGTGACCAAAAAGGGAGCATGAGCTGTGTGGCAGCAGTGCCAACCACTGCACCACAATGCCTCTGTGAGATCTAAGAAGAAAGAACACAGTCAAAAATGCACAAACATATATTTCATCACAACAAAGTGGAAATGCCAAAATCGTAGTCAACAGTCAGAAAAAATACATAGGCTTTTCGGAAAACAGCCCGGCAGTAGCTCGCTGTTATCGCCCCAATGCGCCATTCATCCGCGCTACCGCGGTAGCACACAGGGCGATGGTTCAGCAACAAATGTTTTATATTGATTCATATGAGAATCTATTGCTTTGTGTGCTCTTCAGAAAACCAGAGTTTTTTGGAAAAATATTCAGCCCTGGGAGAAAAGTGAAAAAAAATAAACAAAATCAGCCCTAGGAGTGTTAAAGGTGGAAAGTTCAAAGTGGCATGTCATGATTGAAACCACTGGTTCTTTCTGTATTTTCTGTCTATGCTGATGCTTTGCACTTTTTCTTCTATCCTAAAGATAAAAACGTCTTGTAAATAGTAATAACTCTTTCGTTATTATTATTTCTTAGAGCCTCCTGTGTTTGGAGGGGGCGGGGGATGGCGTCGGGCTCTTTCAAGGTTTGTACTCATTCTACACTTGGCTAATTACGCATGCATAGGGCCTGCGCCTCCTTCTCTTATATTGATGTGGAACTTAAAGATCAATCTGCACATTTGGCAACAAGCAGATATAACTCGTCATTTATGCTGTACTAGCAAAATACCTGCGCTTCGCAGCGGCGAAGTACTGCTTTAAAATTTTTATTAAGAAGAAAAGTAAACCTTTTTAAACTGAGAGAAAATATACCAATAATTATTTGTTAAGGATCTCTTTGTATGCCACGTTGTCAGCTCGGCCCTCCGGTTGTAATCTGACCAAGCTGTGCGCTGAGCTTACTTTTGAGCATGCAACGTACAGTTGGCCATGTGAAAAGCAATCTTGCCTCAAATCACACTGCTTGGATTGCTGCTGTCATAATCAGTTTGAGTTTCATGGTTTGTTTCAATTACGTTAGTATTTGCAGGACTTGTTGTGTTGAAGTCACATTCGGCATCTGTCAAGCGTTGTAAGTATACAACTGGTTTCATCGATAACTTCGCATCCAGCTTTTGAGAGTTTAAACATTCATAAACATCAAAGTGTCCACTACTCAAATCGTCACCTGTGAATTTAAGATGTTTAAGAGGCGTTGGCGGTTGTCCAAAGGTGTAAAATATTTGGCCATTTTGGTACACTTGAAAGCGACAACCGAACAATTCAGCGGCAGCCATCAACTCACATGCAGAACCATAGGTGAAGGGCTTAAGTATTTCACTCTTCTAGTGCTCCTGTGTAGTATAATTATCTCCTGTACCGTCATTAGTCCGCACCTTGAACCTGTCCCAGTCATTCAATACATAAGACACACTGTTCCTCCGGATATCAAGAGTGAGCCTGATCTGGCCGTGCAATATGTAACAAAGAGAATGGAAAAGGTAGGTGCCATCTCCGGGCATGGAAACCACTCGGTAAGTGATAGTTCTTTGATCGATGGTGATGGTGATTAACATAGACATGTTAATGGCAGTATGGTTGCAATGATAAAGGAAATGGGTACCTGAACAATGTAAAGTAAGTCTAAAATACCTAAACAATAACTATAATTGTAATAAATGAACAATATAACAGCGGAGAAGCCGTGGATTCAATAAAAAGGCTGTAGTTATCAGCAGGGAGACGTGAATCCCATGGCGAAGCAAGGAAGGGAATGTAGAGACCGGAGTGACGGATGGCCTTCTATATGCAGGCAGCCAACAACGTGGGAGGCGTTGGGATGGGGGACCCAACGCCGCCTCACACGGTGACCGAGCTGCAGGCTATGGACGTATATATGTACGTAAGTAGGATTCAGTTAGCGTTGGGAACCCGCGTACCAAATTTCTTGAAGATGGGCCCATAAGTAACAAAGACCGTTGAAAAGTTCAATATGGTGGCCGACAGTGGCATCATACCACCGAAATCAGCGGCAAATTTCAGCCTTCTACCTACACGGGACGTTGGAGAATTAGTGACGTTGGAAAGTTTAATACGGCGGCTGACAGTGGCGTCATACCACCGAAATAAGTACGTACATTGGTTTCGGTTAGCACAGGGAAGCCGCCTACCAAATTTCATGAAGATGGGGCCATGAATAAGAAAGTTCAACATGGCGGACGTTGTCAACCGTTATGACCGTTACACGTAGAATTTTGAAATGAAACCTGCTTAACTTTTGTAAGTAAGCTGTAAGGAATGAGCCTGGCAAATTTCAGCCTTCTACCTACACGGGAAGTTGGAGAATTAGTGACATTGGAAACTTCAATACGGCGGCCGACAGTGGCATCATACCACTGAAATAAGTACGTACATCGGTTTTGGTTAGCGCAGGGAAGCCATCTACCAAATTTCGTGAAGATGGGGCCATACATAAGAAAGTTCAATATGGCGAGCGTTGTCAACCGTTATGACCGTTACACGTAGAATTTTGAAATGAAACCTGCTTAACTTTTGTAAGTAAGCTGTAAGGAATGAGCCTGCCAAATTTCAGCCTTCTACCTACACGGGAAGTTGGAGAATTAGTGACGTTGGAAAGTTCAATATGGCGGCTGACAGTGGTGTCATACCATCGAAATAAGTATGTACATCGGTTTCGGTTGGCGCAGGGAAGCCGCCTACCAAATTTCGTGAAGATGGGGCTATAAATAAGAAAGTTCAACATGACGGACGTTGTCGACCGTTATCGACCGTTATGACCGTTACGTGTAGAATTTCGAAATGAACCTGCTTAACTTTTGTAAGTAAGCTGTAAGGAATAAGCCTGCCAAATTTCAGCCTTCTACCTACACGGGAAGTTGTAGAATTAGTGAGTGAGTGAGTGAGTCAGTGAGGGCTTTGCCTTTTATTAGTATAGAAATGTTTCAAAAAAATAAAATTTCAGAACCTGTATTATTTGCTTATCTGTTAAGCTCCTTACATTGAGTTCACCTACTATACACAGTATTAATGTGCCTTTCTGTAGCATTTGTTTTTGTGGAAAATGTAAAAAAAACTGGTATGAATACTGATGCTATTATAGTTCACCAGCTGCCTTAGCACATTTGGTTTCCATGAAGTCTGCATGTTGTTTATATCTGCATGAGTTTTCTCTGCTAACCCTGAGTTTCTCCTAGTGTTCAAATCTGCAGTGTGTCGGTCAGTAGACCAGCGATGCTAAATGTGAGCACGATCAAGTGCTCTTCATAGTGCCAACCACTGTGTGATCTAGCATCCATGAAATCAAATGAGGAAGAACATAGTGAGAGATGCGCAAGCTTTATAACCAGTCTGTACTGCAAATGATCCGTATTATATACCCTTCGGGGACATCCAATGTTGGCTCTTACAGCTCCAGGGGAAGTCATGCAGGCCTCGCAAAGCATTTTGGGATGCTGGAAAAAAAGTTCACTGTGAAAAACGCTTTGGCGAAATTCAGTGATTCACACTACTCCCCAATAACCAATCTTATTTAATTTCTTGGCTTGTTGGTGTTTTAACTGTACCGTGTCAGTCCATTCTTAAATCATAGATTTTTTTTTTCGTTTCTAATGATGCACGTATCATCCAAGTGATTTAAAGCCTAAAATGGATGAGTAGTTTCCAGTTCTTCACTTTCTCTTCAATTTCTTTCTGATTACTTAAACCAAATAGTGAATGATGAATACACACAGGTGGAAATGGAGGCAAGCTAGATGTAGAAGTGCTGGTTCCTTTGTCATTTGCATCTTATCAGACAGCCTTGGTGTGACAATCCCTCCAAAACCATCAACACCTATGTTTGGTATACTCACTAGTAGGGATGCACCGAAATGAAAATTCTGGGCCGAAAACGAAACCGAAATTTTTGGATGCACTTGGCCGACAACCGATACCGAAACCGAAAATGGCTTCATTAAAAAACATGTTTAAAATATTTTCTTTTTGTTTGTATTAAAAAAACTACAAATTAATTAAGCAATCAAACTTTTATTGATAATAAATAACAGTAATAAGGCTGTTTAACAATAACAAAACTAAATAAAATTTCTTTCTGTAACAAAATTGTGCAAAAAAAATGCTAGCTGCTTTTTTACTTCAATTTTAAATTACTGTACCAAACAACAGTGCACAAACAGAAGAAAAATAAATAAATCCAACCTCTTACTGTAAACAACATAACTATACACACTAAATTGGTCTGCTCTTAATTTAAGCAAAAGAAGCAGGTTTATCTTTATGAACAAAAGTTTTTCAGTTTTCTGGCTGAAGACACAGTTCCTCTTCTCATGAAGAACATACTGCACTGAATAAAATCACTCAGTCTGTGCTAGCTTTTAGTGCCTTTACGAATTGCGCAAAATATTACCTGCATTAAACGTTTTACTTCAATTTTAAATTACTGTGCAAAACAACACTGCAATAACAGAATAAATAAATCAAACCTTTAACTGTAAACAACATCAAATTAGGCTGCTTTTATTTTAGCAAAAGTGGCAGATTTCTCTTTATGAACAAAAGTTGTTCAGCTTTCTGGCTGGAGAGACGATTTCTGTTCTCATCAAGAACATGAGATGCTGCACTGAATAATCTCTCACTGTCTGTGCTGGTGCTTGGGGCAGATAAGTACTTGCGCGCAGTCCATGCAAGCAAAGGAAAGCGATCTTTGTTCGCGCGCCAGTAGTCAAGTGGATTGTCACTTCTGCCAATGGGTAGTTCAGCTAGATAGGTTGCTACTTCTTGTGAGGCTGCGCTTGCTCTTACACCGCTGTGGGTTGGGACGCTTTCCTGTAAAATTTCGTCAAACATATCAAAAAGCGAAGGAATGTGCGCCTCATCACTTGTACGTGACCGTTTCTCAGGCACAGTTTGCTCTGTTCTCCCCGTCGCGGCTTGTGCTTCACCAGAGGTTTCAAGAGCCGTAAGCTCTGTTTGCACCATTTCGCGTACATCCTGCCTTTTCTCATCGTCAAAGTAATGGTCTTTAAAGCGTGGATCTAATATTGTTGCAATGCCGTAAAGAGGGTTGGACTCAATGTCTTGGAAGCGTTTGTTAACAGCCTCCAGTAGAGTTTTGTTTAGCTGTTTTTACGCCATGATCTGTTTCCGCCTCTTTTCCAAGCAGGAGCTTCAGTGCTGCGATCAGTGGAATAACTTCAGCAACAGACGCTTGAGCTGAGCTTATTTCCTTGGTTAACTGTTCGAACGGGGCGAGAAGAGAGACAATGTTTTCCACCAACATCCACTGATGTGCACTCAAAGTTGCTGGCAGGTCGTGATCTGTCATGCATGCAGCTAAAACCCGCTTCTGTTCAAGTAATCCTTGCAACATATACTATGTACTGTTCCAGCGAGTGGCCACATCTTGCTGTAGTCGTTTTGTTGGCATCCCAAACTGTTTTTGCAAATCTTGTAGTCTGGAATAAGCAAGCGGAGAATGCTTAAAATGTCCCACAATTTTTCTCCCAGTTGCTGTGATTTCTGATATGCTCCGCTGACTAAGCACTCCCTCATTCACAGCCAACTGCAGCGTGTGTGCCATGCAAGGTATGCTCTTTAATCCACTGTCATCCATAGCCTTTATCATGTTCCGTGCATTATCTCTCACAATCACATGCACTTTAGACTTGTCTATGTTCCAAGTTTCAAACATGTTAGCCAAAGCATCGGATATTGCTGCTGCAGTGTGTGAGCCGACAAACTCCTGTGCATGAAGCAGAATGTTTTGCAATTTAAACTCCGCGTTTATCCACTGCGATGTCAAACTGAGCATGCTAGTTGGACTAACGTCAGAGCTCCATATGTCTGTGGTAAAACTTAGAGCAGAGATATCTGTGGTCATGAGCTCATGAACATGTTTTGCAACACGGTCATACATTTCAGGTAGAGAGGTCTCTGCAAAATACCGTCTGCTTGGCAGTGTGTAATGCGGCTCAATGTGGTGTATTAGCCTACGAAATCCGATGTCCTCCACGACTGAAAACGGCTCGTCATCTAAAGCAATGAATTCCATTACTTTCTCTGTTATGTCACGTGCTTTAGCACTGTCATTTGCAAATTTCTTAATTTTTTCGAAAACTGTGGCAACCGAGGGTGTTGATGTGCTAGTTGGCTTAGTTTTAACCAACGTTGTTTGACGGTATTCCTCAAATTCAATTGCGTGTCTTGACTTAAGGTGGTTTATTAAACCTGTAGTCGAAAATGTCTTTGCTGTTGAACCCCCTCTTGAAACTTCTGCAGAGCAAATGTTGCATATTGCAACTTTGCTGTCCTCATCTGAAACTTTGAAGTGCTTCCAAACCGCGGACATACTCCGTGTTTGATGCGTAATGACAGCGCGAACGAGACGGGAGGATGGGAGAGGCGTGGCGACAATTTCGGCTTTTATTTTCGGCGCTTTCTTACGTTTCGGCCGAAACCGATAATGCTATTTCGGCCGAAAATTTTCGGCGGCCGAAATTTCGGTGCATCCCTACTCACTAGAGAGAGGTTAGGAACACGCACTGATACCGTGCATTGCTGCACCCACCACACAACAAACCAACTTAGGATCCAGATTAGGACCCGAGTGCAACCATGCAATGGGTGATACCTCAGCACCATACTAGTTCAGAGGTAGTGGAACAGTGTGAGGCTTTTTTTTTTTTTTTTTTGGTGGCTGGAGTGCCAATTCTACCACCAACCCCCAAGTTTTTCCCTGCATGTTGGAGGACCTACATGTGATAGGCTTAAAGTGGAGAAGCACAACTTGATTATAATTGCGTATACTACACTACAGTACTATCATCGAGACTTATCCTGCTTAACTGGATGAATCCCAACCCATCTTTTATAAGTCAGTGGGCAACTGATGTTCTATACTGTTGAAAACTGGAAGAAATCAAATTCTCGCGCACAGGATCTGTTCAGAACTTTTTAAAAATATGGCAAGATCTAATTAATAAAATTTAAAAATGAGCATTTATATTGTGGGAAAAGGACATTCTTCCTTCTCTGTTTTTAAACTTTTGCTCATGCTGCTGGCTCTTCTCTCTTTCTTAATTCTGTTTTAAGTTTGACTTAATTGTATGGATTTTGTTCTTTGTTGTCCAAGTTTGACTTGATTGGAAGAAAATAACAATCCATACAATAAAAAAAACACACCCAGTGTGTGTTATCTTTTTTGCTGTGTTTCTGGCGAAGATATTTGCATATTGTAGATGAGTGTGTTAGTTAACCTGCAGATTACATCAGATAACATATCAGAGTTACCAAGTTCATTTATCTCTTCAGACCCATTGTGACCATTTTCTGTGCATTGACCATAGCCACACTGTAGCAGTGCTACCTGAGTGGGACATCAATTTTCAGCATTTTGTGGGATCACTGCAGTACTAGTTTGCCTCTGCTTTTTGTACAGGGTTTGCTGCAAGACACCTTTTTAGGCACAGGATTTAAAAGGATGCTGTTTCTGCTCAGAGGGTAATCATTTTTTTTTTCTTTGCACTTTTTCACTGCAAAACTGCAGCAAACCTTTCATCTCCCTTCATTTTTAGAATTATGTCACCCAGAAGTTTTACAGTTCTTTATTGGATGGATGTACATTATTTTCATTTGTTTATCGTTCATTTTTCTTGTGAGGTTAGTTTGTTTAGTGTTACTATCCTATGGAGCATGCTCCTTCACTACAGATCTGCATCAGGCATTCATATCATGCTAGAACAAAGTTATTTTTCCAGATGGGTGTTCATTTGGGCATTTTTCCATGTATCGCCATCAACTTTATTCTGGAAACAAGACTGTGTCTGTATCTATTAATAGGCTTTATTTGTCACTGGCAGGGGTTATTGGGGGTGGCTTACGTAAATAGCATATGGTTGTCTTTGTAAATAGTTTGCTTAATATTTTCTTTTGGACTTTTATCTTTGGTGCAGCATTTCTCTGTTGACCAGGCTTTTTAATACTATAGCGCTTCAGGGCTGCTACAACAGTGATCATTCTCTACAGTGTCATAGTGATTCTGTACCTTTTATCAAAGAAAACCAGCAAAAGTAAAAGTTACTCCTTAACTTAGCTCTGACATTTTCCCACCAACATATCTCAGAAGACCTCTACAGTATATCGTATCCATATTACCCACTGTAAAAAACTGTTAAAGAATTATGGAAACACAGAGCATTTCGGTTTAGAGAGGGTAGTCCCCCAGACTGATGATTTTTAACAGCCAAGTAAGTGTACTTTTAATGTTATGTATAATGCTTTGGTAAGATCCTGGCAAATGCATCAGTACTTTTGATAAATACAGCAAATTTCGTTGCTGTATTTTTCATAGATACTTTAAGGAGCATGTATCATCACACAAAACTTCTGTATAGACCTACCACAAGAAAGCCAAATTTTAATTAAATTCATTGTCACACATGTAGAATATATCGGAATTCTTACTTGAATGTCTGACCAGTATGCAACACGTCACTACACTCTGATGTATTTATCAGCAAGTATTATTCGACAAATGTGAATCTTACCTGGGAAACTTTGAATTCTTCCTTGGCCAGAGGTGTTTTACGATGAAATTCATATAATTTATCAGTAGTGGCGGTGTAGTTGTTGTCCTCTAATGCAATGTGTAACTAGATGAAGAATATTTCATAGCTGCTTCTGTCATATTGTGAAGTGCAACAGTTACAGTACTTGGAGGAGACTAATAGATTTTTGTTTACTGTAAAGAGAGTTAATTTTGTTTACCAGAATTCTTGAGTGTTTTAGGAAGCCAGAGTTGTTTGAAAAATTCTAACAAAAAACACATTGAAAACTTTTAAATTGTGATGCAAAACAGCTATTCAAATTTGTTTTTGAGTAGAATAATTGCCATTCAGAAATAGAATCAAAAATTTCTGTCAGTATTTTGCCTGAAATTTTTTTGGTACTTTAAATGTTATGTAGAATAATCAAATGTTAAATGACAGTAACTTTTTTGGTGAATGTTTAGTTTTCTATGCAAGTCATTTTCTCATTTTCTTTCTATTTAGGCAAAGTCCCGGGGTGTGGAGAAAGCCAGAGAGCGAATGTTCACTGGAGAGAAAATTAACTTTACAGAGGTAATGCTCAACATTTATGTGTGTCATTTGTTTGGCCTATTGGGTAAAATGTAAAAGGAAATGCGTTGTAACTCTTATTAAACATGAACAGCAAATGTTCTACCTGGCTTTTCCTGGTGTGTTAAAATGTGTGATACATGCACAAAATAAATAAAATTGATAAATTTGATAAAATTGATAAATAAAAAAGATGATGTTATTTTAATTTTATTTAGCATTTAGTGCTTCTGAGCTTATTTTATATACATACATACACGAGGGCACGTGGTACACAAATAAATACGGTAAGACGTGCATCCCTAAATTTTTACAAAGAAAATCGCGAAAATCGTTTTGCCCCGTGTACGATGGGTGCTGTGATTGTATAGGAAGCGTTTAGAGAGAGAGAGAGGGAGCGCGAGTGCGCGAGCAAGTGAGAGAGAGGGAGTGCGCGAGCAAGCGAGAGAGAGGGAGCGCGAGCAAGCAAGAGAGAGAGAATGCGAGTCCGTGATCAAGCGGGCGAGAGGGAGAGAGAGCACGAGCGAGCGAACGAGCCCAAGCAGAAGAGTAAACGTTACAGAATTACATTTCCTCGTGTATGACGTGCACCTGATTTTCTAATGCTAATTTTCAGGAAAAAAATGTGCACGTGGTGTATATACCTGTGTATATATATATATATACAAACCGGATTCCAAAAAAGTTGGGACACTATACAAATCGTGAATAAAAACTGAATGCAATGATGTGGAGGTGCCAACTTCTAATATTTTATTCAGAATAGAACATAAATCACGGAACAAAAGTTTAAACTGAGAAAATGTATCATTTTAAGGGAAAAATATGTTGATTCAGAATTTCATGGTGTCAACAAATCCCAAAAAAGTTGGGACAAGGCCATTTTCACCACTGTGTGGCATCTCCCCTTCTTACAACACTCAACAGACGTCTGGGGACCGAGGAGACCAGTTTCTCAAGTTTAGAAATAGGAATGCTCTCCCATTCTTGTCTAATACAGGCCTCTAACTGTTCAATCGTCTTGGGCCTTCTTTGTCGCACCTTCCTCTTTATGATGCGCCAAATGTTCTCTATAGGTGAAAGATCTGGACTGCAGACTGGCCATTTCAGTACCCGGATCCTTCTCCTACGCAGCCATGATGTTGTGATTGATGCAGAATGTGGTCTGGCATTATCTTCTTGAAAAATGCAGGGTCTTCCCTGAAAGAGATGACGTCTGGATGGGAGCATATGTTGTTCTAGAACCTGAATATATTTTTCTGCATTGATGGTGCCTTTCCAGACATGCAAGCTGCCCATGCCACACGCACTCATGCAACCCCATACCATCAGAGATGCAGGCTTCTGAACTGAGCGTTGATAACAACTTGGGTTGTCCTGGTCCTCTTTGGTCCGGATGACATGGCGTCCCAGATTTCCAAAAAGAACTTCGAATCGTGACTCGTCTGAACACAGAACAGTCTTCCATTTTGCCACACTCCATTTTAAATGATCCCTGGCCCAGTGACAACGCCTGAGCTTGTGGATCTTGCTTAGAAATGGCTTCTTCTTTGCACTGTAGAGTTTCAGCTGGCAACGGCGGATGGCACAGTGGATTGTGTTCACTGGCAATGGTTTCTGGAAGTATTCCTGAGCCCATTCTGTGATTTCCTTTACAGTAGCATTCCTGTTTGTGGTGAAGTGTCGTTTAAGGGCCCGGAGATCACGGGCATCCAGTATGGTTTTACGGCCTTGACCCTTACGCACAGAGATTGTTCCAGATTCTCTGAATCTTCAGATGATGTTATGCACAGTTGATGATGATAGATGCAAAGTCTTTGCAATTTTTCGCTGGGTAACACCTTTCTGATATTGCTCCACTATCTTTCTGCGCAACATTGTGGGAATTGGTGATCCTCTACCCATCTTGGCTTCTGAGAGACACTGCCACTCTGAGAAGCTCTTTTTATACCCAATCATGTTGCCAATTGACCTAATTAGTGTTTATTGGTCTTCCAGCTCTTCGTTATGCTCAAATTTACTTTTTCCAGCCTCTTATTGCTACTTGTCCCAACTTTTTTGGGATTTGTTGACACCGTGAAATTTTGAATCAACATATTTTTCCTTTAAAATGATACATTTACTCGGATTAAATGTTTGATCTGTCATCTACGTTCTACGTTCTATTACAAATAAAATATTGACATTTGCCATCTCCACATCATTGCATTCAGTTTTTATTCACAATTTGTTTAGTGTCCCAACTTCTTTGGAATCCGGTTTGTATATATTCATTGAAATAATTACACAGCAAGGTGCACAAGCAATACAAACATAATGTGTATATTATTGAAGTAAAGGTTCATATAAATTGATTATATACAAATTTTTAACAAATTGAGAGATGTCAACTGGTTAAAATGCACGAAATTATACATGTATTGCGTTATAGTCCACATATAGTGTATGTATATTATTAAAATAATGATATAAAAATCATATAAAATGGTATAGAATCTGCGTCGTAGACGTATTTTGTGTCATATTTCTTCAAAGAAGTTTTTAATTAATTTGCTTTAAAAAATCTTACGGCAAACATGTGAAACGTTGAAAATCGCTGATCTTAATCAATTTGTTTTAACGCATGCTCTGTGCAAAATGCTGTCATATCTGTTAGTAAACATGGACAAGGACAAGCGATGTCCTGATGTCTGCGTTCTAAGGCTGCAGGTGTATTAAACGCTATTGACGTTTTACTGGGGTGCTCTGTGATTGAGGGCGGACAGTAAACTTTGTTAAAATGATATTGAAAAATACCAGTCATCAGTTGTGTTTTCAGTCGTTTTGGCGTGTTTACTGTTCTGTTACCAAAAATTCTTCAACGGGGCTCATCAACAAAGAAACGTGGATAGTAAGATTTAGTAAAATAACAGTAATAATAATACATTGCTCGACACCCAGTAACACTTTACAAAGACATTTAAAAGACAGCTCGTTAAAATAAATGTAGCAATCCATTGTCATGCTATAAGTGACAGCTTGCTCTTAAACATTTACACAGGTGGTTTTTCCTGGGAATAATAAAGGGGAAAAAAATCCACGGGAAAGGTTTTGTTGTTGAACTCAAATTTCACCTCCGCCATGTGAGTCATTAAAACTATTGGAATGAAATATTGTTCTATATAAATAAATAAATAAATTTCCTATCACACCCACCCTTTCACCCCTGTACATTGGAGAGGAATCTCATTTTCACAGCAGTTGCAATTATCCTATAAAACACACAGGAGTTCTGTGCACCGTTTTTCATGGGAGATTAAAACTCATCAAATGTATTTAAAAAAACTTTTAGCAGCCCGTGGCATTCCTCATCTGCAGTGGGCCATTACAAAATGAACACCAGGCAGTTAAAATTGTGCACAGTTTCTTTAATAAGCCTATCAGACAGTGTTTTATAGCACTTTCATATGTAGTGTGTCTCTTAATCCCTTCTAGCAGAGGAGACACTTATTTCCACAGCTTGGTCTATGCTGTAGAAATGTGTGCCCCCTGTCTTCTGCTTGTAAATTAATACTAGAATTACAAAACTGTCCAGTTTATTTAAAGAGATTGAAGGAAGTCTTTTATATCACTTTTTTGTCTACTATGTCCTTACTCATCCACTAATTAAAAAAAAAAAAATCAAGCGCTTACACTGTCTTTTTTAAGTATGTCTATGAAAATTGCTGTGAGTAGCCAGAAAAATGCTATATAAATGTAAGATATTAATAATAATAATAATATTATTTAGGTTTTTTAAAATCCAAATAAACCTGATAGGACTTCTTCCAAGATATGTGCCACTCTAGGGTACCAACAATGTCAAACTGATTAGGAAATTTTGTGATCAGTTTGTTTAAAGTATATTAAGCAAAAAATAACTTTTTATCATCTTCTCATTTCTAATTTGGCATTTCATGATACAGTATATACTGCAAATACACATTTAAATTGTAACCGCTGACAATTATTTACTCGTGTGCTTGCGTTTTCCATAAAACAGCTTCAATATGTGCACAAAGTATAGGTGATAAAACACACAAATTCTGACATTAGCATGACTGTTGAAGAAAAAACATGTATTAGAAAGTATTCTATGGAGTTTTCATAAATTATTATATACCTTTTGAGGTTTCTTGATATATTTTGTAATCAGGTTTTTAAAATTTTTTTTGATTTTTACTGCCACTTCACAGATCAACAATCCCCAACTTGGTCACTGTCCGAATAAGTCTTTCAACTTTTTTCCTGTATCCATTAATACATTTTCCGGGTTTCACTACCCATCTGAAAGAGTTGGCATCAGATTGGGTGACACTTTTAAATTGTAGTAGTATGAGCGAGCGTCAGTGTGGCAAGCACTAGACTGGCATTTCTTTCCGTCTCATTTTTTGTCTTCTGGCCCAAGCCTGTAAATCTCTTTTGTAAATGGGCTATATTAAAACCATACTAAAAGATATTTGTGTATGTGTGTTGTAATGCCCCATGTTGTAAGTGTTAAATCCATTGAAGAAGTCAACTTAAACAAAGAAAATGTACATTTTACAGGTTTGTTTGAAGTGTTTTACATTATAACCATATTATTAATTGCTGCGTGAATATAATTTTTTCAAGGGAATGACCTTTACTGTTGTCGAAAAAGGCAAGCAGGGCAACAGGAGGAATATGAAAGTTATTTATTGAGTTTAGGAGACAAAGGATGTAAGGAAGTTCATGCAAGTGCTATCGGTGTACATTCTGGAATTTATAAAACTGCTGATATTATTTCACAAAGATGTTACTGGCCTGGTTTTATGGTGACATTAAAATGGCTACGTTTTCTGATAATTATAATCATTATTTTAATTAAAAGACTATAATTGTCAGAACAGATTCAATAAAATGTTTTAATATCTCAGTTGCTGTTTGTCTGACTCTTTAATTGACTTGTCCTACAAATGTGTATCAGTGGATATTTGGTACTTCATTTGACAAATAATATTAATTTTTCCAAGTCTCATATATTTCAGATAGATAGATGGAACTTTACTTGTCCTCTAAGGGAAAATGTGCTTCTTTTTTTAACAGAGGCTGAATGAATAAATATATTAATATTAATATAATGAAAAAAACAGCCAATCCAATAACAATTTGAGCTGTCTAATGTTCATTCTGCAAACAACAGTTGGCGCTCACAACTTTGACGCAAAAGCTCAGCTGTAGAAGTGAGTGTCCCTTTGAGTGGAGAGGACAATGGGACACAGTAACAACAACAACAACATTTATTTATATAGCACATTTTCATACAAACAGTAGCTCAAAGTGCTTTACATAATAAAGAATAGAAAAATAAAAGACACAATAAGAAAACAAAATAAATCAGCATTAATTAACATCGAATAAGAGTAAGGTCCAATGGCCAGGGGGGACAGAAAAAACAAAAAAAAACTCCAGACGGCTGGAGAAAAAAAAAAAAAAAATCTGTAGGGATTCCAGACCATGAGACCGCCCAGTCCCCTCTGGGCATTCTACTTAACATAAATGAAACAGTCCTCTTTGGATTTAGGGTTCTCACGGAAAGGCTTGATGATGATGGTCACGTAGAATTCTGCCTTTTAATCCATCCATCATTGTTGGAGCATCATGAAGCTTTGAGTAGGTGGTGGTAGCGCAGGCCACCATCACAAAGAAACCGGAAAAAGAAACAGAAAAGAGAGTAGGGGTCAGTACGGATTTTAGAGCTACCCTGAATAGTTATTATGAGGGAATTGAACATACAGAGTATCAGGATTAAGTTAAATTAAGTTAAATTGAAGTTATAGAAAGGCCATGTTAAAGTAATATGTTTTCAGCAGTGTTTTAAAGTGCTCTACTGTATTAGCCTGACGAATTCCTATTGGCAGGCTATTCCAGATTTTAGGTGCATAGCAGCAGAAGGCCGCCTCACCACTTCTTTTAAGTTTTGTTCTTGGAATTCTAAGGAGACACTCATTTGAGGATCTGAGGTTACGATTTGGAATATAGGGTGTCAGACATTCCGATATATAAGAAGGGGCGAGATTATTTAAGGCTTTATAAACCATAAGCAGAATTTTAAAGTCAATCCTGAATGACACAGGTAACCAGTGTAGTGACATCAAAACTGGAGAAATGTGTTCAGATTTTCTTTTCCTAGTTTGGATTCTAGCAGCTGCATTCTGCACTAGTTGCAAACGATTTATGTCTTTCTTGGGTAGTCCTGAGAGGAGTGCGTTACAGTAATCTAGTCGACTGAAAACAAACGCGTGAACTAATTTCTCAGCATCTTTCAGTGATATAAGAGGTCTAACTTTACTTATGTTTCTTAAGTGAAAAAATGCTGTCCTAGTGATCTGATTAATATGCGATTTAAAATTCAGATTACAGTCAACAATTACCCCTAAGCTTTTTACCTCCGTCTTGACTTTTAATCCTAATGTATCCAGTTTATTTCTAATAGCCTCATTGTATCCATTATTGCTAATCACTAAGATTTCAGTTTTCTCTTTATTTAACTTGAGAAAGTTACTATTCATCCATTCTGAGATACAAGTCAGACATTGTGTTAGTGAATCAATAGAATCGGGGTCATCAGGTGCTACTGATAAATACAGCTGTGTGTCATCAGCATAGCTGTGGTAGCTCACGTTGTGCCCTGAGATAATCTGACCCAACGGAAGCATGTAGATTGAGAATAACAGCGGACCCAGGATAGAGCCTTGTGGAACACCATATCGGATATCATGTGTCTTTGAGTTGTAATTACCACAACTAACAAAAAATGTTCTCCCTGTCAGGTAGGATTCAAACCAATTTAAGACACTGCCAGAGAGGCCCACCCATTGACTAAGGCGATTTCTAAGAATTTTATGATCAAAAGTGTCAAATGCAGCACTCAGATCTAAGAGGATGAGAACAGATATATGGCCTCTGTCTGCATTCACTCGCAAATCATTTACTACTTTAATGAGTGCAGTTTCTGTGCTGTGATTTATTCTAAAACCCGACTGAAATTTATCAAGAATAGCATGTTTATTTAGGTGGTCATTTAACTGCATAATGACTGCTTTCTCCAGAACTTTGCTTAAGAAAGGCAGGTTAGAGATGGGTCTAAAATTTTCAAGAGCCGAGGGGTCAAGATTATGTTTCTTAAGAAGGGGTTTAACTACAGCAGTCTTAAGACAGTCTGGGAAGACCCCCGTATCTAATGACGAATTTACTATGTCCAGAACATTATTAATTAGCACGCCCGATACTTCTTTGAAAAGCCTTGTTGATACTGGGTCAAGGACGCAGGTGGAGGATTTTAATTGAGATATTATTTTTTGTAAATCAGGTAAATCTATCCTAGTGAAAGAGTTTAATTTGTTTATAACAGAATGCTGGGGTTTAGGAGGATCCTTAGTGTTGGAGGGATATACTATGTTATTTCTAATATCATTAATTTTTTTATTGAAAAATACAGCGATAGCCTCACAGGTTTTACTGGAAGTAATTAGGAGGCATTCCTTTGAGTTACCTGGGTTTAGTAGGTGATCAATTGTAGAAAATAAGACTCTGGGATTACTAGCATTGTCATTTATAATCTTTGAGAAATAACAGCGTCTCTCAAGACGGACAGTGTTATTGTATTCTGTTATTTTGACTTTTAATATTTCATAGTGGATAGTTAGTTTAGTCTTCCTTCATTTATGCTCAGCTCTGCGGCATGTTCTCTTTAAGTCCGACACTCTTTGGGTCTTCCATGGTATAACAGTACTAGAAGATTTTTTTACTGTCTTTTCAGGTGCAACTATGTCAACAGCAGCTCTCACTTTAGTATTAAATCTTTCCACCTTACTATTTACATTATCCTCGCTATTATAGTTGGCACTATAAACGGACTGATTGCTTAGAATGTTTGTAAGTTTTAAAGCTGCTGCTGAGTCAAAGAAGCGTTTTTTAACAATATGCTTCTCATGAGTGTTTTTTATCATTATTTCTATATTAAAAAGTAGAAGAAAATGGTCTGATAGACCAATATCAATGATCTGCTTTACATCAACTTTCAGTCCTTTAGTAATCACTAAGTCTAACGTATGACCTGCTTTATGTGTAGGCTGATTTACGAGCTGCCTCAAATCAAATCTGCGAAGTCAGCCTTCAGGATTTCTGATTGTCGGTGCCTTATGTCGTTTATGCCGGCATGCAAAACGATTGCTCCAACTGCCCTCTCCTTGTGTTTCTCGTAGACTGCTGGTGCACGTCTCATCACATCTCGGACGCGAGCACCGGGAAAACAAGAAACAAATGATTTTGCATTAGGGCATGCGACATTAAGGTTCCTAACAACAGAATCACCTACCACTATTACATCACGAGGGGCTGAAGGCGAACTGGGGACGCGGAGAGGGTCAAACCGGTTCTGAGATAGGATGCTCGCCTGTGCCGATGGAGGTGCTCTGGCCTTGAACCCCCGCCTGCATAGCTGAAATCCACCGAGGTCATCAGCGGCGTCGCTCCTACGAGACACGGGGGTGAGGTCGGCACAACGCGGGGTTGATGTTTCGCCGGTTACAGATGGTGAGGACGGTTTATCCAACAGCCGGGCCTTCAGATCCCTAAGGTATCTCCGTCGGGACAGGAGTTTCTGAATCTGTTCGTCGAATGCCTGAAGTTCTTCAACTACGATTTCAACGCGAGTTACCCCACTGTCGGCCATTTTCTGCTTCGTGCCCTAGGAGGAATGAGAGAGAGAGAGAGAGAGAGGTTAGTATGTGGGTCACTGGGTCTCTATACCCAGTAGACTTGAAAGTGATGTAGAAGACTTTCATCAATCTTTTACCATGGATTTCAGATAATATTAGTTATCCAGGGTTCATTTTGAAAGCAGCAGACAGTGTGCACACAAGCCCATGGATCTGCTCCAGCCATGGAAATGAGTGTTCCCTGTAGGGGATAGGATGCAGACACATAGTGGAGAAGATTATATAGAAAACTATACCTACGACCTTTTAAAATCAATTTCACATATTTTTACCTCTCCGGTGTTCATTTTGTAATCAGCAGTCAGAGGGCACATATTTTACGGCTCTACAGCAGCCATGGAAAACGAGCGTCCCGACCAGTGGATGAGACATGCGTTTTCATTCCAATAGTTTTAATGACTCACATGGCGGAGGTGAAATTTGAGTTCAACAACAAAACCTTTCCTGTGGATTTTTTCCCCTTTTTTATTCCCAGGAAAAACCACCTGTGTAAATGTTTAAGAGCAAGCTGTCACTTATAGCATGACAATGGATTGCTACGTTTATTTTAACGAGCTGTCTTTTAAATGTCTTTGTAAAGTGTTACTGGGTGTCGAGCAATGTATTATTATTACTGATATTTTACTAAATCTTACTATCCACGTTTCTTTCATGAGCCCCGTTGAAGAATTTTTTGGTAACAGAACAGTAAACACGCCAAAACGACTGAAAACACAACTGACGACTGGTATTTTTCGATATCATTTTAACAAAGTTTACTGTCCGCCCTCAATCACAGAGCACCCCAGTAAAATGTTAATAGCGTTTAATATACCTGCAGCCTTAGAACGCAGACATCAGGACATCGCTGCGCGTGCATGTTTACTAACGGATATGACAGCATTTTGGACGGAGCATGCGTTAAAACAAATTGATTAAGATCAGCGATTTTCAACAGTTCACATATTTGCCGTAAGATTTTTTAAAGCAAACTAATTAAAAACATCTTTGAAGAAATATGACACAAAATACGTCTACGACGCAGATTCTATACCATTTTACATGATTTTTATATCATTATTTTAATAATATACATACACTATATGTGGACTATAAAGCAATACATGTATAATTTCATGCATTTTAACCAGTTGACATCTCTCAACTTGTTAAAAATTTGTATATAATCAATTTATATGAACCTTTACTTCAATAATATACACATTATGTTTGTATTGCGTGTGCACCTTGCTGTGTAATTATTTCAATGAACTCATGGTATTGTCGAGCACATAGTGTCCCCATTTATACCACACTATGCAGCGGCTGAATTTGATCACGCATTCACACGTATAATAAATAATAATAATAATACTATTATTATTATTGTTATTAATTCCTTACGTTTTTATAGCGCCTTTCTTACTACTCAAAGCAATTTGTAAAAATAAATAAATAAAATAACAGAAAGGAAGCCCCCCGGACACAGACCAGTGATCATTTAACTGCGAGTCAGCAATCTCACTCTTACCACCACCTCTTCCTGTTAGATAGGCGCATTATAATTTTGAGCACTACTTTTGTTATTTTATACTCTCATAAACACATTATATCAAAAAGGTTTTTTAAAAAGCCAATTTGAAGCAAAGAGAGTAAGTAGTAAGTATTTTCTTCTGTAAGTCAATCAAAAATGCTTAAGCCTAAAAAAAGATCGTCCTGTCAAAATAAGAGACTCTTTCACCTTGTTGACGTGAATCATCTTTAAATTAAATGCTGCCAATAACGAATAATAGAAATCGCCGCGCTGCTTTCTAACTTTGATGAACTAAAGTTTTATTGGGTGAAAAAAATGATCGTCCGTAACAGATACACTTAATCAGTAGTGTGTGCGACCCATGATTTGTGAGTTTGACTGGTTGTGTTGTGTTGTGTTGTGTACGCGCGCGCGCGGGTGTGGTTTTCTCAGTTTTACAATAAAAACAGACATCAGTTATTTGTAAAGCAGGAATATTCTGATCACTTTGGTCCCTGATCACTGATAAACATTCAGAAGAAACAGCGCTATTCCAGTGTTTTCCTCCATAACATCCTTTCAGCAAACAGGACTAAGTTCCTTGCTGATAGCCCTTTAATGAAATGCTGCCAATACAGAATAACAGATATCACCGGGTGGCTTTCCACCAATGATAAACCAGCGTCTCATGAGGTGAAAAAATGGGAGGTACTGTGGTTGCGATTAATGCTTTCTGGTAACTCTGCTTTTGAGAAGAATCTGTCATGGGTGGGAAAAGAGGGAGCGAGTGAGGCGGGTACAATGAGCCCGGACGGGACAGAGCGAGGCAAAGAGGCGGGTATCTGTGCGAGTGTTTTAAATAATGAAAGGAAAAAAGTGCTTTGAAATCGAGGACCCCCAACCAAGAGGGCTTACGAAACAAAACGCGACAGACAGGCATATGCTACTTGTATAAAATGTGCACAATAATTACAACAGTGTTGAAGCAATGATGAAGCGAAAGGGAGATGCTAAACATGGGTGGCCGCGTTGTGCCTGCCCATAAATCCCAACCAATGTATATATCTGAACGGATCTATCTGAACCAATATATATATCAGAACGGATGTATCTTAACCGATTTATATATCTAAACCAATCTATTTTATATATACAGTGGTGTGAAAAACTATTTGTCCCCTTCCTTATTTCTTATTCTTTTGCATGTTTGTCACACAAAATGTTTCTGATCATCAAACACATGTAACCATTAGTCAAATATAACACAAGTAAACACAAAAGGCAGTTTTTAAATGATGGTTTTTATTATTTAGGGAGAAAAAAAATCCAAACCTACATGGCCCTGTGTGAAAAAGTAATTGC
>JANRMT010062806.1:20619198-20642335 GCA_026402145.1 Polypterus bichir lapradei
GTCCGTCCTGGTTATGCAGGGGGCCTCGGGTACAGGGCTTGGAAGCCCAGCCCTGTAGGGACCCGTGGCCACCGCCAGGCGGCGCCCCAGTGCCTAATTATCCTGGGAGCCCGGCACTTCCGCCACACCAGGAAGTGCCGGGGGGAAGACGACAGGGGATACACGGACGGCTTCCGGGTGCGCAGCCGGCACTTCCGCCACACAGGGGTGTGGCCAGCGTTAAGTGCCGGGAAGCAGCTGGAGCCCATCCGGGTTCCCATAAAAGGGGCCGCCTCTCTCCAGTCGAAAGGTGGAAGTCGGGAGGCAGTAGACGGAACTGGAGAGAGAGGACGGGAGGCGGCCAGGAAAGCACAGAGACTGTGGGCCCTGGACATTGGGGAAATCGGTTCGGAAGGCACTGGGGTTCGTGAGTGCACGTGACTTTGTAAATAGTATTCATAGTGTAAATAAACAGTGTGTGGGGTGCAAAAATGTTGTCCGTCTGTCTGTGCCGGGGCCAGTGTTCACAATATATATATATCCAACCCGCTGAATCCGAACACAGGGTCACGGGGGTCTGCTGGAGCCAATCCCAGCCAACACAGGGCACAAGGCAGGAACCAATCCTGGGCAGGGTGCCAACCCACCGCAGTACACACACAAACACACCCACCCACCAAGCACACACTAGGGCCAATTAAGAATCGCCAATCCACCTAACCTGCATGTCTTTGGACTGTGGGAGGAAACCTGAGCACCCGGAGGAAACCCACGCAGACACGGGGAGAACATGCAAACTCCACGCAAGGAGGACCCGGGAAGCGAACCCGGGTCTCCTAACTGCGAGGCAGCAGCGCTACCACTGCGCCGCCCTATATAATAAATATATATATATAATATAATATAATATATTACAGACATATTTTGAAGTATGGGTGAGCAATAATGATGTATTTTAAAGTCCTCGATAACAAGTTGCCAACTCACATTCTGCCTTTAAGGCAAAATGAGCCAGTTGGAAAATGATAGTTGCAAACAAGCAATTCGACATCTAATTTTATTTATATATACTGTAGGTGGAATCCCTCTTATGAAACCATAAAAATATTCCAATATAACTGAAATTTAGTGCATTGTTAAAAAATCAAGTTTTGTGTTGTAATTATGCTACAAAAGCTGTTATAATGATACAAGGTAAATCAGAAATGTTGCTGTTATTGCCCATTATGTTTAATTGAAAAGAAAAGCAGTTTTTGTTTGAGATGATGAATCCTTAACAGTTTTAATATAAAACAACAGCAAATCAGAGGTCTCAGGTTCAAGGGTGAAATGGTACAGGATTGGGACAAAAATCTGTTTAAAATCTGTTTTTAGTAAACCCTTTAACCAAAAAGCAGAGCAGTGCAGTAGAAAAATCTGTCCATTTTATAAATAACGACACAAAGTAACAATTAAAAATTATAAAGACGGTGGTCTTGGAAATGATTTGAAAAATACTTGTCTGGAGTAGCATGATGTTGAATTAAGTTTTGAGGTTAAATCAAGGACCATTCTTTTACATTCAAATGTAAGCAATGTAATGTTCGATCTGACATCCTTACTAGAAGCTAGGTCTTCAACTCCTACAGGCTGGAGTGTTTTAAAGCTGATTACTGTATTTGGGCAAACCAATTTAATCAAAGAGGAAGCAGAAGAGCAAAAAACCTCAACTGAAATCTCTCATCACATTTAGCTGCAGTTTTGGCAATCTGCTGCAAATGCTGTCTTTGCCCCTGTCCTGACTGGCCAAAGTTCACATGCACTCTAACCATTTATTGTTGGCTGTCAACCTAACAGCATGTTTTAGACTGTGAGAGTAGAAGTCCCTGGAGGAGTCCCATACAAATAAGGAGAAAAAGAAACTACTTACAAAAGACACTCATTTGAGAATTTAACTCAAAGTCCAAACCAGTCTTTCTCTGGTTCTGTAGCCCTCTGGTATTTGTTTGAACCAGTTTGATAATCAGTGAGCAGTTTTTACATTTTGTTGACCTCATTGTTTAATTAGCTATTTTTTTATTTGTTTTGTTTCAATTAGTTTCTTAGTTTGTAGTCAGGAAAGTGTGCAAGTGTTAAAATATACATTTATAAGAAGTGAAGAAATACTTGTATTTTTTGACATGTCTTTAGATGCTTAACTCTATGACTTACTTTCTAATATACATTTTGTGTATAGTTTGATCTCTTAATTGTATCCAAATACTGATAATTACTGACAAGCATAGTGGTCACAGGGGAAAGAGTTCACAGAGTTCTAAAAGGCAACTATTTAAGTTTTTCCCACTTGTTTGCTTACTAGTAAATAATAGCAAACTTAACCAGAAATTTTTTTATGCACCTGTATTCCTACTTTGTTCAGTAAAAATGTAGCATAATTAGTTCATAATTTCTGGACTGATGCAAGAAACGCAAACTTAAAGAAACTGCTTGCTTAATTAACGCAGGGGTTCAAATGACACATTTGTTTGCTGTATGCTCTTAAATATTTCTGCTTCTTTCCCATGTTGTGCAAAATTATTATTTTTTAATTCATGAAGTTATTTTTTCACTATTCTTGCTACTGTGTTTGTGAAGTGGATTAAATGTTATTTTCTGGGTTTTTTTGTTAGAATCGAGCTGTACTACACATTGCTCTGAGAAACCGCTCCAACACTCCTATCCTTGTTAATGGCAAAGACGTAATGCCTGAGGTTAACAATGTTTTGGAGAAGATGAAGAAATTTTGCCAGGTAAGACTTAATGAATTGGTGTTAATTATAGATTGATATACAATCTTTGTCACTGTGCAATCATTACTTCATTATGCTTCTTTAATGTTGGATACGTTACATTTGCTGGAATCCTTAAAGGAAGAGCCTGTTAAAGGATGCATTGTTTCCACTATTACTAAGACTGTATTCATGAAATAAAGCTGAAGATAAAGTATTAATTATAAACAGGTATCTTTTACCAACTTTATTACTCAGGAATATTTACAACTTTCTAGCGCAGTATTCATGTGTAATGAAAGAGACCCTCTGCCTTATCTGCTGTTGTAGAGGAAGTTGAAGATTATAGTGTGCATAGCTGGCCAAGGTATAGGGTGTTGTCCAGTAGCCATAATTTTTATATTCCCAACATAGCTAAAAGCAGAATCTTCTGTCTGGTTGCCACCCTTTTAATCAAGAATTGCATATGAGGAAACTAGAAAAAAATATGCAATGGTTTTACATAGGTGCATTACACATTCCATAAATTGAATATTCCTCAAAGGTGATATATTAAGTTTAGTAGGTGCCCAGGAAGCTGGGTAGCAGTACCCTAAACTTGATTATTTTTGTATAGTAGCCTTGACCCCTATTAATTATATAATTGAATGCCTATATCTTCTCTTGTCACCTGGCCATGATACCAGGATTCACTAACTTAATATCAGTGTTTAGCTCTGACATGGGCATGACTTTTACTTGGGAAATAATTACATTGGTATTAAAACACGTTATTTTATTGTGTATAGATTTTTGTTTCAGCTTTTGTAAGAGTGCCAATAGTTTTTGAGCTCTTTCTTCTTTAAACTACTCCCCTCTAACCAATAGAAATCTACTCAAAGGGTATGGCAAAAAGCACAGTCCCACTCATTCCTCATAAGAGTACCAGCGGACAAGGTGTTAACTCTTTTTCCTACTTTTTTCATTTGCCAATATTAAGTCATATAGATATATTTAGATATATATATAGAGATAGATTTTTTAAAATTATAGGGTGCAGCAAAATTTCAGTGTAAATAGTTTGAACATAAATTTGATATCATTATCAACTGATCAGTCAAGTTGTATTGTACAAATCCTTTTACTTCTCCTTGGAAGACCAATATTAAATTATGCTTTATCCAACCTTTTAAGAGTATAAACAAGATTGCCTGTGGAAACCAGATATATTTATTCTGTTAAGATTTAGGGCATTTTTTAAATCATTTACTTAAAAAAAAAAAAAAAGTTTTTTTAAATGAAATGCTAGTGACCATTTGGTATTATAACATTAACAGCATGACGGTATGATTTTTATGTATTTTAAGTCACTTAGGGGGAAAGGAGAATTTTCTTTTTTTTAAGCAAAAGATCTAAGTGTTGGTGGGACAATGTTTGCCTGTCAGTACAGATGAACTATACTACTGGTCCTTATTACTTTCTGTTTGTATAAATTAAACAGATTTTAGTATTCAATCAGTGTATCCAGCAAACATTTTATTAAAGATATTTTCACTTTTAAGGTAATTAGTAAAGCATGGAGTGTTTTTGCCAGATTTTGTCATATTTAAATATATGCGGTATACTACTTTGCTTACACTTAACAGCTGTTTATGTGATCTCTTTTTAAATCTTGTTGTGGTGCATTTTTAGAAAGTTCGTAGTGGAGACTGGAAGGGTTACACTGGAAAAGCCATTACTGATGTTGTCAATATTGGTATTGGTGGGTCAGACCTGGTAAGTAATAAGAAAAACTAATTTGTTAATGAATTCTTTGGGTAATTTGTTTCCTGTTAGTTCTCCCTGTCAATTACTGATTAATACCCTGGAACCCTTGGCTCATTATATTAAAAAAAACATTATTCTGTCTAATATATCATAGCCTCCTTAGCATTGCATTTTTTCCTCAAAAACATGTAAAATGAGTTGCATTATTTGGCTTCAAAAATAACATTTTTATTTCAACTGTTAAGCATGCAGAACACTAAAAGTATAAAGTCAGAAGTATAATAATGATACTACTACTACTGATAATAATGATGATGATGAATAATAATATGAACAGCACACTGTACACATGTAAGTGACACGAGTATCACTTTTGTATTCCCAGAATTACTTTCGGTTTCACTAGCCGTTTCAGTTTCACTGCCTGAAGACAGATTCACTTCAATATAACTGATGCTGAGAGGTGTTTCTTACGAGATGCCATTATGAGGCTAAGAGAAGACGCATCTACACCGTTGCCTGGGTAATGCTCGGGCCTGACACTTACGCAAGACGTGCCTATTCTGGTGCCGAGTAACACTCAGCACCAATTCTGTTGGCACTTTTACAGTACGAATAAACCTCATGTCTTACATCTATACTAAAATATGTGTCTATACTATTGCCCAAATGACACTCAGGACTAACGCTTTTAGCACTGTTTTTACAGTCTGAGTGATGCTTAAGTGGAGTGGAGATTAAGTGGCGTCCACTTCTTGAATTAATTTTTTTTAGTGATTTTTTTGAACACATAAAATGCTTTAATGTGCAAAATACATAAATGCAGTAAGACAAAGAGTGGAATATCTTAGTACATGATTTCTTATATGCTTTTTCCACTGTAAAAGCAAGGTGTACCTGTATCATTACAGTAAACATACTCATAGGGTTCATAAGACAGCATGATCATTAATTTGCTTGTGTTTATAAAATGCAGGAAGAAAAACTATGACAGTCTTGTCATTCAGAGGCGAGGTTTGGTGTTACAATGAACACCTTAAAATATAGACCCCAAAACTCACTGTCAGGCATATATTTTATCATTTATCATTTTATTTGTTCACAAAAAAGAATGCATTGAACTGTACCAAGGTTGTTATAGTTAACAAAAACTAAAATCAAAACTGAAACTATTAATAAAACAACTTTTTTTGTAAACTGAAATAAAATAATTAACAAAACTGACATGAAACACGAAAAACAAAAGTCTAAACAAAACTATTAAAAGTAACTGAAAAGACTAACTGAAATAAAATGATAATTTACTAAAAATATTTTTAGTTTTTGTAACAACCAGACTTACCTGGGCTGCAGGGGTCCCTAAATTAATCAAAATATATATTAATAAGGATTTCATATTTGGCTTTTAATTAAATACTCCTGTCATTAATCTCTAACCCTTGTAACTTTTAACTCTAAAAGAGAAGATCCAAGTCATTCACCACGAGCCGCCCACATATATACATCCAGTGAACGACAGGTGTTGACATAGCATTTGCAGTGACAGAGTAAGCTGAATATGGGCGTGTATAAAGAGTGTCGCAAAGAAAGCCCATTAACTGTGTGATAACAGTGACAGTTCTTCAGGAGCTAATAGTGGCAGCATGATAGGTGATGGTTTTGCATTGAATGTGCTCGGGAACTTTCAAAGCTGCCATTCACTGGATCTCCGGGGCTCAAGAGAAAAGTGTTAGATACAGATAATCCTTTACAGAATTTCAGTCTGTGCACAAATTACGGCATGTTAGGTGTAATTCTGAATGAGCCCAAGATATAGCATGTACACGGCAATTAATACAGCAGCACACACTAAGCCAAATTCCAGGCTGCTTGAAGTCTGATGTCCATTATGATGAGCTGCCGCATTTCTTGGTGCTTTTTGTATATCAAGATGGAATTCATATGTCTGAAGTCGGAATGTGCTGGTCAACAAAAACTTTACAATATGGGCATAAAAATCACTAGTGAATATCGTTTCAGTATATTTCTCAGGTATTTGCATTTTGTTGACAATAATTCACCTGCCACTGCGCACATTTTAATTCTGAAATTAAAATGGCTAAGATCAAGAGATTGACTAAGTCAACATATAAGATCAGCATGTTGTTGCTGACCAATCACTTTTGCTTTAAAAAGGTTGTTCAACAATGAAGTGAAACAAACCTTGTAAAATTCCTGAACTACAGTTAGGTAGGTAGGTGAAGAGAGTCTGCCAACTCATGAAAAACTAAACCTACTAACGTGTTTTTGTATTTATTCCGTATTTATATTTTAACCTTTTTTAGTTTTCCATTCACAGCTCAAAATAACTCACATTCTGAAAATAATCCGGTGGCATAATTATGTTTTAAAATATTTGTCTCCCTCTTTTCAATCTTACTCTCTCAAAATATATAGTTGAAATATCATACTCTTTTTGTTCTTAACATCAGCTATGTCATACATTTTGTATATATATATATATATTACAGTACATTGGAACCTCGGGTCATGAATGTCTCGGACCACATACAAATCGAGTTACGACCAAAAAGTTTGCCAAACTTTTGCATCTGTTCACGACCACACACTCGGGTGAGGTCGATGATTTCCGCACATGTTCAGTCTCTCCCTGTGCATTCCCTGTGCAGCGAGCGAGAGAGAGAAAGAGAGAGAGCGCGAGTGAGAGAGAGAGAGCGCGAGAAGGCAGTTAAAGAATGCACCGGGCTTGTTTTTAAAGAGACTGCAAGGTTAGTTTTCTCTGTTCATGGTTTTCTCAGTGTTATTCATTGTTTTTACATTTAGTTTACTATTACACTGTGCATTCTATGGTATAATTAACTATTTTTGTGCTTAAAAATCTTTTAAAAAAATATATATTTACATACAGCTTGTATGGTCCGGAACGGATTAATTGTATTTACATACAATCCTATGGGGGAAATTACTTCAGGTCACAACCAAATCGGGTTGCAACCAGAGTTATGGAACGAATTACGGTCATGACCCGAGGTTCCACTGTATAGTATTGTTGCAATAGGCTGGCACCTTGTCCAGAGAATTTTCCTGACTTGCATCTAAAGCTTCTGGGATAGTCATCAAGTTTCCTGATTCCCTGATCAAGTTTTCTTATGCTTGGGATATTCAAGTCTCACTACCCTAACTTTAACACTACATACTTGTTTTCTTTGTTTCCCTCAGTACAGCTAGGTGGGGATATGCACACTGATTCAAGCCTAAGAGCCCATGATTTTCATGATCACATCTGTCAGACCACATCTATTTTCTGATTTTTTGATATACTGTATTTTCAGGCCTGCAGGTGGCAAAATTCTGACTATGAATTGTATGTGCCTGAGATGGAATCATATCAATATGGCTAATAGAAAATAACAAAGCCCAGTATGGGAGACTTTTGAATACAATATTGAAGGCAACAGTTGTAAACACATTGTCTTGAAGCAGGATATATTATGTGCTGTTGACATTTAGAGTAAAAAACCCTCAAACCTTAAAATTCAGCTATAATTTCATCACAAATTGGACTATTATGGGCAAGAAAAGGAAAAAATGAAACATGCCAACAGTCAGCACACATTTGTTCAGCACAAATGACATTGAAAATATGTTCAAAATTATAAAATTGTCGATATTAAGTATCTAGTTTTAATTATGCTTGTTTTTAACAGACAAAAACAAAACCAGATAGTAATCCATGTAGTGTAATAAAACTTCCACTAACATTAAACTCATATCCAACCCCATTAAGTGTATAGTTCTGTCTGATTGTGACACAAATCACAAGAATCTCTTTAACCATACCATAATTACTAAAATGAAAAAAAAAAAAACTAATATATATATAATATATAATAACTAAAATAGAAATGTCTTTGTGAAATAAAAACTAAAATTACACAATGAAACAAAACTAAACAATTTCCAAGTAAGATCAGAAATATGCAATATAGAAATAAAAACTAATATAAAGAGGCAAAACTATAATAACTTTGAACAGTACATACATGATAAGTTACAAGAGCTTTTTTGCAAATTACTCTATAAATATAAACTTCTATCAGAAATGTCAACCTTTTCCTACTTTAACCAGGGTGGAGGATTTGTGCTGACACTCGGTGATTACAGTCATATAGGCTGTTGCTGTGTATTAAATCACAGAAATAAATGTGTGATTGTTTCAGAATTGTAATGCTAAATTTATTGTGGTGAAACCATTTAAGTAATGTAACTTAACCATTTCAGTTTCACAAACAATTAAAGGCAGCTGTAGTAATTTATTTTTTAGGATTGCATCAAAAATTTCATCATGGCTCATCTCTTCCAGGATGAGTGTTACTTATATTTTGTGGCTTAGGCACAATTTCATCTGAAGACGAGCCATACCAAGATGACACTAAAAATCTATATGACTATTGGTACTTTAATGTATGCATTAATAAATAATTAAAATCTTTGTCATAAGATGGAATCCACTATTAAATTTGTGTGCCTTGATCCATTTCATCTTTGTGTATTAGTCTGGGAATGAGTCAATTAAGAGTTAATTAAGTGTGAATGTTACCAAAAAAAGAGGTAGGCCTAGTCCAGATCAGATTAATTCTACCGTTCTAATTATACCTAGAGTCGGCAATTGCAGTTCTTAGGTTGGCATAACCTAATACTGAACTTTCATCATACCTAGGCTACCTTTTCATGTGTTAGTAGATGGATCTAAACAGGGCACCAGTCCACTGCAGGGCCTGCTCACTCATACACCCACACTTATAAACTGCTGATGATTTACCTTACCTGCATTTCTTTGGCGGTGGCAGAGGTGAACCTGAGTAAAAAACCGACATAAGGAGGTTTTTTTTTTTTTTTGGCACAGGTTCTTCAGTTTTTCAAAACGAATGTGTTCTTTTATTCTTTCTAGGGGCCCTTGATGGTGACGGAAGCGCTGAAACCTTATTCGAAGGGAGGTCCCAAAGTTTGGTTTGTTTCCAACATAGATGGCACTCACATGGCTAAGACTCTTGCTGAACTTAATCCCGAGACTACCCTGTTCATTATTGCTTCCAAGGTATGGATCATAAAGAATCTTAAATTTTAAAGAAGTTCTGTTTAGTTTAATGTTATATTAATTATATTTTTATATATAACAAGCTTGACAATCCCAGAGCCTGTGCACTTTTATAGATGTAGTTAAAATAACACAGAAAATAATACTAAAAAGTAAAAATAATAAAAGTAAAACTAAAAATACTAAAAGTGCTGTATCCATCTATTTATCCTTTTATTTTGAAATAGACACAATTATAATATAAAGCTACTTATATAAATTTAAAAAAAATTTAAAGTATCTTAAGCTAAGATCAACTGGAAACTGAGAAGAAATTTTTAAAAATCCATTCAAAACAGATTCCTTCAGACATTACCAGGTGGTTGTTTTCCTCATTTCAGGGCATCCAAACAGTACCCCATAGTGCAGACATTGATAAACCTACCAAAAACCTGCAAAAATTCAGTGTTAACCTTTACTTTAAAGATTTGCATATTCATTGTGAAGCTGTTGTTCAGTGCTAAAAGGAGTAATTTGATCACAATAATGATAAGTTTAAACACATTGAATGGCAAAAGAATGGAAAAGATGGTATGTCAAACATTATAAGTAGGTCTAACAGTGGTGTAGTATTTTAAAATAATGGGTCTTCAGCTTCTTTAAATTCTGAATATAGAATTCTAAAGAGGAATATAAAAGGAGGTTAAGCGCATCAGAAATAGTAAAGGGGAATTAAAAGATACAGACAGTAAAACAGAGAATGTCCTAAACTTACATTTTTATGACGTGTTCACAAGTGAGCAAGTGGATAACCTCTTAGAGATAAAGGTACTGAGGGATTTGGAAATTGTAGAGGAAGAAGTGCTGCTCAGATTAAATAAGCTGAAATCAAACAAATCACCAGGACCAGATAATATTTATCCTCGTGTTCTTAAGGAGGCTAGTGAGTACATATATAAACCCTTGACACGTATTTTTAGGAAGTCACTGTGTACTGGAGAAATTCCAAAGGACTGGAAAATGGCAAATATCATCCCATTATATAAAAAGGGTGACAGGGCAGATCCAAACAACTATAGGCCAGTAAGCTTAACATGCATCACAGGAAAATTAATGGAAGGAATTATTAAGGATAAGATTGAGCAACACATGGCAAAGACAGGAGTTATTCTGAGGGAGGTCTTGTTTTACTAACATCCTGGAATTCTATGAGGAAGCAATAATATTGATTGAATTCTTAACTCTGTTTCATTTCATGATGGTTCACCAACACTAAAAGTATTGCAAGCTCTGAAATGCTTATCATCTTTGTGTTTCAGACCTTCACCACTCAGGAGACCATTACTAATGCGGAGTCTGCCAAAGAGTGGTTCTTGCAGGCAGCAGTGGATGTAAGTACAACTTGATACCAGGATACCTTCATAAATTTGCTAGACCTTTGCAGTCCAAACATAATCATAACATGGTAGCACATTTAATTTCAAATCTGCATGTCACACGTTTGTTTTTTTTTTTTTTAACTAAGTATGTAGCACAACCATAGAATTAGAAAAGTGTTAGATATGTTTTTTGTAAAAAGCTATTAATTTTAAATGCAATATTTCCTAATTATGTGTAGAAGATATTTATTATATATATGTATATATATATATATATATAATATGTATATATATTTATTTGTGTTTTTTTTTTTTTAAAGAAATCAGCTGTTGCGAAGCACTTTGTAGCTCTGTCAACCAATGCTGTAAGTATTTGGTATTCAGTTTTTTGTTTGGTACTTTTCAGGTTTCTTCAGTATTTTTCCCTGTGGTGCCATACATGGTATAGTGGATGTGCCTGGGGTTTAGTTGCAGTTTCAGTTTGTATGGACATGATTCAACTATTTATGTGTTAGTAAGATTTAATTTTGCTAGTTCACAAGAAAGTGGGTTAAAGTAAATTAGGATCTTAACTTTTCTAAGGCTTTGTTAAGCTTACTTGGATTTTTTCTTAGGTACGGTGCAACTTAACCTTATATTTCAAATAAAAACCTAGTTAAATTAAATAGTGACATCCCTGATTAAAACATTCAAGCATGAATTGAATACCATATAGATTTACATAAATCAGTCACAAAACATTAAAACCTCTTGACAGGTGAAGTGAATAGCATCAATTATCTTGTTGTAATGGCGCTTGTCAAGGGGAGGGATATATTAGGCAGCAAGTGAGCTGTCAGTTTTGAAGGTGATAGGTAATATGTTGGAAGCAGGGAAATGGGCAAACATAAGGATATGAGTGACTTTGACAAGGGCCAGATTGTGATGGCTTGTTGACTTGGTCAGTGCATCTCTAAAATGGTACGTCTTGTGGGATGGAATGCAGTGGTTAGTACCTACCAAAAGTGTTCCAAGGAAGGATAGCTGGGGAACTGGTGACAGGGTCACAGGCACCCAGTGCTCAATGATACACGTGGGGAGCAAGGATTAGCCCATCTGGTTCGATCCCACAGAAGAGCTACTGTAGAAAAAATTTTGAAAAACTTATTGTTGGCCATGAAAGAAAAGTGTCAGAATACACGGTGCATTGTATCTTGTTACATATGGGGCTGCACAGCTGCAGACTTGTCAGAGGGCCCATACTGACTCCTGTCCACCACCGAAAAAAAACTACAATCGGCACATGAGGAGCAGAACTGGACAGTGGAGTTGTGTAAGAATTTGGTCTTGTCTAATGGATCACGCTTTTCTTTTAGATCATATGAACGGTAAGGTGGATGTTTATTGTTTACCTGGGAAAAGATGGCAACAGGACGCACTATAGGAAGAAGCCAAGTCAGCGGAGGCAGAATAATGCTCTGTGCATTGTTCTGCTGGGAAAACTTGGGTCCTGGCATTTATGTGGATGTTTGTTTGACATGTACCACCTAGCTAAAGATTTTTGGAGCCCATGTACACTCCTTCATGGCAGTGAATCCCCTGATGGCAGTGACTTATTTCAGCAGGATGATGGGCCCTGCTACACTGCAAAAATTGTTCAAGATTGGTTTGAAGAACATGACAAATAGTTCATAGTCTTGACTTGGCCTCATCTGATGGGGTCATCTATGGAATGGGCTCGGAAAACAGGTTTAATCCAAGGATGCCCCAATGTGAAACTTAAAAGACTTAAAAGGATCTGCAGCTAACGTCTTTGTGCCAGATACCATAGTCCCTCTTCAGAGGTCTTGGTGAGTCCTTGCCTCAACGGATCAGAGCTGTTTCAATGGCACCAGGACCTACACAATATTAGGCAGGTGGTTTTAATGTTGTGGTTGATCTGTGTACTGTATATGAATTTAATTAAATATTTTCAAGGATTTATGTTTTTACATAGGTTCTGAAATACAGTAATGGTAATACTAGGTATTGTCGGTAAATTTATCACTTGACTGGTCACAATACAACAATAAATGATAAAATATATTTTAGGAGTTGAAAGACTTGATCAATGAAGATTTGTTTGTGTAGCCATACTTGGGCTATGCTGTTAAATTGTTCGATGGACTGAATTGTTAAGGACTTTGCTAACTGGGATATATAGATTAACTTTCCTTACTGATTTGTAACTCATTATGCAGTCCTCCTGTAAAATTCATAACTAGCCAAACTGAAGATAAAAGCAATAATATACTGTAAATATTGGTTGTAATTAGGTTACAAGAATAGTTACTGTATCAGCATATAAAATGCAATAAGACCCACAGTTTTAAAATTTTCTCTTGTCTTATCATTTAAGAAACTGCTTGACACCATTTCTGTAATGTATATTTTGTGTATATCAATATATTCATGTGTGTATGTATTTGTGTATTCATTTATATATGGTAAATGCAGTTTATATGCTGTGTATGTATTTTTTATTTGTTATATAAAATACCCATACGTTTGAGGGAAACTCTATTTCTCTTTTTCTTTTTAGCCCAAAGTAAAGGATTTTGGCATTGACACCAACAATATGTTCGAGTTTTGGGATGTAAGTATAGTGCTTAGTTGCCTTTTGCCTGCAGAAAATTACAATGCCATTACTAGATAATTTTCAAAGATATGCTAAAAATAAAAATAGCTTCTCTTGCCCCAGTCTTGAGTCACACAGTATGTGTGCACTGGCTCTGGGACAGCTGCTAAGTATCAAGAGTTGCTTCTTTCAGCTTCTACCTAAGCACTGGTGCTGCTATTTAAAGTATCTGACCTTCTCTTTATCTGGGGTTACGGTCTACTCTGCTCCATGTGACATAAAGGTCATTGGGATTTATGGAACAGTTTAAAAGACCCATTTAGAACTAAATGTTCCTTTGGCTGTTATTCTAAATACTGTACTATGATTTAGTACCTTAATATTGTGTTATTTTAGTAAGTTTTAAGAAAATGGCACAATATCACCTTTGTACTCTTTGAGGTTGGTATGTAATTTTATTGTACTGTTTTTTTTCAGCTCTTGTACTTTTGACCATTATCATGGTCATGTTGTACCTTAAGATTGCATTCTGAACATTTTATTTATTTATTTATTTTTTTATTAACTATTTGGTCATACTGGTCAGTGTTACTTAGTGCAGGTGCTAGGCAGCATGGCTTGATACTGCTTTTCTTCAACCTTTTTTTCTACAACTACTGAAATAGCAACAGAGAGTAAAGTTACATGGCTTATGCATACATATGTCACAATACAGATGACTTGGGACAAAGCAAAAAAGATTTCATTTTGTATTTAGTCTTATGCAATACTATAAAGTGGTGTGAACAAGAAGGTTGGCTACTGCAAGATGTCCTTGTTATTGGTGCAGATTTGTTTGTGTAGAATCACTTGGATAGTTGGTTTACAGAGAATATTGCCAAATTATTATTTGTTATGGCAAACTTGGTAATCAACTCCTGCATAGAGAAACTCAATAGTCTGGATATTTTATGTGTGAAGATCCATTCTTGATATATCTATGACGCTATTCTATAAACATGTTTGAAAGGTTGCTGGTCATGATGCACACTTTGACACATTTCAAGTAACATCAATATTTTTCATCTTGCCTGGTCTCCATTTGACTTATCATTGACTTTATGTGCATACATATACCTGCTTTCTTCAGCTTGTCGGTGGTCTGTTTGTACAGTCCTTGCAATCTGACTAGGTGTTAACCACAGATTTGCAGTTTAACTTGATTGGGACCTCTACATGGATCCAGTATTACTGAGTGTAAATGTGTGTATAGGTGTGCCCTGTTTTGAACTTAAACCAGGCTAAGTTTGTTTCCTACTTTGCCAATGGTGTGGCTCATATAGATTAATTCAAAGTGGTTCAGTAAATGGAGGATTGTTTGTATATAGGAGGCGCTAATTGATGAGGAAGAACCAGTATATACATTATAATATAGTGTTCTCTTATTCTAAACAACTGTTTCCTGGTTCAGTCAGGGGTGTCTGGCAATATTCCGTTCAATTAGGTCTGATAAGACAAAAATTAGAGTTTGAACATCTGTACCTTTGGACATAATATGAAATTACGTGAACGTGAGATAGCTTGAATGTAATTTTATGATTCCTTTTACTACAGTGGTTCTCAATCTGTGGGGTGGGCGCAAAGATGTGAAAAAAAGAAAACAAGAATCAAAAATATGAAAAAAACATCTGTTGAAACCAAAACAAATTAACTTAAACTACATTCTGATACTAGAACAATAAATATAGAGTTAGGTAAATGTCGATAAAAGTTAAGCAGGTATAATAAAATATGCATCTACATTTCAAAAAAATGTTAGGGGGGGCGCGATTAAAACTGTTATGAAAACTCGGATCACAAATACTTAAAGGTTGAGAAACGCTGCTTTACTGTGTCATATGTTTTGTTTTTTTGCTCTGCTCTTCTTATAGCATGATTTTCCTAATTTTTTTTTTTTTTTTTTCTGACTCAGTAGTAAATATTAAGTTAGCATTGAAATATTCTTCACTAAAAACGTAAACATAGACAGCAAATAAAAAAAAAAAACATTAACTACATTGTTTAATCATACTTTTTAAAAATCCTTTCTTTGTATATATTACAAGTTTGCAGCTATGTTATAAACCCTTTAAAAGATATCAATCTAAGAGTTAAACTAGTATCTTATGAACTCAAAGATCATCCAAAACAGAATTTTATTCTTGTTGCACTGTAGCCTAATTTTAATTTTCGTCCTGAATATTTGAGATCATTCAATCTATCTAAAGTCTTCCATCTCATGCATAACAATTACATTATTTGGAACACAAAATTTTTTGATAAAGCTAAAATCTGAGTTAAACTGTTATTATTTTCCTTTTTTTCCAAGCAGAAAAAAATTATGATCTTATTCATACTTACACATAAACACTACTTTTCTGTACTTTAAGCCATTGGATTTGGAATGATCTTTGAATATATCACTCAGTATTTGCCACAAACTAAACATAATGTAATTTTTGTTACTAAAGGGAACAGTATAAAATAATAAACCTTAATAATAGCTTGCCAACAGTTATGGTTCACTATGTGGCCTTAGGACTTTGAGAAAACTACCACCAGAAGACCTGTCTTGTCTAATATTCTATAAGCAGTGAAGACAATTTTTCAGAATGACATGTTTAGAAAGACCAGGATCAGTATTTAAGCAGATTCTGCCAGACTAAAGTAGATAAAAGCAAAAATTAATTAATTAATTAATGTTCGTGACTAAAACCACAGCTGGAGTATTTGTTTTGATTCCTGTATACACCTCCTTTTGTCACCATGATTCAGGAAAGAGACCAGAGAGACTGTATATCCTTCAGTATTGGTCAACCTTCTGTTATCCTTGTTGTCAGCTTAACTGATATGTTGCCCAGAGGGGACTGGGCGGTCTCATGGTCTGGAATCCCTACAGATTTTATTTTTTTTTTCTCCAGCCGTCTGGAGTTTTTTTTTTGTTTTTTCTGTCCCCCCTGGCCATTGGACCTTACTCTTATTCGATGTTAATTAATGCTGATTTATTTTGTTTTCATATTGTGTTTATTTTTCTATTCTTTATTATGTAAAGCACTTTGAGCTACTGTTTGTATGAATATGTGCTATATAAATAAATGTTGTTGTTGTTGTTGTTGTGTCTTGGGTCTTTTGATCAATTTTTAACCTTTTTGTGGTTTGATTTCTAACTTGAGGTGACACTGTCTGCATAATGAATAGCATATGTGCTGAACGGGAACAGCAGCGTTTGTTAATAACTTTACTTTATAAAGTGCCATTAATGTACTTTCTTTGATCATTACAACATACTGTATACTCTCTATTCTCCATGTATGCATCAGTTATCACAAGATTTAATTTCACAATGGAATGTCTTCTTAGTAATACATGTGTTTTAAAATTGCTAAATGATCCTCCCTGTTTCATAATCACCATTGTATCTTGGTTTTTTTGATAATCTACTTATATTACACATAGAATAAAAGAAAAAAATCTAGGCCCAGAAAGCAAAGCGGCATAATAAACACATTGTTGCTTCTTTCAATACATAGTTAACAAAGGAATTTGAAGGTGTAGCCAGTAAATAAAGCCAATTCTATATGTTGAGAACTACAATATTAATTTGTGAAGTACAAGCTTACCAGCAACTAAAACACTCCATGTGTATATGTTTCTTGGGAATAAATGGCAGGTATTTAAAATGCTTTATTTATGATTCTTTTTTGATTGGCCTTAGATCTCATTGTTCCTTTTTTAATTTTAGTGGGTTGGTGGCCGTTATTCCTTGTGGTCTGCTATTGGTTTGTCTATTGCCCTTCATATTGGTAAGTACGAGGTTATTCAAATCTGAAGATATGTTTACAAGCATATACGGTTTTCCTGTAATGATTCAGTATTATTCATGTCTAAACAAAGGTTATAGGCATTTATTCTTGATGACTGACTCATGGCAATTTATTATGGATTATGAAGTTACTTGACTGTGTCTAGCCTTTATTCTCAGAATACATTTGCTAGCTGTTATGTAGTTAAATATGCATATGTGTAAGCAGTTACTTGCAGATAAAACAGCACTACTGAATCAAAAAAAAAGTAAAAACTGTAAAACATCATTTGAAGCTGATGTATTTCCTCCTATGAGAATATGTCTCTTACTATTGCAGTTTCATACAGGCAACCTCAAATAAACTATGCTAAAACTATGCTAAAAACTCACAGTATCTTTATAACAATGTGCTGCAATTGCATTATTGACTTGATGTTAAACTGCATAACTAATTGGAACTTTGCACAATGCTCTATTCCATAAAGAATATTTGCTTATTGATTTTTGTGTTTGTTTTATCATTTACTGAAAAATAATACTGTGCTATTAGGTTGAAAATGTAATGCCCAGCTGGCATAAGGTTACCATGGCAAGGGTATCACCAGATTGGTAAAGGGTAACTTACAACCCCACGAGGACAGCAGGAAATGTTTTTATCATGGTTCTTTGGAATGCAGGGACTGTTAGCTGGCAGTATGCTCCAAGAATTTGCCATATGCTTAAAGAGAGCAACAGGCAAGTATAGTAGTACATGTGAAAAACGGAACATCTGCCTAAGTGTAAACGGGTAATTTTATTTTTCTCATTACAAATACAGAGAGAGGTATGGTGACCAGGCAGAATTGACAGGTTAAGGGCTGTAGTACACTCAGGCTGTTGGATGGTAGCACATGGGTGCTATTTGGAGATACCAGTGTCATAATACTCTAGAGTGAGAACTGACCAGAAGCTTGAATTCTCCCATATGGGTGAAGTGTGTTGCTCTTTGTCAGTAATGATCAGTAATGCAGCTACAGGATGCCCTACTTTTAGGGAAGCAGAAGTTTGAGTATACAGAGACACCAGTATGTGCTAGAGAAAGTTCTAGCCTGTTGTCACTTGAGCAAAAAACAGGGCTGTCCCAACCACTGTATTTATTTCAGGTAGGCAATTTTTAAAGTTGCCTCATGCTAAGAGCAATTTTGAGTCTGGAGCCTGGGAGAGGATCTTGGTGGTTTAGAAAGAGGGATGGGAAAGCTTAAATCAACTTACCTCAGCTAACAAAGATTACGACTAGTATGAGAAATAAAAACTGAAAGGTTCTGTTCTGTGGTTACCTTTTCTGCACTTTTAATTTACGATTACTGAATCTTTATTTTGTACAGCACACTGTGCAGCATGCACTATTAATGTTTTAACTCTTTTCATAAAACATCAGATTTTATTGTTTTGGATGTGTACAGCATATTTCACCTTACTGTGAAAGATAACATAGTAATGTGCTATGCAAGTCCAGTAAACTTTGTTCTTAGGACCATTTGAAAAACGTTTTAATATGTTATTTGCACTTTGGCAATTCGTGTTTTGGGCTAAAAGTCTTCAGTCTACTATGGTTTATTTTTTACAGGTTTTGAAAATTTTGAACAACTTTTGAGTGGTGCACATTGGATGGTAAGTACATACAAATGAGCATCTGGAGAAAGAATGATATTCACTCTCGGAATAAGTTACCAAATACAGATAAAACAAGTTTCACACTAGAACAACCTTTCAGTACAAATTATCATATTTAAATTTCACAACCTGATTCTTTTAGTAGATCATTTGAAAGACTATCATTGGAGATCTTTTGTTATGGCTTAGAAAGTTATTTCATTCTTACTCCTTGTTTTTTTTTTAATCTTTTGTTTATACATTCTTGAATATTGCAGTCCTTCAGCCATTAAAAACTAAATTTTAGTTGGAATGTGTTGGTAAACTGTTCATAATCTTAAATGCTTTTTATGTGTTTGTTTGTAGGATAATCACTTCCACAATACACCACTGGATAAAAACGTCCCAGTGTTGTTGGCCCTTCTTGGGGTCTGGTATATCAACCTTTTTGGTGCTGAAACTCATGCCTTGCTACCTTATGACCAGTATATGCATCGTTTTGCTGCTTACTTCCAGCAGGTTAGTCTTAATGCTTGCTCCCTGTTGTAATTCATTTTGTTATTTACCAACTTTTTCAAAGTTTAGGTCAGTCTTATTTTTCTATAACAAGACGTACTTGAACCTAACATGGACATTGCAATTACCGTAATCCTATTTTGTGATGGCCAAAATTTGTTTAATCACATTGTCTTTATTATTATGATTTATACGAAGACTCAGACAAATTTTAACAGCCATTCATGCAGGAACCCAGAAAGCTCATTTTGTACCCAATGTATACTTGTAGGTGTTTATACATAAATTAGCTTCTTAATAATTCTGAATGTTGTTAATTGTGAATTAGGAATGCGTTATGCTGAAACAGGTAGAAAAGTAGAAGAGAAATAAGATCATTCCAATCTACTCTGATTCCATCGGCTGTTGATCAAATCATCATTAGGCTCCACGCTGAGCACTCGCAAATTGTACCATGGAATTACTATCCATATAAGGATAATTAATTTTCACTCATTTAGTATTTTACTCTCCTAAAGTGGCTAATTAATTGCATAATATTTATAGTATTATACATATATTTTTGCAGTTTACATTTTATCCCTTTGGTTTTGTGGGTTTTCATCATGGTACTTTGGTTTTCCTCCCACATCTCCAAAGACGTTCATGTAAGGTGAAGTGGCAAGTTTATGTAGGCCCTGAGTAAAAAAGCAAGTTTGTGTGTGTGTGCGTATGTGTGCGATAGAGTTTCGAGCCTGCAATGGAATGATGCCATGTCCAGGTCCGTTTCTTACCTTGCATCCAATAGCAAAATAGATCAGAACATCTCCGTGGTCCTGTTTCCTATACAAAACTGGGCCTATTCTGTTTAGAATTTATATATTCTTTTTTTTTTTTTTTGTGTGCATTCCTCTGCCACATAGTAAAGATGGGTAAGTGACAGTTGTTGGCAGCTTCAGACTGATGCAGTGCGATTGTGGGTATATTTGTGAGCATGCTCTGTGATAGACTAATATCCTCCTCCAGGAAAGTGGCCCAGTGCTTCCAGAATTGACGCTGGCTATCTTCTGTCCCTGAACTGATGAAGTGGTTTAGAAGATGAATGGATAGATATTTATTTTATATGCATTGTAAATGCTGTTTTTGTATCATCACAACAGTATAATTGGTCAGGATTAGCTTGAAGACAATATACAGCAATACAGACAAGGGCATGTGTTTCCCCTCTCTCCCCCCCACCCCACCCCCACTTTCAAAGGTTTTAACCTGCAGACCTACATCAAAAAATATTAATAAATGCAGGCCTGTAACGCATGTATCATTTAACCTATTATTTATTGTGGTTTGGTTTTCATGACCTTTTCAAATGAATTCTGGCAAAAGTTGCCACAGCCTTTTTTTTTTTTTTTTTCATTTCTTGCATTGTTTACAGTATCAGGAATGAACAGTAGAGTAGCATGCTTTTCTATATGTGGGTCATTTATGCAATTCTTTATATATCTGTCAGAAGTAAAAGATCAAGTAATCAAGTTTCTATTCTACCTTAAATTACATTCTCATACCTGGTAGTATATCATGTGGAATGCTAATTTTACAGTAGCTACAGTACTTTTTTTTGGTTTGAGTATAAATGAGAAAAGCTCTTGAATGTTAAGTGAAATGGGCTCAGTGACTTTTGAGATGGAAGTATATTTCCAGAATAAAAATGACGCCAATTACAAAAAAAAATGTCAGTACATATTTATTGTTATAATAATATACAGTATGTATTTTTCCTTTTAGGGCGACATGGAATCCAATGGAAAATACATTACAAGCCAAGGAACCCGGGTGAATTACAACACAGGGCCTATTGTTTGGGGAGAGCCTGGAACAAATGGACAACATGCCTTCTATCAGCTTATCCATCAAGGTAAATTAATTTACAAATGATGAAACATTAATTAAAAAAGCATAAATATTTTTATTGTAGAAGAGAGGAGGTGATGTTGATAAAGTGTAACTTGCTTGTTTGCAATTTAAAATTTAAATATAAATGCATGACATTTAAAAAAATGGATGCTAATATTATACATTAGGATGGCATAACAGTTCTGGTTTGTTTTTTGTCCCAAACCATGTACATAAATACAAATTTTTTGCTTATTTTTTTGTTTTCCTTGGGCCTTTGCGACTAGGATTATGAAGCTTAGACAGAATGACTAGAAGTGTGATGTACTTATTACTAGTTAGTTTGTCAGTTTTTATTAGGGTCAACATCACACACCATGAATTTTCTGTCAGTTTTCAGTTATAGCCTTCATACACATGCATAGTCATAGCAAGTTATGGACAAATCGCAGCAATTGTGTAGTGGACAGGATGTTTCGATTTTTGGTCACGTCTTCATTGTGGCTTCTAATGCTAATCCTGTAGCCTTCATCTAGCTTTTCAGCAGTACTAACCTGGCAAAAAAAAATTCGCCTCATGCTATTGTTTACTTTCATGCTATTTGTGTTTTTAAGAAAGATGTTTTAGATCTTGTTCTAAAACTTCGAAACAAACCGGGAAAGCAAAAAAAGGCATTGCTTACATCACACCCAATTAGCCAACTCCATTTGTCATAACAAGAGCTGGAAAAAGTCAGTGTGTAAGCTCATCCTCGGATTCTTAAGTCAGGTTGGTCTGGTCCAAGCTCCTTTATGTTCTTTTTTTATTTCTTCAAGTGGATGATTTATGAAGGTATGTTTTGTTAAAGAAATAACCCAATTTTCTTTAATTACTGAAGTTCTGCTTCAAGTTACCATCTGTAGTTATGTAACGTTAAAGGCGGGTGTGAACTATGAACCACTGACGTCAGTATTAAGTAGTATGTTGATGATTGCCCAATTACATTAGATTAAAAAAACTAAAACAATATCAATTCTCTGCCAATAAATGTGACATCTCCTTTATAGTTGGCTCATTCCTTGTACTTCGTACTGCTGAAATTAAGTAGGCTCATAAAACTAATTTACAGGGAAAACAGAAATGTTTATTGTTTTACTTATATTCGTTATTCATTATTTTTTTTTTTTTCCCCCCTCCCCTTCACCCAGGAACACGTATGGTGCCTGCTGACTTCCATATCCCTGTTCAGAGCCAGCATCCAATCAGGAACAATCTTCATCATAAGGTAAATTGTTGTTGGTTTTAAAGAAAGATATTGTTCTATTGATCTATTATTTATGTACATTTTAGATTGAAGTTGATAGAAAGGTTAATGACTTTCTTTTAATCCTAGTGTAAGTGTTGTGTTGGAACTGATGATCTTAATTTATCTTTTTGTTACATTATATATACAATATATATAGCTTTTTGCTTTCCTGGTATTGATTCAGATGTTACAAAGAAACGGCTGTTTAATTGATATTAATAACTACATAAAATAAAATCTTTTAACGCTATGTCTAACTTTTTATATCAAACATTTGTCAGATTCTTTTGGCCAATTTCTTGGCTCAGACAGAAGCCCTGATGAAAGGAAAGACCTCAGAAGAGGCACGTAAAGAGCTTGAAGGAGCTGGATTAAGTGGCGAAGCACTGGAGAAGTTGCTGCCTCATAAGGTACATGCACGAGAATAATTTTGCTTTGCTTTTAGTCTACTTTATATTTATTTGTTTATTTATATATATATATATATA
>JANRMT010062806.1:20642735-20673927 GCA_026402145.1 Polypterus bichir lapradei
ATATATATATATGGGCTATTCAAAGTTGCACTTGGACAAAGAAACACACATGGAAATACGACTTTTCATACAATACATGTATGATTTTTAAGGTAATTTTCCATTGACAAAGCCAGAAAGCACACGGGCTTACAAACAAATACATTATTTTTTTCAGAAAATCACCTGAAGGTTTTTCAGTATGAAATTCACTTGTGGATTTCTAAATTTTCCAGCTGATGGTATAGATGCTATAGAAGCAACAGAAGACAATATTTTAATTTCCTTTTCCACCTTATGAAAGCAGATACTGCTGAATTACTTTCCTTATGTACCCCTAAATGTTAATAATTTGTATTCATAACTTTATTTGTAATTGCTCCTTACATTAAAACCCATTTGTAAGGTTATATCAAGAAAGAAATACAAACAGTTCATTTCAATTTTACCATTTTTAAATATTTAATAGTCCGCTTTTACTGGATAGAAAACACATATATACAATGTTGGCAATGACTTTAGAACAGAAGTAAAATTCTTTCTCTGCAGACTGAGTTTTCCTTGTTTTTCTCTACCTCAGTTCCTCCAGCCATAAAACGCTAAGGTATGAGTGAGTTTTACTCTGGTTGCTCAGTTGAATGTGATTGACACAGGGGAAAAGCACTAGGAAAGGTAGGTTGACACACACAAGGATACAGAGTAAAATAGACTTCAAACACAGGAAGTATTTGCAAGAATACAAGTAATGTCTTCACTGCGGGTAGTGGGCCCCATCTACCATTGCTGGCAGTTAAAAAATGAACAGGAGGTAAACAAGGTACCTTGAAATGACAGTCTGAGAAGCAGGCTTTTGGAAACATGATCAGGAGAGGTTGAGACACACAGGAATAACAAAGATAGACATAGGATGAACACTGGCAGTACAAGTAAGGTAAGAGATAACAAACATGACATTTTTTTTTTAAATCTATTCTGTTACCTGTCTTCAATAAGTAAAGTAGCTAGTTGATAAGTAAAAAGATGGGGGTGGAGAAAAAGTGGTAAGCTTCAGTCTTACCTGGGATACCATTGAAAAATGGGAAAAGTTAGTAAATGGAGAAGAAAATCTGATATCATTCTAATAACTTTAATTTTTTTTTAATTTATCGTATTAATTTTGAGTTGTTTTTTTATTTCTTGTATTCATTTTCATTTGGTTTGTCACAGTACAGTCATTTTGAAACTTCAAGTTAATGTGTACCCTTACATGATAATCTGCTTTTGGGAAAAGACTAAAACAAACTTGGGATACAATGCTGTAAAATTAAAATACAACCCTTGTTTAATTGGTTGTACATCTCCCACAACAGTAGTTTGAACGTTTCATAGCACTCATACACATTTTATTATTTCATTATTTTTTATTGCACTTTATCTGATGCAAGCTATCGTAACAGTATCAGTTTTCAATGCATGAATGGGCATTCTAACCCAAACAATTAGAGTCACACATGGCTAAAAACATACTGTATGACATAATTGTGCACCTACACTGGGCATATGTGCAGCATAAAACAATTTCAAGTCCAATGTGCAGTTGCTGACTGATTTTTTTTTTTTTTTTTTTTTTTTTTTTTGAGCATGAAATTCTATTTCATCAGTCATCATGTCATGGGCAGTATGAGAGTGGTTACGATACATGAGTGTTGTACATTCTGAAGAACTACTGTCATGTCAGAAATTTAATTCACCTGTCTTTTAGTGTGAGCAGCCTCACAAACAGATTTTGTGATGTCACCATTAAGTTTCCCGAAATTCATTGTTCAGCTACTGCAGTGAGTGTGCATTGTATACATAGTTTGAGCACTTGTGTTGCGGCATGTAAAAAAAAAAAAAAAAAAAACGATTGTGCAGTTTGCGCACCTGTATGACTGGAGACTCTATCATGCAGTGTGAGTAGTCACTTGACCATGATTTCTCGAAATCGCAACAAAAGGAAATTTAGATGCATACATTTAAGCATGGAAAGCAACTCTTTTATGCCTGCTCTGTTGGTATATGTTTTTCTCTTGTGAAGTGTGACATTGTAATGAGCAAGAACCAATCAGTGAAGAGCTACATAATAAGCGTGAACCAACCACAATGCGATGGAGTCTGCATTTTCAAGAATCTTCATTTTTGTCTGTCCACATTGAAACGTCAGGTTATGCGTTTTCAAAAGACTCTGGCTCTGCAGAGAATTTTCAAAAAGATCTATATATTTGGTAGGTTGAAACCACCAATATGGTGTGGATGAAAGGTGAAAAAGGAGAAAAATGTCTGCATTTTTAAATAAAAATATAGTAGTGCAGACGAGTCCAGTGTCTCCAGTTATCTTACGTTGTTTATTTGAACTGTTTGTGGGAACTTGCATGGAAATTTGTTGAATGTTTTAAATCCATAGAGAATGCAACACAGTAAGGAAATCAGCTATGGTCCAAATGATCTTACTCAGCATATATCATTAATGTAATGAGAAATATGTATATACAACTTCTTTTTCATAAAGATTGCCTCTTTTCCTAGGTGTTTGAAGGAAATCGGCCAACAAATTCAATTGTCTTTAAGAAGCTGACACCCTTCATTTTAGGTGCACTGATTGGTAAGTTAAATTGGGCCTGATGCTTGTATCAGTTTTTGTGATGAATTTACACTAAAAATATAAATGGAATATCCAGTTTCTTAAGTAGATATACCAGGTTGTATGCGTTTATTAAATCACAGTAATACTGACTTCTGAAAATATAAACATTTTTAAGGTACTTTCCATATGTCAGCATTTCAGTAAATTTGTTTCCACACTTTTTCCATAATGTTCTCCTTTTAAATTTAGTGTACTTGCACCACTTTGCTTATTTGTTCCTTCAGTCTTTCACTAATATCTGTGAGCAAAGCAGATGTCTGCACTGCATTTCAGTTTTGTTATGGTTCTTTGAGTTGTTATAACTATAACAGTTATAAATTATAATTATGTTGTGACTATAATTTTCAGATATTGAAGTAGAAAAAAATGCACAATTCTCAAAAATATCACTTGGTACTGGTATGCAATGTTATAACATTTTAGCAAAATAATGAAGACAACATCTTCCCTTAATTTTTTCTTAAGTATTCAAAGACTTAAAGTATAGTTCTACTTTTAATTCTTGTATTGCCATAACCATATATTCCCAGATCTAAACAAATAAGATAATCTCTTCAAAAATTTTTTTTGCTCCAAATGTGTGCTCTCAAAAAAGATGTCACAGTTTTTATTGCAGCAGTATTATTTGCATTTGTTTAAAATTAAAATACTTACATTCTGTTACCTTTTTTTCTAGCCATGTATGAACATAAGATCTTTGTTCAAGGAGTCATTTGGGATATCAACAGCTATGACCAGTGGGGGTAAGCATTTTGTTCCTATGTTTAACTGTACTTCAAAAGACAGTTACTGAAGAATAGGCAGTTCAATCACATCTGAAAGAAAAATAACATAAGTGTTAACCAAAAAGCATGTGAAAGATGAGATTAGTTAAACAAGTGAAAAATTATATTGTCCCCAAAGTTACTACCTTAGACCTCTCAGACTTAGGAATGTACATGTACAGTGTTATAGCCACACTTTTGTGTCCTCTCATAAAACTTTGGCATTCTGCTGCAAAAGTATTCTTCAGTCAGATGCTTGATTTTTGAAAATAATACGAGAACACATAGGTGAACACAACATCTGCTGTGAGAAGGACTGATTCTGTGATTGTTAGTCACCAATATCCAGTCCCTGTCTGTGCTGCACACTGCAGCAATCTGTACTTGGAGTGATCGGGAAGATGAGTATTGGCACTCGTCTCAGGGTTTTTGTTTTGTTTTTCTTTATAGCAGATGCTTTGTTTCAGTCTAATTGTCATGTGGGATGCTTACATCGTTTCATAATATCTTCAGACTCCCAGTGCCTGATATTAGACTAGAAGTACTTTGCAAGAGAACACTAAAGTACAATATTTCATTATTTTTCTCCCCACGTTACAATTTTTTTTTCTCTTCTATGTTACATCACATGACTTCTGGTTGTGGGGTATGTCAAATTAGCCTGAAAATTGCTGTCTATGTCACATTTAGCAATAGTGTTTTGACATTCCAGCACAGTTGTGCTTGCCCCTTTTTCTGACAGCCAATAGCATACTGTCTGACGTTGCCGGCACTGTATGAAGCGTTTATAGGTGTGGTGAGTTCAGCCACAGCCTCAGTTATTTATTTTTTCTTTTTTCCATTCTATTTAGTACATACAACATGAGACATCAGACAGACAACAATCTCCTCTGTTTCCGAGGTTCAAAACACTCTCATTCCTTATTCCTCATTGCTACTTTAAATACACACTATTTCCGGATAAGCTTTCATTGGTTGTTCGCTCTTTGGTATGCACAGCCCACACCTTCGACTAAATACAAAATCAAACCTGTTTGATTTTATCTTGGCGAGTTGTTGACTAGTTGAACTGAGCCCCTGGGTATGTCGCATTAGGTGATCAGCTTCACGGGAGCTCACCACCAACTTCCTCTGTCTAGTTAAGATTGTTAAAATTAAGGCTACAACTGAAAATCACTGGAAAAGTCGTCTAATGTGACAGAGGCTTTAAGGAGCTCCAAAGAATTGTGCCATATTACCACAGAAGTCTATTTTTTTTTATTTATTTATTTTTTGATTATTAATTTACTCCATGAAATACAAAGTGTACAAAAGAGAACTGCTTATAGTAGTATAGTCCCTAGCACAGAGAATTCAGTGAATTTCCAGTGGAACACTTAAAAGCCATGTCTAAATAGTCCTCTGACAGGCATATAACCAAAGCAAGACTAGCGTATGTGGCCTGAGGCATAACTGGTCTTCTGATGCAGACTCCTCTAATGCTGCTGTATTTACCTGTCAAAGAAATTCATGAGTTTTTGGCTTCCTGGTGACGCATTAACCTTTCAAGTTTCTCTGATCTTCCTGGAATAAATAACGGACAAAAATCCCAGAGCTAATCTCTAAGTAAGAAGGGTGCAGTTTCCTGAAGAGCTTAGTAAAATGCTTTTGTTAGTCAAACAGATCGGAGTAAATTTTTTTATCTTGAAATTCTATATGACCAATATTAGGAATGTAGGAATAGTGGGCATTATTTAGATATCTAATGGAAATGAAGCAGCCTCTTTCACATTTGATTATTATTGATACACATGTGCTTTTCTGCACACTTAAAGGATATTTTATTCAGTATTTTAATTTCTTTTTGATAGACATTAAATACATAATATAATAACAAATGCCCATAATATAATATCTCTAATCTTAATTTACTTAATAAATAATACTTCTATTATTATTTATTAGTTATTAAATTTATTACATATAATTGTAATAATGATTTTTGAATGTATAAAGTTATGGATTGTTATTGTTCCTTTATATTTATCTCAAGGCACAGTCATAGGAGCTGAGCAACTAAGCATTTCACTGCATATTGTAGTGTATGTATAATTTGTATGTGACAAATAAAAATTGATTTATTTTTGAAGTCAGTTATTTCTTTGCATTCTTGGTGTATATGTGCCATATAAACTTGTGTTCTAAAGTGAAGCTTTTTTTAATAATTTTTTTTTTTTTTTAATTTTAAAAATGCCTTGTGTGATCTTGTACCTTACAGGCTTTAGGGTACACAGGTCCATAGGTGTGAGAAGAAGCTTTAAATCATACCACCTACATCCATTTTTCAAGCCCAAATGTTATCCAGTATTAATCCACATCCTGAGTTTACACACATATTGCAAAACAGTGTTGCCATAAGGATTTAGGAAGAAATAAAAAGAAAAAAGCAAACCATAGTTGTGGGGTTCAGCCACTTTAAAAAGAGACTCTGCACTTTACAACACTGTTCATCTTACTCTATGGCAGTGTGACACTCTTTATTGCCAGCAGAGAAAGTCTTTGTCAAACCCCATTATTGACACTGAATGTTGATTCCCAGATGTGAATTGCTGTCTTAGTTCTGTAGACAACTAGACAATAAATAGCTTTAAAAAAAAAAGTATTATAAGTTTAGTACAGATGTTTTAATAAAGACAGAGTCGGCTGTCATTACTTCCTTATGGCATCAGGTAACACTTGTTCTCACCATGTATTTATGGATTGATTGGCATCAGTGTTAGTGAAATTTCTCATTCAAAAACATTGAGCTTTTATTATCATATTGTCAGCAAGAGCTACTCATCATCATGCGGTTTAAAAAAAAAAAAATCAAAAATTGGTTTGTGGCACTTTAATCAGCTCTGTCACACACTTTGCCCATTTTTATTTTTTTAAGGAGTTCAGTTCAGATGTATTGTTGTGAGAAATTTATATGTGCTGTTTTCAATAAGCTTCCACTCGGCGTGCATCTTGTTCCAATGGCTAAAATAACACAGAATGGGATTGGAGCTTGATGTTGGGTTGTCATAATTCCACCCCGATGGCTGCTGCAAACAGACAAGTAATATCTTTACCTTGATAAACTAGTACCCAGAATGAGTGATAAAATATTTATTTCTAATTGCCTTCCTTTATCACAATGATGTCTCAAATGTGTAATGACATATTTTCTCTTTCATATTTACATAAAAAAGTTTCAAAATTTCAAGTGGCAAATTAATATATATCATGAATGTGAAGAAATAACTTTGACTTGAAAAATGCTGAACTTGTGCTTCTGTTTACGCAATTATTTTGTCATTTGTAAGATTATAGGCAAAATATCTGTGTGTCAAGTTCATGTTCAAAACCCTGCTCTAAATAGCAAAAGTAGAAATATTAATAAATGACAAAAGTATATTAAGGTGATAATGTGTGGTGACTGGGGGCTGATAACAGTATAAAATTTTGAAATATTAATGTGATAGTACTTACAGATTAAAATAAGTACAAGAAATATTGTTTGATATTCATGAACTATAATTTCCTTTTTAACTTTAAACTGTTGAACTTTATGAATAGTTGGCTAAGAAAATTTGTTTGGTATTCATAAATATTATTTCTTTGTTAATTTTAAAGTGTGGAACTCGGCAAACAGTTGGCTAAGAAAATTGAACCAGAGCTTGTGGATGCCAGCGAGGTGACCTCCCATGACTGCTCAACCAACGGGCTTATCAGCTTTATCAAGAAAAACAGTGCCTGAGCTGTTGACCCCACAGCTGTCCTTCACTGAATTGACTACAGAATCCACAAGCCTGTGTTGCTGTAACTGCTTGTTTAGCCATAAAGACCTGAAGCACTTTACGTTTGTAGTCACTTTCATGTTTGTGTCATGTGAGTGTCACTCTGTCTCTGTGAATTGTGTGCCTAGGCATTGCTAGAGTGTTTTCTCTTTGGAGTTGTCCAACGTGCAGTTTTAATAACCACAAGTTCCCCGGTTCACTCATCAAATTACAGCTGGTTACCAAAATAAATGTTTACTCAAAAAATATTTTAAGTTTGCTTTGTGTCATGTGGGAGGGCTGCTTTCTTGTCAGTGTTAGAGTGCATCCAGTCTTTCTTGTTCATAGAATAAGAAAAACCTGCAGTGCTGCTGCTGCTTCTTCTTTTGGCTGTTCCCATTAGGGGTTGCCACAGCAGATCATCTTCTTCCATATCTTTCTGTCCTCCGCATCTTGTTCTCTTACACCCATCACCTGCATGTCCTCTCTCACCACATCCATAAACCTTCATAAAACCTGCAGTGCTGTGTGAAAGAAAATACACCTGTGACTTTTTCAATCTTAGCTTATAGAAACCTAGTGCTAATTATAGTGTTATTAGACTAAATTTACCTAAACCAACAAATAACACTGCCAGATTGCACTTTGCATCCATGATGATGTTGGAATTAAATGAGGAAAAATGAAAATGTAAGTTGCTTAAATATGCAGGTAACGCTGAAGTGGGTCAGCTACAAGATAAGTAGGAGCCAGCAAAACCCCTATTGATGGACCTGCACAAAGTATTTACTCCGGTGAGTATGTGTCAAATGACATTTTGGGCAGTTTTGGTCTTATTGCAAAAAAAGAAAAGACAGTTTATAGTACACTAATTTTAGAAGTGTGGAGAATGAGATGTGAGGGAAACTAAAGGAGCTTCAGTTGAACCTTGGCAAACTACAAGACAGATTACAGGGTGACGTGATAGACGTGCATGAAGCAGTGAAGGAAGAAACTGATTGATGCAGACTTTTATTTTAAAACAAGTTCTTTATTGAAGACACTGGAGGAAAATTTGCAAGATTGCTGACAGGAAATTTCTGTAACTCATAAATTTCACCACGGAATATTTTGGATATTTAACTAAATAATTATGGAGAAGCTCAGTTGAATAATGTGCATTTTTTTTTTAAATTTATTTTACAACATTTCTTAACCTTATTAAAATTTGCACATTATTAGACTAGAAATGGATGAATGCAACACAAATTATAGTCGGAGATATTTGATAAGAACAAAGGTATGTTTGTAACATCCAATATTCTACAGAAACGTCCTTTATGCAGTTGTCCCCTAAAATGTATGTGTGTGTGTGTGTGTGTTTGTCTGGGGGAGGAGAGAAAGAGTGCAAGCTATTTTTGATCTGTCCTTTTCATCCCCACAATTGTAAGTGCCAAAACAACAATAGGCTTCACAGCCATAACTCCTGGCAATATTGGAAATTAAGGTTAAAGCTGTCATATGCAATAATGTACAACCTTAATTTAAGATTATAAAATTACAACAAAAGTTCAGAAGCAATGTCTCCATGACCAAACGGTGAACTTTGTAGACTGGAATGTCAAAAGTCCTAATCACAAGTTAAAGAGGAATTATTCTGTCACCTAACGGGTATAAACACCAAGATAGTAATTTTACACTTAATCAGCTAGGATCTGTTTCGGCTGCAAAGAGACTGGACTGGCCAAATATTCCACTCCAGCTATACAAAGAAAACTAGAGGTGTGGGAATCTTAATTCATAGAACAATTTCATTTGGAGTATCAGATGTAGTATCTGATCCTGAAAGGTGATACGCGATGGGTATTTATTTCATTGTAAAGTAATTTTGATAAATATCTACGCACCCAATGTGGATGATAGAGACTTTGTCCAAAATGTATTTAGCCCAATTCCTAACCTGAACACTCACAAAATCATAATGGCCAGAGACTTTAATTGTTTTAAATCCAGGCCTGGATAGGTCTTCAACTACAGGGGAGACAACATCTAACAATGCAAAAATAATCACATGGTTTTTAATTGATCATAACATCAGACCGATGGAGTTTTTTAAATCCATACTTAAGAACATATTCCTTCATTCACCAGTACATCATTGTTACTCAAGAACTGATTATTTCTTTATAGATAACAATTTCTTGCCTGCCGTCAAATCTTGCAAATACAACGCTATTGTTATCTCTGACCACGCCTCTCTGATCATGGAGCTCACATCACTATGCCCCACATACTCCTCTCTCAGCTGGTATCTTAACCCCATGTTATTAGCTGATGAGAACTGTATAGAATTTATATCCAGGCATATTGATTTTTTTTTTTTTTTTTTAATGAGACAAATGCATCCTCAGATGTTTCTGCAGGAATACTCTGGGAAACTCTGAAGGCATTTTTAAAAGGACAGATTTCATATCTCTCCCACAAAAATAAATCGGAAACCAAGAAGGCCTCAGAGTTAATCAGTGAAATTACCAGAATAGATCAAGAACATGCCAGGTCTCCAAATGAGGCACTTTTTAGGGAAAGACAAGCTTTGCAATCAGAATTCAACCTATTAACAATAAAATAAATGGAACAAGTTGTTTTAAATTGCAACATCATTACTATAAACACAAAGGGAAGCTAATAAGATCTTAACTCAACAAATCCACAAGCAGAAAGTTTGCAATGCAATATCAGTAATCACCAACACAGACGGAGATAGTATCATTGGCCATAAAAATATAATGCACGCATTTAGAGACTACTATAAGTCCTTATATACTACTGAGTTTAAAGAATACAAGACACAATCTAATGCATTTTTCATACATTACAGATACCACACCTAGATACTTTCAGTGCAGAGGAATTGGATAAACCTCTGACACTATCAGAATTACTATAATCTATAAACTCAGTTCAGAGAACTAAGCACCAGGTCCTGCCTCCTACCTACTGCTGAATTTTATTAAAAAAAAATGTCAAGTTATCTCCCCTTTTATTAACATCTTTTATAGAAGCCAGAGACACTACAATTCTACCTCAAACTTTTCACCAAGCATTAATTACCATTTTTCCTAAGAAAAATAAGGGTTTATTACAATGTGGATCATACAAACCAATCTCAGTTCTGAATAATGATGTTAAGATACTCTCCAAAGTCCTAGCTAGAAGGATTGAGAAAGTACTCCCTTCAGTAATATCACAAGACCAAACTGGATTTATTAAAGGTAGACATTTGGCTTCCAATCTTCAACGCCTATTTAATATAATATATTCACCCATAAAGTCCAACACTCCAGAGATCTTTTTATCCTTGGATATGGTTCAGTGGGATTACCTATTCACCACTTTGCATACATTTGGGTTTGGCCTTAATATATGTGCATAAATCAAACTACTGTATATAAGACCAGAAGCTTCAGTTTGTATTAACAACATTATCTCAGACTACTTCAAACTAGAATGTGGTACTAGACAAGGATGCCCCTTGTCACCATAGCTATTTGTAATTGCCATTGAGCCACTGGCAGTTCACTGTCGAAATGCATCAGAGATGAAAGGGATTTCCAGAGAAGGACTTGAGCAGAAAATATCACTATATGCAGATGATATGGTACTGTATCAGACCCACAGAATTCAGTGCCTGCAGCCCTAACTGTACTAGCAGAATTTCAAAAGATATCCGGACTCAAAATTAATTTGAACAAAAGTGTGTTTTTTCCAGTGAATTCTCTGGCAAACAGCATTAGATTGGACACCTTCCCTTTTATCATTGCAGATCAGTTTTAATATCATGAGGTAAACATCACAAGTAAATATAAAGTTCTTTTTCAACAAAATTTGCTGTTTGCATGGAGAAAATTAAAGAAGATGCGCATAGAAGGTCTACCCTCCATCTTACTTTAGCAGGGATAATTATCATTATCAAAATGAATATGTTTCCTAAGCTTCTGTTTCTATTTCAAAACATCCCCATATACATTAACAAATAATTTTTTAAGAAGTTAGATTCAATCAACCTCATTTATTTGGAATTTGAAATATCCACACATCCAAAGAGTATCTCTACAACAATCTAAATCGGAAGGTGGCATGGCTCTACCTAATTTTCAATTTTATTACTGGGCAGCAAACATACAAACAATAAAATCCTAAACACTGACATAAACAGATGAGCACATAGAAGCTTGGTCTGCAATATAAATTAAATCCTGCAATACCTCTTTATATTCCTTGCTTTTTACACTAGTAAATACAAGGTATCATCAATATACTAACAACCCAATTGTGCTTCATTCACTCAATATGGAACCAATGTAGGAAGCACTTCAAGTTAGAGAAAATTTTATCTGTAGCACCTTTACATGAGAACCACCTTTTTCCACTCTCTCAAACTTACACAGTTTTTAATGTTTGGAAAATGTATGGGATTAAATTAGGGGTCCTCAATCACGGTCCTGGAGGGCCGCAGTGGCTGCAGGTTTTTGCTCCAACCTAATTGCTTAAGAAGAAGCACTCAATGCTCAAGTAACATTTCTGTTTCACTTTAGTTGTCTCGATCGTTAAGATTTTGAACATTTATTGCTTATTTTAGTCTTAAACAGCTGTATTCTTGGTTTTTAATTGCTCCTAATTAGCAATAACATGCAAATGACAAAAGAGACCAGGATTTCTCCATTTAGCTTGTGTGTATTTATCATGCACTATTGGGTATAATTAAATACTGGAAGGAAAATTAGTAGAAAAAAGTGAAGGACTGAGAATTACTCATCCATTTTAACTTTCAAATCATTTGGATGATAGCCTCAGAAAGAGGAAGAAAATCCAGGATATGAGAATTACCTGACGTAGCAGAGTTAAAGCATTAATAAGCCGTGAAATTAGATTATTGCCAAGAATGGCTTTCTAATTAAGCAACTGGGTTAGAACAAAAACCTGCAGGCACTGCAGCCCTCCAGGACTGTGATTGAGGACCCCTGGATTAAATCATTTAGAGATTTGTATGTAAATAATGTCATTGCATCCCATGAACAATTACATTCTAAATTTAGTTTTCCATCAACACAATTGTTCCACTATCTCCAAATTAGAAACTTTGCTAAGCAAAATCTAGCCAATTTTCCTCAACTCCCACCTATTTCTTTTCCAGAAGAGATATTGATCTGTCTTGAAGACTCAGACTGCATTTCTATAATATATAAAACCATTTTAAAGTCCCTTCCTTTTGAAGATCCCAAAGTACAGTGAGAAAAGGATCTCTCACTCAACATCTCAGAAAAGGAGTGAAAAGTAGCAATGCAGTAAATTCACTCGAGCTGCATATGCCCAAAGCATATAACTATCCATCCATCCATCCATTATCCAACCCACTGAATCCGAACAGGGTCACAGGGGTCTGCTGGAGCCAATCCCAGCCATCACAGGGCACAAGGCAGGAACCAATCCTGGGCAGGGTGCCAACCCACCGCAGGACACACACAAACACACCCACACACCAAGCACACACTACGGCCAATTTAGAATTGCCAATCCACCTAACCTGCATGTCTTTGGACTGTGGGAGGAAACCGGAGCGCCCGGAGGAAACCCACGCAGACACGGGGAGAACATGCAAACTCCACGCAGGGAGAACCCGGGAAGCGAACCCAGGTCTCCTAACTGCGAGGCAGCAGCGCTACCACTGCGCCACCGTGCTGCCCCAGCATATAACTATTCAACTCAAAATTATATATCGAGCACATTTGTCTCGTTTAAAACTGTCCAAAATGTTTCCAGGGCAAGATCCAACCTGCAAACACTGCAGTCAAGTTCCAGCCTCACTGGGTCATATGTTTTGGGCCTGCACCAAATTAACATCATTCTGGACCGAAATCTTTAAATGCTTATCAGACAGCCTTGGTATCACAATCCCTCCTAACCCATTAACAGCCGGGTTTGGTGTACTTCTAGATGGACTAAAGTGGAGAAGGACAAAGAAACTGTAATTACCTTTACTTCACTACTAGCATGTGGTCTTATCTTGCAACTGGAAGAATCCTAACCCACCTCTTTTAATTCAGTGGGTAACTGATGTTATATACTATTTGAAATTGGAAAAAATCTAATTCTCTCTTAAACAATCTGTGCAAAACATTTTTAAAACTTGGCAGGATCTAATCAATAATATTTTAGAATCAACACTTATATTGGGGAGAAAAACTTTCCCTCTATAGTACTCTCAAAGGTTTTACTGTGGCTGTTGGCCTTTCTCTTTTTCTCATGGGTGGGAGTTTAATTGAATTTAGCTTTGTTAAGTTTGACTTAATTGTATGGGATGTTACTTGCTTTGAATAAAAATAAATAGATTTGAAGTAAACTGGTCAAAATGGCTTATGGAAAACAGCATCCATTATTGCTTTCCAGGCTACTGTTTTAGAAAACTTTAATCCACTCCACAAGTACTTCTAGCTTTGTCGCAAAGTGCTTTGGTCGTACCTTCACATACTCTTTAGATGCCTGCAACACAATCTGATCTCTTTGAAAAGGCAGCAGATCAAGAAATGCTACAGGAAGAGTGCCTGTTTATTAAATGGTGCGTCTTTGGCATGGGATAGTATTGAAGTCTGACATGACATTTCCAAGATGGTATAAAAGATTCACATTCATTGCAGTTGCCTGCACTGAAAAAAAATGTGTATACTTTGAAGACATTTGGCTGAACTGGGCTTTGTGGATCAAAATGGTGTCGCCTGTCAGTTTTGCTGCTAGGCTCAGCATGGTGTTGGCATACTCATACTGGCATACACTGATATGAGGACACAAGTAGTAGGGTCCAATCCAAGCATCATCTTCATAAACCTTATTTGTGGAAAGAGGCAGAATTACAACAAATTTATTGTATTGTTGCAAGGCAACGTTAGACATGTGGGTTTGAAAGGATATATTAACATGAAAGTTTAATGCGTTTACACGTGTAAGCATGTGCGTAGTACAGTGGATTAGGAAAATATTCAGACACCTTCTGCACACTTTGTGCTGTAGCATTATTTTAATTTGGCTAAATGTTCCATTTTTGCTCATCAATCAATTCTCATTGCATAATAATGAAGTGAAAACAGAAAGGTCTGCAAACTTATTAAAAATAAAAAAAGTCTCCAATTCATAACGATATTCAGACTCTTCACTGTGTTACTCCAAATTGTCATCAGGTGCATCCTGTTTGCTTTAATTATCTCTGAGATGTTTCTAGTACTTGATTGGAGTTCACTTATGACAAAATTAATGGATTGGACATAGTTTAGAAAGGCACATGCCTGTACAGTATATAGAAGGTCTCACATTTCACACTGCTTGTCAGGACAAAAACAAGCCATCAGGTCCAAGGAACTCTCTTTAGACTTCTGCAATCAAATTGTGGCAAGGCATAGATCAGGGCAAACCATTTAAAACCATTTCTAAAGCTTTGAGTGTTTCCAAGGGCACAGTGGCCTCAGTAATTCTGAAACGGAAGATGTTCAGAACCACCAGAGTTTCTAGAGTTGGCCATCTGAGCAAGTAGGGCCTTGATCAGGGAGGGGACCAAGAACACAATGGTCACTCAAACAGAACTGCTGAAGTCCTTCTGAGATAGGAGAACCTGTCAAAAGGATGGCCATCCTGCTAGCACTCCATCAATCATGCATTTATGGTAGAGTGGTTAGATGGAAGTCATTTTTGAGGGGAGTTTGCCAAACGGCATTTTAAAACTCTGTGAGCATAAAAAGAAAGTTTCTCTGGTCTGATGAAACAAATATTGAAATCTTTGGGTAGAACTGTGATTGTTATGTCTGGTGAAGACCAGGCACTGCTCATCACCCACCTAATACCATCTCTAAGGGGAAGCATGGTGGTGGCAGCATCATATTATGGTAGTACTTCTCAGCAGCAGGGACAGGGAGACTGGTCAGAATTGAGGAATTTGAAGAATATGGATAAGATATTGGCACAACTTAGCTATTAGCTAAGCAAACAGGCTGGATGGACTGACTGGTCTTCTCCTGTTTGTCAGATTTTTTTATGAGGGAAGGATGAACGCAACAAAATAAAAGGAGGTTCTTAAAGAACATTAGAACACTCTAGAAGAGAACAGGCCGTTCAGCCCAACAAAGCTTGCCAGTCCTATCTACTTATTTCTTCCAAGAAAACATCAAGTCGAGTTTTGAAAGTCCCTAACGTCTTACTGTCTACCATACTACTTGGTAGCTTATTCCAAGTGTCTATTGTTCTTTGTGTAAAGAAAAACTTCCTAATGTTTGTGCTAAATTTACCCTTAACAAGTTTTCAACTGTGTCCCCATGTTCTTGATGAACTCATTTTAAAATAACAATCTTGATCCACTGTACTAATTCCCTTCATAGTTTTAAACACTTCAATCATGTCACCTCTTAATCTTCTTTTGCTTAAAGTGTAAAGGCTCAGCTCTTTTAATCTTTCCTCATAATTCAACCCCTGTAGCCCTGGAATCAGCCTAGTCACTCTTCTCTGGACCTTTTCTAGTGCTGCTATGTCCTTTTTGTAGCCTGGAGACCAAAACTGCACACAGTACTCAAGATGAGGCCTCACCAGTGTATTATAAAGGTTGAGCATAACCTCCTTGGACTTGTACTCCACAGATCATGCTATATATATATATATAAATAATGTGAATTTCCCCTTGGGATTAATAAAGTATCTATCTATCTATCTATCTATCTATCTATCTATCTATCTATCTATCTATCTATCTATCTATCTATCTATCTATATAACCTAACATTCTGTTAGCCTTCTTAATGGCTTCTGAACACTGTTGGGAAGTTGATAGCATAGAGTCCACTATGACTCCTAAATCCTTCTCATAAGGTGTACTCTCGATTTTCCAACCGCCCATTGTGTATTCAAACCTAACATTTTTACTTCCTATGTGTAATACTTTACATTTACTGACATTAAATTTTATCTGCCACAAATCTGCCCAAGCCTGTATGCTATCCAAGTCCTTCTGTAATGATATAACGGATTCCAAAGTATCTGCTAATCCACCTATTTTGGTATCATCTGAAAACTTAACCAGCTTGTTAGTTATATTCCTATCTAAATTATTTATATATATTAAAAATAGCAGCGGCCCTAGCACTGACCCCTGTGGAACACCACTCTTAACATTGGCCATTTCTGATGAGGTTCCTCGCACCATCACCCTCTGCTTCCTGTGTCTGAGCCAATTCTGCACCCATCTAAAAACATCACCCTGAACTCCCACTTCTTTTAATTTGATGCCCAACCTCTCATGTGTCACCATATCAAATGCTTTCTGAAAGTCAAGATAAATAATATCATAAGCCCCACTTTGATCGTATTCTTTTGTTGCTTCTTCATAGAATTCCAGCATGTTAGTAAAACACGACCTCCCTCTTCTGAACCCAAGCTGACTGGTCAGAATAACTCCTGTCCTTGCCATGTGTTGCTCAATCTTATCCTTAATAATTCCTTCCATTAATGTTCCTGTGATGCATGTTAAGCTTACTGGCCTATAGTTGCTTGGATCTGCCCTGTCACCCTTTTTACATAATGGGATGATATTTGCCAGTTTCCAGTCATTCGAAATCTCTCCAGTGTGCAGTGACTTCCTAAAAATGTGTCAAGGGTTTATATATGTACTCACTAGCCTCCTTAAGAACTCCAGGATAAATATTATCTGGTCCTCATGATTTGTTTGATTTCATCTTATTTAATCTGAGCAGCACTTCTCCCTCTTCAATTTCCAAATCCCTCAGTACCTCCTTAGTAGTCACATTTAACTCTGGGAGGTTATCCACTTGCTCACTTGTAAACACCTCAGAAAAATGTAAGTTTAGGGCATCTGCTATTTCATTGTCTGTATCTTTTAATTCCCCTTTACTATTCCTGATGAACTTGACCTCCTCCTTGACTGTTCTTTTACTACTAAAATACTGAAAGAATCTCTTAGGGTCTTCGTTCGCCTTATCTGCTATATTCCTCTCCAACTCTCTTTTAGCCTCCTTGATATCCTTCTTAATGGTTGCCCTCATGTTCTCATACGCTCTACGATTTACTTTGCAGTCATTAGTCTTATATGCCTTATAAAGCAGTTTTTTTCCTTTGCAACTTCTTTTTTAAATCTTTATTAATCCACCGTGGAGTTTTTTTTAGTTTCCTATTAATTCCAAATTTAGGTATGTATCTGCCCTGCATTACATGTAAAACATTTCTAAACCTGTTCCACTGCTCCTCGACTGTCTCCACATTTAAAAGCTTATCCCAGTGCATCCTACTTAGACTTTATCGCATCTGATCAAAATTAGCCCTGCCAAAGTTCAACTTCACAATTTTAGTCTTTGCATCTGCACTCTTACAAAATACTGAGAATTGTATTACATTATGGTCACTTGACCCTAATGGTTCGATCACCTCTACACCCTCAATTCTATCCTGATTATTACAGAATACTAAATCTAGACAGGCTTCACCCCGTGTTGGTACTTTAACATGCTGTGTTAAAAAACAGTCACTGATTACTTCTTCTAAAAACTCCTGCTCTTGTGCTCCTCCATCTGCAAGGTTATCCCAGTTAATATTTGGATAATTAAAGTCCCCCATGACTATAATATCCCCCTGTAAACTTGCCTTTTTGATATTACTAAAAAGATGTGTGTTGAAATTATTGTCTGAATTGGGTGGTCTATAACATACTCCTAAAATAAGACCTCTTTCCCTAATATTTTCCAGGCGAAGCCACATGTCCTCACTAAGATGGGGCTCATCATCCAACTGAAGATGACTTACATTTAAACCCTGTTTGGCATAAACAGCAACCCCACCTCCTTTTCTGTTCTGTCTATCCTTCCTAAAAAATGTGTATCCCTCTATGTTACACTCATCCCCATCTTTGTTATTTAGCCAGGTTTCCGTTATTGCTATAATATCATAATTATGCTCTGCTATATACAACTCCAACTCACTTACCTTATTTTTGATACTTCTAGCATTAAGGCAAGCTAGTTTTAATGTGTTACTCCTTCTACATTTAAATGTTTGCTTAGAATTTACATTTCTATGCCTTTTATTTCTACACCATTGTTTGTTCTTCCATGTATAGATCTAAATCTGGCCTGTCCTAAACTCCCTGCCCCCCCATTCCCTAGTTTAAACAATCCTCGACTAGCCTACACATACACCTCCCCAATACATTGGTGCCCCTCCAGTTCAAATGTAACCTGTCACGGCAGAACAGGTGTCATCATTTCCAAAGCCCCATAAACCTATACCCTTCTATCCTGCACCAAGATTTGAGCCACACGTTAAGCCTTCTAATCTCCTCAGTCTTACCTGGACTGGCGCGTGGCACAGGAAGAACTTCGGAGAAGACTACCTTGTCAGTTCTGCTCCTCAGCTTGGTACCTAACTCTTTGAATTTGGATCACAGAACTGACAGACTACCCTTATGTATGTCATTTGTTCCAATTTGGACAATGACAACTGGATCCACCCCCACTCTGGCCAAGAGCCTATCCACCCTTCCAGGGAGGTCTCCCACCTGTGCTCCCGGAAGGCAACACACCGTGCGAGACTCTCTCTCTCTCTCTCTGGAGCACACCTGCGCTTCAATCCCCCTAATGATTGAGTCCCCAACTATCACTACCTCTCTCTTTCTGGGAACTGGTTTTGAGGTGGTCCGTTGGGGCTCCTCATCCCTGCCTACCACCTCAGAATTATCAGAGTCACCGTCCAGCTCTGCAAAGACATGATAACAGTTTGACACTTCTAATTCTGGGGTTGATGCCCCCAGACAGTGTGCACCCTTTACCTTACGCCTTGTGACCGTGACCCACCTATTCCTACCTGTCTGGTCTGGAATCTCCTCCCACGCCACCTTGGGGATGCACACTATCTCTCTAAAGGACATCTCAGCCAAGTCTGCCAATTCTCTATTACAACGCAGGTCAACCAACTCCTCCTCCAGTTCAGCGACCCTGAGCTCGAGGTGCTGTATCAGCTTGCAGATGTAGCCCTCATAGACAACTGGCTCTTCCAAGCCATCATCTAAAAAGTCCAACATCCAACAGGACTTGCATTGCACTGGCCTCATTATTAAAATTTGATTTGGGATTACTAAGCTGCCTTAACTTTATTTTTTTTTCTTAAAATTAAATTTCTTCTTCTTTTAGCTGCTCCTTAACTTAAATGGTAACACTAAGATCTACTACAGATATTTTACACCTTTTCCCCTTAAGCTCCTGTACTGTTCTCCCTCTCAGCTCCCTGCTATTTGTCTTTCTATGAGGTTAACTTTACTTTTCTCTGTCTCTTCTCCTAACTTTGCTCTCCTCTTACTTATAAGTTCTCCACTCATACTGTATGTATTACCCGTATTATTGAACCAATACGCTCTCGCCCACTTAACTGTTCTACCTCTGGATCGCTAAGGACTGTTTAATCCAAAATAAACAAATACAAAAAACTTTACCCCCCCCAACGCGCCTGATTGGCATCTTAATGCTGGCCGCTTGCCTGCGCACTGCTGAGCCTTCCCTTTTACTGCTTTGAAGTCAGCCTTTTTACCTTTTCCTTTAAACTAAGGAATCGCTGTTAGGACGATGCGGTTATTTACTTACAAATGCCGATATCAGTAACTGCTGCTTTTTACCCTGACTCCTCGATACTAATTGAAATACAGATAACAAGAACAGATACAAGTAACTTTTCCAAGCGCACCTCCAAACACCCAGCTACTTTTGCTCTTGTGCTGGCAAAAAAAGCAAAAAAAAAAAAAAAAAAAAACCCTTCTAAAGGGAAAAAAGCTTTAAAAAATCCCCACACGGCTCCTTAGCGGCAACCAAAACTCACACCACACCACAGAACAGACCAAAAACTCTCAACAGCCTCTAGCGTTTGCAAAGCACACGTCAGCACAAAGCACCTGCTCCAGAGTGCATGTGACCTCAGATTGGGGCAACACTTCACCTTTCACCATGAGAATGAACCGAAGCATAGAGTCAAGAAAATGCTGTACTGGCTTTGGGTCAAGTCTATTGATTATCCTTGAGTGGCCCACTCAAAGGCCAGTCTTAAACCTCATTGAACATCTGCGGAGAGACATGAAGATGGCAGTTCCCAGGCACTTCCCATCTAATCTAACAGACCTTAAGAGGATCTGCCAGGAAAAAATGGGATGAACTGTACAAATGCAGATGTGCAACGCTTATAGAGACTCACTCGTGAAGTGCTGGAGGTGTAATGGCTTCCAAAAGGAGCTTCTACAGCAGGGGTGCCCAATGCGTCGATCGCGATCGACCGGTAGATCGCAAAGGTAGTGCAGGTAGATCGCGTTGCATTCAAAAAAAAATTTTTAAACGTTAGTTTATCATATATCCTTCTTATGCCATTTGCCACTTCATTGACATACAGGCCAGTCTGAGATCTCTCTTCTCACACACTGGTCATCCCACACGCACGATCAAACGCGTGAGCTACTGCAAAACTCCGGATGTGATCTAGTTAGCCTTCCAATTTATATCGACTAAAGAAGGGATTTAAAAAAAAAAAAATTGTTTGGGGAGGGATGTGAATGTGGAATTGGAAGAGGATGTTTTTTTCTCACAATGTCACAATCGAAGTGCGTTTGTCTGACACCCGAGGTTCGATCTGCACTGAGGGGTACAGTGGAGTGTCTACGCTTGATGAGCCCAAAATAGGGCGAAACACGTGTCGCGTACTCTTTGCATTATTTGACGGTTAACTATTTAACATTCTATGATCTGCTTCTCGCAACTGAAAGGGCACCCGTGGCGCATGTCTGCCGACTTGCAGACCAACCACACGCGTCACCTGGTAGGTAACCACCCATACAATCAGACTGTGATTCAGACTTCGAATATATATATAATTTTTAATGTAGGTAGATTATTTCGACCTGGTCATTTTAAAAGTAGCTCGCAAGCCGAAAAAGTGTGGGCACCCCTATTCTACAGCATACTGAATTAAGGGTCAGAAAGAGAGATTTCAGCTTTTAATTTTTTAAACAAATTCGTTAACCTTTCTGAAAACATGTTTTAACTTTGTCGTTATGGGCTATTGAGTCTATATTAATGGGCTAAAATGGCAAAATTATCCATTTAAAATTAAACTACTAGACAAGAAAGTGTGCAGAAAGTGAATGAGGACAGTTCTAGCGATTATTTTTTTACGTTGAAATCTGCTCGACTCCACTAATCTGTTCTGTTGCTTTAGGAACCCATATCTTTACACACTGCTAGTTAGTTTCAATTTACCCTTATAAAGTCTGCTATGCGGGATTTATAAATTCATTATTATTAAAACATAAATACATCTAGATTTATACTACACTACAGACAAATGTACAGATTGTTATCTCAATAAGTGTCTTGACACCTTAAAATCTTATTTCCACATTTTAGCTTTTCTCAGTCTGCTGTGAGGTAAACCAAAATACACCAAGGCACAGGCAAAGGCAAAATATAAAAGTTAAACTCACGTTCTGGGGTTGTTGTTCCAGAAGGACTCACTAGAGGGAGTCCTTCTCTCATGTCCAAAGGAATTTTTTTTTGAGTATTTTGTTTAAATTTTTTAGAGCGTCTGGATTTCAAAGTTCAGGGACAGTTCATGTTGTGTAAAGTTCTCATAACTAAAAATTTAAACCGCTGTTATGATTTGAAAATTACCTTTCCTCAAACAAAATTTCTATTTTCTGTTGTTATGTTTATTTTTTTTTTATTAATATTCCAGTGGCATTCTCAGTTCAAGTGGTCAGTTAGGAAATCATGTTATTCCTGCATGTCCTAGCTGGACGTCCTCATTGTTTATCACACAGGCTTTTCACAAAGCCTTGTTAATATACCCTTGTTTGGAGAATTAAGGTTTAGAATTGCAGCTTTTTTTAGTCAATTTGCTTGATATTCAGTAAGCCCACCAGGATTTTCAGCTTCAATGCTAATAACTGCAGATTGTAAATACTATGATTCAGATCAATAGAGCATCATTTTATGGTCCACTTCCAACTGTATGGATTTATACCCCAGGACCGAGGCATCATGCTCTGAGTGCATCTCAGCAGCAGCTTGATACTGACCGTTGTTTGACCTTTGAGGACAAGGAGGCTAATAACATCCTAAAATGTGACAGAAGCGACCATATGAGCCTGACGTGTCATCCAACACCAGTGACTGGTGTGAAGGGCCCTGCCGCACTTTTTTGATGATGTTCAAGTTTCTCTTGAGGATTCTCTTAAATTCTGTCTGTTTAATGCTTGCTCATAGATATTTCTACTAGTGCTACTGAGTTAATTGAGCACTGCACATTTGCATTGATTATGAATGCTCCAAAAATTATATGGAGATTCTTCACATCTCTTCAGTCCTGGATTCAAATCTGGACCTCATCTCAATGGAGTTTGCTTGTTCCCCTGAGTGGTTTTTGCTTTGGTTTCCTAATCGCAAACACATGTTAGATTCATTAGTGACCCTAAAGTAGTGGGCAATCCATTCAAGGCTGGCTTCTGCCTTGTTGCCCAATGCTGTCAAGATAAGCCCAAAGTTATCATTTTTTATTATTAAATTTATAATTAATAAACAATGTATTATTCAATTCTGCAAATTGTATAAACTGTTAGATCTCATGGCAAGTTAAAGTGAATTTAAGTACTGTGACATTTTGGGTACTGTGAACATCTGGCCTACACCTCTTATTTCAGACTCAGGACAGGTTTCATCAGCCAGAGTGGAAAAAGCAGGAATATGAATTGGGGATTTATATGAATAAGCAATGGTGAAAAAGGAAGCACATTACAATTAAAACTAAATATGTGCTTCAGACATTGAAATGAAAACTGAATTCTTCCACATTACTGCCTGGAAAAGAAGATGCCATCATGAAAAATCCCCGTCATCCCCTCCAGGAGGTGCTCTCATTGAGCACTTTAGCCACTATCACATTCCACCATGTTGTGCTAAGAAACACTCCTGGGGGTCTATTCTAACTACTGCTGTCAGGCAATAATGTCTGGTGAAGACCAGGCCCTGCTCATCACCTGCCTAATAACATCCCTAAGGTGAAGCAGGAAGGATGTCAGCATCATACTATGGGGGTACTTCTCAGTTGGCACGGACAGGAAGACTGGTCAGAATTAAGGAATCTGAAGAATCTGGATGAGATTTTGGCACAGCTTAGCTATTAGCTAAATAAACAGCACCAAGAAGTGTCTCTGGGGGTCTTTTCTACCCACTGCTGTCAGGCAATTTACTGCTTCCTCCCAATGTAAGTTCATTTTGAAATATCTGCACAATCTACATTTATTTATGGATTGATCGATCGATTGGCTCTATTATTGGTCCTGTGATTCTTTATTTTTGTTTTTTATGTTTCTGTTGCTCTATGCATCTGAATTTCCCCTTGGGATAAAAAAACAACTGTATCTCATTTAATCATCTTGGCTGTCTCAGCAACAGAAATAATTTACTTTGTATCAACATTTTAATGATGAATCATTCTTGATACTGGTGACTTCAAACAAGGAATCAAGTGGTATATAGGCATATTGTGTTTGTGGGCACTACAAACTGGTTCTGCTCTATCCAAATATTAAAAGCAGGTCTGACCTTGTTGTACTGGCACACACAAGGCAGCAGCCCTTTGTTACCCAAGATAGATAATATTTATTTTTATTAGATATATGTGTATACACTAGCAAAATGCTCGCGCTTCGCAGTGGAGAAGTAGTGTGTTAAAGAAGTTATGAAAAAGAAAAGGAAAGATTTTTTTAAAAATGTAACATGATTGTCAATGCAATTGTCATAGGCTTATTTTAGTATTGAGAGTGAATTTGATGATTGTAAAGAGTTTAATTTATGATTGTAAATGTGTATAAGAAATACACATTTTTAGGATGTAAGGATCTCTTTGTAAATGACGTTTGCAGTTTGCCCGGAGGATTAAGAGTGTGAAGAAACTAAATGAAAAGGCAGGAGTAACCAGCAGGAAGACGTGAAGCAAGGCGAACAATAACAGGCTTGAAGTGGTGGAGTAAAGAAGGGAGCAACAAGCACGAACAGCTGAGGACAGTAAGAAAGCGAATGAGGAGGCACATGAGCATGGGATGTTGTTAATGTATTTGGGCAGGGAGCCAACCACATGGTAGATGCTAGGGAATCCATTCCCGGGCTCCCGATTACCGGGAATTACCGCATTCCCAGGAATGAAACTGCTGTAATTCCCAGGAAACTGGGAATGGCCAAGCTCGCATATATAGCATGTAAAAGTGTAAAAATCGATCAAGAAATAACAGAGTTATAGTTGAAAATAATTAAGTGGCACAGATGTTTGGCCCACGGTGTAGTGTGTTGCCGATTAATTCAGTGAACAACAGACCAGCAGCAGTCAGTCTCCCGACTTCCACTAAGACTGAACACAGTGGACTGGGAGGAGTCTGCACTCTGCAGCTCACGAATGCCTGGACAGGGTAGACTTCATTGATGTCTGTCAGACAATCGCTTTGAACAGCAACTTGAAACTGTAATGCGTCAGTCTTTTGCATCCGCATTATCTGTACCAAGAAACTTGCCATCAAAAAATGATGACAAGAAACTGGATGTATCAGTAAAAGCTGAAATGGCGGTGTTTCAGAGCAACGGCAAGTGCGGGCGTTGTTTAGAACAAGTGTATCAGTATCTGATGACTGTGCCGCCTACTTCAGTGGAGGCACAGCGTTCTTTCTCAGCGGCTGGCGCACTCTGCACAAAGGTGCGCTCTCGCCTAAACGACCGCATGCTGGACACGTTGTGCTTTCTACACTCTTATTACCGCAACTAACTAGATACATGTACTTATATGACAGCATGAACTGCTTGTGGATAAGGTTAGTCTTTTATTGGTGTCAACATATTGCAGTAGTTTTATTAAAAATAAGTGTCGGTCGTTCTAAAACCGTTCACATGTGAGATGCCCATGCACTGTGTCATCCCCTGGCACCCGGGATTCCCAGGAATGGCATGGGGTATTCCCAAATTCCCGGGAATGGATAAACCTATCCAGGAATGGATTCCCTAGTAGGTGCACGGGCAGCGGCCATGCAGAAAAAGGAAGTGGGAACGGTTGCCTTGTGCATCTCTGCCGTGAAATAAATCCTCTGTTAAAGGAAATAAGGAATGAAACCGCCAAAAGGGGAGGTCAGTCCTGAAAGTTCCTTACGACATAATAACGAGAACCGCCAAAAACAAGACGTTATTTTTGAAAGTTCGGACACGGCACAAAATGAAATATACTTGATGTTTGTAACTACAGTATAAAAGATGAGCATGGGAAATTTGGGCTTCCTACATATATTGGAAGTCACAGAAATAGTGAGGAGGGGTTTCCCCTCTCTATATATACAGTTTAGGGGGATCACCCATTTCCCCCCTTGGGTGTTGCAATAGGACATGAAACATACCTAACTTTTGTAAGTACACTCCAAAGGAATGAGCAAGCAAAATTTCAGCTTCTCACCTATATGGAAAGTGGGAGAATTAGTGATGAGTCAGTGAGGGCTTTGCCTTTTATATGTATAGATATATTTACTCTCTATATATAATCCTATGCCTAAAAGTGCAACGATTTTGTGCAATGCTTTTATGTGACTTTTTATGTGACTTTTTTTGTCACACTTTATAACAGGCTTATTTTAAAACCTACATATATATGTTTGGTATCATTCTTTTCAGAATTTATCAAACTTTAATGTGAAGTAGTTAGATTTTCAGATTCTTATTCTGCTTTTAAATTATAAACTAAAAAATATCAAGAACTCATGTCCTGCAAGACTGGAAATAAAAGACAAAGAGTAGGACAGCTGCTGTACAGGCTTTTAAATGTTTGAAGTGCTGCGCGAGATGCAGCAGCGGCAACAGTGGCAGCAGTTCGCAGCATCACCACCAGCACCAGCAGCAAGCCAGACGTTAAAAAAACTGTATTTGTTTCCCATTGTATCGCCGTTTAAGAGAGGGTTTTGGAGGAACGACCACGTCTCCTTGGGGTGTGTTTAGCCCCCCTCTTCAGAATGTGAGCGGCAGAGACACAAAGTGGCTGGTGCGCAGCGCTGGCTGGGGGGCTGGTGAGCTAAGCGAGCAGAGAGCAAACACCCTATACATATATTTACACTACTTTTAAAACACCTCAGTTTTTTGGTTTTTATGAAATGTCTTAATGTTTCATGAAATCAAGGCATAGAACAAATAAACAATGGCAAATAAAAAATATAAGTTGAGGAATCATTAAGTGTGCAAAATTTTATTCAGATTTTTGAGTCATCAAAGTAGCCATTTGCCAAACTGTATTACCCCTTTTGATTCAGAGTGCCTACAGCAAAAGAACGTCAGACCGCCACTTTTCCTCCTCCATGTTTGACAGTTGGTATCACACACTATGGAACCATCCTTTACCAACTCAATGGTGTAGTGTGTGATGAACCAAGACTTTCAGGTTAGATTAATTGGTCCATAACTGGCATAGCTAGGGGCGGGTGGAGGGGGCGGTCCGCCCCGACTGGCACATTTTTTGGGGGCAGCATTATTGACCAAAAGGCTCAGTATAATTTGTGTGTAAGTAGCAGGGTTCATAAAAATATCACTCACAAATGAAAAAAGTAAAATTCTCAGATTTTTATCCACAAATGCTTCAAAAATAATTTTCAGACTGTCCTTCTGTGATGGCATCAGACACAGCAGTTGAAATGTATGAGGCAATAACAAAAATAAACATGAACATTACACCGATAATAATTTCTAGGAAAATAAACAACTAATTTACAATTTATAATTTAATTTCATTATCAATCCAAATGCATTCTTGCTCTGCACAGAAAACATCCCCACCTATCACTTATACACTACACTGGTTCTGGTTTTTGCAGCATAATTATATTAAACTAATAATTAGAACACGGCTTATCAGTGCGTCTATACTATATTCTTGTCTAGTTGATGCTTAAAAATAATTATATGTGAAAAATTATTTTTGTTTCTATATATATGAATAAATCTATGCAAAATGTATCTTAGCTGTGGTGGGTTGGCACCCTGCCTGGGATTGGTTCCTGCCTTGTGCCCTGTGTTGGCTGGGATTGGCTCCAGCAGACCCCCGTGACCCTGTGTTCGGATTCAGCGGGTTGGAAAATGGATGGATGGATGAAAATGTATCTTAATTTTTCTCTCTACGTCATTTTAATTTTCAATTTATATACAGTATGTTAACATATTCAGATATGTTGGAGGGTGGCAAACTGAAGCACCGCCCGGTTTGGTCATTTAAGGAATGGCTTTCTTACTGCACTTGCCCTGTCAAACCTGCACCACAGTAGAACTGAGCCTTGCTCTTTTCGACCACTGTTAAGTTATGCTTGAAGCTGTTGTACTGTGAGGCACATTTCAGGCAAGCTGGTGGCCCTCAGAAACTTGTCTTCTGATTTGGTTGTGACTTTGCATCTGTCAGTTCTGTTCCTATCAGAGTTTCTTCCCGTTTCCAGTTGCCTTTGGACTGTGTAGGTCTCTGCCTTCACTGACACTTTGATTTTTTTTGCAGTTTCTCTAAATGAAAGGCCTACATTTCTAAGGGTAATAATGCTCTATCTCATTGCATTTGTTAATTACGATTTTCATTTACAACTTTCTACAGTGTAATATTGTCCAAGTAGTACTTCAGAGGGTTTAGGGACACAGTCTGTTCCAACTCTGCTTTAGGACACACAGAGCTTGCAAAGCTTAATTTACTTTAATTGCTGCAGAACATCCATAGGTTGTAGCCTATTAGTTGTTTCCTGACGAATGCCCATTTGTAATATCTGAAATTTCCTTTTTTCAGTTTTCTCTAACCTAAACTTTAAATTTAAACATCTGACGATTTCCTGTTTACCTTTTCACCAATTTGGGTCATTCATTGCATTTCAAACTGGAAAAACTGAAGTGTTCTGAAGCTTTTTACCAATATTGTGTACTGCCTCCCCGGTAGAACAACTAAACCCAGGGCCGCTGCACAATCAGAATACCGCTAGAGAAAAGCAGTTCCTTATTGAAATCTTTCAGGGTAACTTTACCAATGCTTGCCATATTTTTGACCCACACACTACAAGCCCCAGATCAGCATAAGATAATAAGCCTTAAAGCAATAAACCACAAAAATGTTCATCTTCAGAGATGCGTCTCCCTTGAATCCTCAAGTAAAATAAAACTTTCTTCCAGCAGGTGGCATGCAGGTGGATTCTTGGCACTAACACTCTGCTTCTCCTTGCGTCATTGCTCAATGTCTCCCTCTCTCCCCCTTCAGTTCCGGGTTAAATCGCCTTCAGCCCAGCTGTCCTGTCTGCGATGTGTTTTCCCCTTAAAGGTGTAGTTCCCCATTTTTGGCGAATGATCAACAATTTATTTCCTGATGTACACCCTAAGGAGACGCAAACTGAAAAAAGGATAATAGTACATGTGGCTCCCACTACAAGTGTATGTGTGTGTGTATATCTATACTAATAAAAGGCAAAGCCCTCACTCACTCACTCACTCACTCACTCACTGACTGACTCATCACTAATTCTCCAACTTCCCGTGTGGGCGGAAGGCTTCCTTACAAAAGTTGGGCAGGTTTCATTTCGAAATTCTACGCGTAATGGTCATAACTGGAAGCTGTTTTTCTCCATTTACTGTAATGGAGATGAGCTTGAAAGCCGTGGGGGCAGAGTTTTGTGTGACATCATCACGCCTCCTACGTAATCACGCAGTACGTAGAAAACCAGGAAGAGCCCCAAAAAGCGCTGATGAAAACATGCATTATATAATTAAGAAGGCAGCGAAACAATAAGAAGCGAGCGAGTGACATATACAACCATATTCATGAGTTCTGCTACTTCGGAAACAAAGCACGATGTAAACCTAAACTTTAAATTAAGTTCATAGACAGGCTGCCGCTGGCGTTTGTAATTTAGTGCCTGCCCATATAAGGCCGTCCGTCAGCGGCAATCCAATAGAAACACTGCTACTAAATATTCACGGGTGAAGGACTGTGCTTATGCAGAGGAAGATGAGATGGTCAGGGTGGTGTTTGGCACAAACTCAGCGAAACTGCGAGAGAAAGTTTTAAGTGCCAGGACTTCGGTAACATTAAGTACAGCCATGGACATAGCACGACATGGCACCAGCACAGCTGGGAAACTTCGATGCATGTACACCGAGCGGCTCACGTGAACTGCCGCAGTGCACAGACAAAAAGCAACAGTTCCAAAGAGCACTGAACAAAAACCGAATTACACAATTGAAAAGGCAGCAAAAAATATGAAGCGTCTGATATATACAAGCATATTCATAAGTGCAGCTACTGCAGAAACAAACCACACGGTGGAAAAAGTCAATGTCCCGCTAAAGGAAGACAGTGTAAAAAAAAACCCGTGCATGCAGTGTGTCAGGTCTCAGATAAAGAAGAAGACGAGCTGTTTATTGATGCAGTAAGAAACGAATCGATGAATGAAACCTGTCATCTTTACAATGATTGACAAACACGGAATGTAACTTGAACACAACACATCCTACAAATACGAACCTGATTGAAAGAAATAATGATAATTAAATCCTTGATGACAGCAACACTCAATAACAATTACTGTATATTGACAGTCATGTTACGTTATTTTTAAAATGTTCCCTTTTCTTTTTCATAGCTTCTTTAACACACTACTTCTCCGCTGCGATACGCGGGTATACTGTATATATATGTATATATATACCCCGATCTACATACTCGAATAATGGATACTTAATTCGCCATCAATGATTGTTTTGGTAAAGCCATACTCAGTGTATTCATTAGATGAACGGTAAAAAAGTAAGAGCGAGGGGAGGATGACTTATTGAGGCATGCAGGCAAAACCACAATAGCACGCGGGCTCGATGTACTGTAGTGCGCGTCAACTCTATCTGAATTGTGCGATCACATTTGAAAAAATATATCTTTTCAAGTTCTATTTAGTCCATATGTGTCAAACTCAAGGCCTGCAGGCCACATCCGGCCCGGCGTGTAATTATATCCGGCCCGCGAGATCATTTTATATACTGTATTATTGTTATTAATGGCCCGGGGATATGAAGCGCTGGTAACACAATAAACTACAGATCCCATAATGCAGCGCTTCAGCTGCCTTGCCGAACACTTACCGCGTTAATCAAGTCTAGCTTATGATGCTGCAAGTTATTGCGAAGCTAGCCCACACGATGCCGAAGAGAAAAGGTGATTCTGAACATAGAGCCTTTAAAAACCGATGGGAGGCTGAGTATATGTTTACTGACATTGCCGGTAAACCCGTGTGTCTCATTTCTGGAGCAAATGTGGGTGTAATTACAGAATTTAATCTAAAACGGCACTATGAGACAAAACATCAAGATAACCTGAAAGACCTGAATGCAATGCACAAGATACAGAAAGCAGAAGAGTTAAAGAAGAATCTGACACTTCAGCAGACGTTTTTACCCGTGCACAATCACAAAGTGATTTCAAGTGAAGCTGCTTTTATGGGAGACACAAATGCACCAGGGCAACTTGCCCCACTTTCCCTGTTGCCAAGTAATGTTGAACCAAGTCGACACTACGGTGTTCCCAAATACGCACTTTGTTCATAAACTGAATGATTTGATTTGTTATTGCTGAAAAGAACACATTTTATTTATGTTTCCAGGTTTTGTTATGCACCATGTTCATATTTGAATTTGTATAATTTTGACAGGATATATTTTTATGGAGAGCAAAATCTTTTGGGATATTTAAAATTTAAGTTTATTTTTTATATAAAATTACATAAGAGTAAAGAAATTTGAATGTTTGTTCTTTTAACATTTACTTTACTTCTAACTTGTATAATTTAGACAGGATATATTTTTTATGGCAAGCAAAATATTATAAGTTATTTAAGGTTTGAGTTGATTTATTCCGGAATAATATTCTGT
>JANRMT010062806.1:20683927-20699701 GCA_026402145.1 Polypterus bichir lapradei
TTCATTGCTTCTTTAACACACTACTTCTCCGCTGCGAAGCACAGGTATTTTGCTATATATATATATATGTATGTGTGTATATATATATATATATATATATGTATATGTATATATATATAACTGTGTATATATATATGTGTATATATGTATATACTGTATACCTGTATATATGTCTATATTTGTATATGTGTATATGTATATATGTATGTATATGTATATATATATATGATGTGAATACTCACGTTTATAAAAAGACAATTACATTGTCAATCATGTTACGTTATTATTAAAATGTTTCCTTTTCTTTTTATTTCTTCACTGCCAAGCGCGGGTATTTTGTTATATATATATATACTTAGCAAAAAAAGAAACGTCCCCTGACTTTCAACTGTTTTTACTTTCAGTAGACTTAATGTGTAAATATTTGTATGAACACTAAAAGAGTCAACACCATAAGACATAAACTAAAAATGTTTCACAATGTGTCCCTGAATGAAGGGAGGCTCAAAATCAAAAGTACCAGTCAGTATCTGGTGTGGCCACCAGCTGCTTGAAGTACTGCAGTGCATCTCCTCCTCATGGACTGGACCAGATTTGTCAGTTCTTGCTGTGAGATGTTACCCCACTCTTCCACCAAGGCACCTGCAAGTTCCTGGACATTTCTGGGGGGAATGGCCCTAGCCCTCACCCTGCGATCCAACAGGTCCCAGATGTGCTCAATGGGATTGAGATCTGGGCTCTTCGCTGGCCATGGCAGAACACTGACATTGCTGTCATGCAGAAATTCACGCACTTTTTGCCACTCCTGTCTGGTCCAGCGAAGGTGGGTTTGTGCCCATAGGCGGCGTTGTTGCTGGTGATGTCTGGTAAGGACCTGCCTTACAACAGGCCTGCAAGCCCTCAGTCCAGCCTCTCTCAGCCTATTGCGGACAGTCTGAGCACTGATGGAGGGATTGTGTGTTCCTGGTGTGACTCGGGCAGTTGTTGTGGCCATCCTGTACCTGTCACGTAGGTGTGATATTCGGATGTACCGATCCTGTGCAGGTGTTGTTACATGTGGTCTTCCACTGCGAGGATGATCAGCTGTCCTTCCTGTCTCCCTGTAGCGCTGTCTTAGGCGTCTCACAGTGTGGACATGGCAATTTATTGCCCTAGCCACATCAGCAGTCCTCATGCCTCCCTGCAGCATGCCTAATGCACGTTCACGCAGATGAGCAGGGACCCTGGGCATCTTTCTTTGGGTGTTTTTCACAGTCGGTAGACAAGTCTCTTTAGTGTCCTGCATTTTTAGAACTGTGACCTTAAATGCCTACTTTCTGTAAGCTGTTAAGGTCTTAACGACCATTCCACAGGTGCATGTTAATTAATTGATTATGGTTAATTGAACATGCTTGGAAAACATTGTTTAAACAATTTACAATGAAGATCTGTAAAGTTATTTGGATTTTATTATTTATTATTGTTGAAATACACAGTCCTGAAAAAGGGGCGTTTCTTTTTTTGCTGAGTATATATATATATATATATATATATATATATATTTATTTATTTCATACTGTTATTCTACAGCAAAGAAAGGGCTAATATGTCCACACAGGACTAGCTGTGTCCTTACTCCTTCAGCTATTAAGATGGGTCTCTTCTAAGCAGGAGTAGCTTTTTTGGGTTTTCTTTTTAAAATATCCATTTTTTTTAAATACAGGATGTTTTAATCTCACATATTAGCTGGTAGCAACATAAGGGCTCATCTCACAAGGACTTGGTTTAGATTGCATAGCTGAATATTCCCAGTCTTACTGTGGAGACTGATGAGATATTTCAGATGGGTTGAATTGGAAGTGGAATGAATTGAGTCAACAACAATAACAACATTTATTTATATAGCACATTTTTCAATGTAGCTGAAAGTGCTTTACATGATGAAGAAAGAGGAAAAAGACAGAATAAATAATTAAAATTAGGGAACACTAATTAACATAGAATGAATTTAAGGTCCGATGGCCAGGGAGGACAGAAAAAACAAAAAACAAACTCCAGACGGCTGGAGAAAAAGATAAAATCTGCAGGGGTTCCTAAGCCACAAGACTGCCCAGCCCCCTCTAGGCATTCTACCTAACATAAATGACCTCACAATTAGTCCTAATGGTATTCAATGTTCTCATGGAAGAATTTGATGATGATGGTCATGTGAACTTCTGGCCTTTAATCCATCAATGTAGGGATATCGGTCCTTTGATTAGGTGGTGGTGGCACAAAATGCCACTACAGAAAACTGGAAAAAGAACAGAAGAGAAATAAGGGGTTAGTATGGATTTTGGAGCTACCATGAATAATAATGATAATTAATTGAATATACAGAGCATCAGGATTTAACTAAGATGAAGCTATGAGAAAGCCATGTTAACATAATGTGTTTTCAGCAGTGTTTTAAAGTTCTCCACTGTATTAGCCTGACGAATTCCTATTGGCAAGCTATTCCAGATTTTAGGTGCATAACAGCAGAAGGATGCCCTACCATTTATTTTAAGTTTAGCTCTTGGAATAATAAGCAGACACTCATTTGAAGATCTAAGGTTACGATTTAGAGTGTAAGGTGAAAGACATTCCGATATATAAAATGGAGCGAGATTATTTAAGGCTTTGTAAACCATAAGCAGTATTTTAAAGTCAATTCTAAATGACACAGGTAACCAATGTAGTGACATCAAAACTGAGTCAAGGGCTTTGCTTTTAGATGTAATGCATTGACACAGTTTTTCCAACAGAGAGATGATTTCAGTTTTAATTTCAATCAAATACAAAGACATAAATAAATGACAATATATATTGGAGTCTAAGTAAATTGAATATCAAGAGTTAATAATTTAAAGTTCAATGTGCCTAATCCTTCTCTGCTCCAAAGTAAAGCACCTTACATTGCACTGTCAGATGTCATTAAATTTCAGAAGAAGGTTGTATTCTCTTTTGGGAGTTGGGATTGAGCAAATTAAACTCATTAGCAAGACTAATTGAGGTGTTTTCACACTCCTAGTCTGTTTACTTCGTTCCAAATCAGATAATGTCTCGGTTCTTTGTTGTAATTTCCAGTTAGTTCTTTTGCATTTCACACTGTAAACTTTCAAGGGAAGTAAACATTAAAAAAAATCAAAATATCCATGTTTACTGATGAGTGTGTGTGACTTCTTTCATTGGACAGAAACATTTTTTCCTGGGCAAAAATATCATGGTGGGTATTTGCACACTCCTGAATTCTTCATAATTTTTAACTAGAAGACTACAGTACTTTCAAAGTATGTGCTACTAAGTTAATGAGTTGAAGGACACATTTCAAATTGCCAAGTGTAAAATAGAAAACATCTCTTCTCATAGCATATACTGATGTGCTTCAGTTTTATGACAGTAGACTTATCACATCATTTTCATTTAACCGCATGAAGTTTCGTATTTACTGCCCAGCAGCCACAATATGAATGTAACCTCAATTTAGTTTATCTCATATCACATGTTTTCTGTCTTAACTGTTGTATATATTTGTTATTAATGTTTATTTTGGAATGCTTGATTAATATTGACTACCATTGAGAGGACTCCCCACCTGTGTTCAAGGTGTGTTCATGATGTAAGATTATGATGTATATTCATTTCTTGCCACCTCTGTATATGTTCTGATTGACCCGATCACAAGTACATTTTTAAACATGGTCAACTGTGTCCGGTTGCACATGTGAGAGGTTCTGAGGCTGAATCAGGTGCTGCTCTGATTGAGCAAGTAATTGGGTGAGTCATTGTATGCAAATCGTGCTGTATTATTACCAGTGTGTGTATTTATTATTTTTTTTTTTTTTACTTTTTTATTGTTTTTATTGCTCCATGATAATCTTCAAAGCACTGAGACTGTTCCTTGTTTTCAACAACTTAAAGATGAATTTAGTGAAGCAGCTATTTAGACAGTATTATCATAAAGTTACAAGCAGTGTTTGCACACTCTAGCATTTGAGACCCCACACAGCTGGACTCCCAAAAATGCTAAAGCACCAGAGACTTCAAAACCCTTTCGAACTTTTGAATTGTGACCTTTGGTCTTTCCACTCTCCAAACTTCTGCATGCGATGACAACATCTGTAGAAGACAACAGCTGTGGCAATGAGAGCACTTGAGCTAAGTGTTGCATTCATCTCCGTTAACGTTTATTGTGAATGTGGATTGTGCTGAACGTTTATTTAATACATGCTTAAAATTGAATTATCACTTGTGTAATGATTATTTTCCATTCTTGTGGTTATCTTTTTGTCATTTTGGCTTTGAGGCAGTACTGTAAGAGGAACAACATTTACAGAGTGAATTTCTCAGCACTTAAACAGGTCAATCTGTGGAGGTCATGTTCCCTTATAAAATCAGTCACACCCTGTGATTCCCAGTTGTATGATTTGACAACATCTGAGGCAAAAAGATTTAGTAACTCCTGTAGTGTGATGCCAGTCTAAGTCCATAAAATAACTTTGTCATTACAATGATATTGTACCAGAAGCCACTATAGACATGTGTGTCAACAGGTAATGTGTTCATTGAGCTTGGTCTGTATCTAAAGTCCATGGCATTTTGTACATTCTGTAAACTGCTGAAACTTTAAAGACTGTGACAGTACTCTGTTGGACTCCAGTGTTGTCTTCCATTGTTCATATGCTGTACTGCTTACACTCCAGGAAACAAGCTACTGTGATTGGTGCAGTTCCCGTGTCTCTATTAAGCCATGTTTAATTGCAACATCATGGGCTCAGAGCTCTACAGTGTATGATCTTCTTTGCTTATTTAGTACTGTTGAAATACACAACAAGTCTATCAGTGTTAGAACATCTCTGCTTTTCGGTGCTGACACTGTTCTCCTTCTATTTTATCAGCTCATTCATCCTTCAATCCATTTTATGATCCACTTAATCCAGTTGTAGGTTGCAGTTGTCAGAAGCCAAATAGAAGTAATAAACTCAAAGCATTAAAGAATGAAAGTCCATCAATAAATTCTCTGGCACACACATACTACAGATATTTTCAAGTCACTATTTAACCTATATATATATATGTACGTGTGTGTGTGTTGTGTACAGTGCAACCGGAAAGTATTCACAGCGCATCACTTTTTCCACATTTTGTTATGTTACAACCTTATTCCAAAATGGATTAAATTCATTTTTTTCATTAGAATTCTACACACAACACCCCATAATGACAACGTAAAAAAAGTTTACTTGAGATTTTTGCAAATTCATTAAAAACAAAAAAATTGAGAAAGCACGTGTACATAAGTATTCACAGCCTTTGCCATGAAGCTCAAAATTGAGCTCAGGTGCATCCTGTTTCTCCTGATCATCCTTGAGATGTTTCTGCAGCTTAATTGGAGTCCACCTGTGGTAAATTCAGTTGATTGGACATGATTTGTAAAGGCACACACCTGTCTATATAAGGTCCCACAGTTGACAGTTCATGTCAGAGCACAAACCAAACATGAAGTCAAAGGAATTGTCTGTAGACCTCTGAGACAGGATTGTTTCGAGGCACAAATCTGGGGAAGGTTTCTGCTGCTTTGAAGGTCCCAATGAGCACAGTGGCCTCCATCATCTGTAAGTGGAAGAAGTTCGAAACCACCAGGACACTTTCTAGAGTTGGCCAGCCATCTAAACCCCTTAGTCAGGGAGGTGACCAAGAACCCGATGGTCACTCTGTCAGAGCTCCAGAGGTCCTCTGTGGAGAGAGGAGAACCTTCCAGAAGGACAACCATCTCTGCAGCAATCCACCAATCAGGCCTGTATGGTAGAGTGGCCAGACGGAAGCCACTCCTTAGTAAAAGGCACATGACATCCCACCTGGAGTTTACCAAAAGGCACCTGAAGGACTCTCAGATCATGAGAAACAAAATTCTCTGGTCTGATGAGACAAAGATTGAACTCTTGGTGTGAATGCCAGGCGTCATGTTTGGAGGAAACCAGGCACCGCTCATCACCAGGCCAATACCATCCCTACAGTGAAGCATGGTGGTGGCAGCATCATGCTGTGAGGATATTTTTCAGCGGCAGGAACTGGGAGACTAGTCAGGATAAAGGGAAAGATGACTGCAGCAACGTACAGAGACATCCTGGATGAAAACCTGCTCCAGAGCGCTCTTGACCTCAGACTGGGGCGATGGTTCATCTTTCAGCAGGACAACGACCCTAAGCACACAGCCAAGATATCAAAGGAGTGGCTCCAGGACAACTCTGTGAATGTCCTTGAGTGGCCAAGCCAGAGCCCAGACTTGAATCCGATTGAACATCTCTGGAGAGATCTTAAAATGGCTGTGCACCGACGCTTCACATCCAACCTGATGGAGCTTGAGAGGTGCTGCAAAGAGGAATGGGCGAAACTGGCCAAGGATAGGTGTGCCAAGCTTGTGGCATCATGTTCAAAAAGACTTGAGGCTGTAATTGCTGCCAAAGGTGCATCGGCAAAGGATGTGAATACTTATGTACATGTGCTTTCTCAGTTTTTTTATTTTTAATAAATTTGCAAAAACCTCAAGTAAACTTTTTTCATGTTGTCATTATGGGGTGTTGTGTGTAGAATTCTGAGGAAAAAAAATGAATTTAATCCATTTTGGAATAAAGCTGTAAAATAACAAAATGTGGAAAAAGTGATGCGCTGGGAATACTTTCCGGATGCACTGTATATATAAGAACTGTCCTTAGAGTGTTTCCCGGTATTTGCACTACTTTAATGCCTGATTTGGGGAGGATATGCACTGTGGTTTCTCATATCCCAAGGGTACACCAAGGCTAAGGAAGACTATACCAGGTAGATTGAAAGATCAGGTTGGTGCCAATTGTTTGCTGAGAACTGTGGCATCACCCATGTAAGCATTGTTTGATGAAAGTTTTGGAGTAGCTGTTTGATGTAAACAGATTTGATTATTTTTAGTTTCCTTTGTATTAAATTATGTGTACAGTAATCCCTCCTCGATCGCGGGGGTTGCGTTCCAGACCCCCCAGCGATAGGTGAAAATCCGCGAAGTAGAAACCATATGTTTGTATGGTTATTTTTATATATTTTAAGCCCTTATAAACTCTCCCGCACTGTTTATAAATATTCCCCGCAGAGTTATACAGCATAATCCCTTTGTATTCTCTTAGATATTAGGTAAGATTCATTGAACTTATGTATATAAACACACTCTTTATATACAGTAAAACCTAAATATTATTTTAAAGATATTGAGTGTCTCCGATATCACATATGTTACAGCCATTACGATGGACAGGTCACCAGCAATAAATACGTACAATGCAAGAAAAATAGTATACAGTAAATGTGTGTACAGTGACACTAAGCGTACGTACATGTACTAAGCACTGTAAGAAGAAAATTAATTATGGTTACTCACCAACAATGACACGATGACTTGTCCGATAACAATGAGTTTAATTTTACTGCACAACAAAGGAGAGCGTTACAGCCCTTGTAAAGGAGCCACTTCAGGCGATTGTGTAGCACTGCCGTTGTTCTTCTTCTGGCAGTCTTCAATCCAAATCCCTAAAGCAGATTCCATCCAGACTACTGCCTTATTACATCCACTTACAACTCGTTTTGCACCCTGGTTAAAAGGACGCTGCAGCCGTAGATCTTATATTCCTTTCCTACTTTTTAAATAAAAAGAATCGTAGCCTTCAACAAATCCAAAACGTTTACCTTTTCGGCAATCGTTAACATCTTCTTCTTGCGCTTGGGCACGGCCCCTGAAGCAGTAGCAGATTGTTTTGGAGCCATAATGAAGGGCTTGACTATGCACAAAGATAAACACTAAAGAGCACAACTCTTTACACAGCGAAACATGTTGATGCTGAATGAGTGAGATGAGACTTCCTGGTTAACACTGCATTCAGCACGCAGGAGCTCAACTGCGTGCTCTGATTGGTTAGCTTCTCAGTCAGGAGAACTTAACTGCGTGCTCTGATTGGTTAGCTTCTCAGCCATCCGCCAATAGCGTCCCTTGTATGAAATCAACTGGGCAAACCAACTGAGGAAGCATATACAGGAAGTAAAAAGACACATTGTCCGCAGAACCCGCGAAGCAGCGAAAAATCCGCGTTATATATTTAGTTATGCTTTCATATTAAAATCCGCGATAGAGTGAAGCCGCGAAAGTCGAAGCGCGATATAGCGAGGGATTACTGTATATCCATTTGAACAATGTCTTAACACACCTCCATTTATGCAATAAGGGGTGATTGCTACAAAAGTGTAACCTTTTGTCTGCATAACATTCTTTTTAATACACACTTGTAATCAAAGTGGCATCATTACATCTTCAAATGCAGATATCCAGGAAGTTGATGAGTCTGTTCCTTTCCTTTCAGTTCCTTCCTATGGTGAATTGAATTGCAGGGAATTACATTTTAGCTGGTAGCTTGTTAATATGTAGAATGTATCGTTGACATAAAGTATCCAAAGGTTAGGTCTGAACTATCTATCTATCTATCTATCTATATACTGTATATATATATATATATATATATAATATATATAATTATATAAAAACCCACATCTGTCTGTCTGTATGTCTGCCCGCTTTTCATGAGAGAACTACTTAACGGATTTAGATTGGATTTTTTTCTTTAATATGCATGAACATTCTGGTTGATTTTGTGACTTCTCTCATCACGCTAAGTATCATAGTTCGCTTGCAGGAGCGATTTATTCACACTAATCCGAGACAGAGGCTGCAGACCAAGGGAAGGGGGAAGCATGACATCAGGACTACACGGGCAGAGCCATGGGGGACAGTTAGTATGCGTATAGTATACTACTGTACAGTAGTGGTCAAACGTTTTGGCAGTGACACAAATGTTACAAAATTTGGGGCTATAGTTTTTTTGGTGTCAAGTCATAATTCATTGCAAAGTGCTTTATTAGCATAAAAAGTTAACTTTATCACAAAAAAACATTTTCACTTATTTTGGCCCTGACACAAAATGATCAGCTAAAAGCATCCAGCAAGCTCCAGGACAGTCTCCTTTTGAGGAGTCAACTGCAGAATTGTGTTGCCACCACTGCAGAGCATGTTCAGTATTGTCAGCACTTGGGTGTGAATACACCTTCATACACAGTGAGGCGAAGATTTTTGGCCAATGCACTTGTGCCAAGAAGGGCAGCAAAGAAGCAACTTCTCTCCAAAAAGACATCAAGAACAGACTGAAATTATGCAGGAAGTGCAAGGATTGGATAGCAGAACACTGGTGCAAAGTTATTGTTTGGATGAATCCTCTTACTGACTGTTTTGGACATCTGGAAAATTGATTGTCCTGAGAAGGAAAAGGTGAATGCTACCATGAGTCCTGTGTCATGCCAACAGTGAAGTATCTTGAAATAGTCCATGCGGTGGGTTGCTTCTCATCCAAGGGAGTGGGCCTACTCACAATTCTGCCCAAGAACATTGCCATAAATAAAGAATGGTATCAAAATGTCCTTCAAGAACCACTTCTGCCAACAATTCAGGTGCAATCTGGTGATGATCTGGATATTTTCCAGCATGATGGAGCACCATGTCACAAAGCAAAAGTGATAATGAAGCGGCTCAGAGATCATTACATTGAAAGTTTGGACCCATGGCCAGGAAACTCGCAAGATCTTAATCCCATTGGGAATCTGTGGTCAGTTCTCAAAATGTGAGAGGACAAGCAGAAGCCCACAAATTGTGATCAACTCCAAACACTAAAAAGGCAAGAATGGATCACCATTAGTCAGGATTTGGGCAAGAAGATGATATCCAACATGTTCGAGCAATCTGAAAAATTTATGAAGAAGAAGGGTCAACACTATAAATATTGACTCTAAATTTGATGTATTTGATAATAAAAGCCTTTGAAATTTATGAAATGTTTAAAATTGTTCTTCAGCATACCATTGAAACATGTAAAAAAATCTGAAAATTCTAAAGCAGCAAAGTTTGCAAAACACAACATTTGTGTCATTGCCAAAACTTTTGGCCACTGCTGTGTGTGTGTGTGTGTGTGTTTGTGTGTTTGCGTGTGTATAAAATGGAAGTAAACTAGGAAACCAGAGAAAAAACAAAACAGACATTGACAGAATATACAAGCTGCACTCATACAGCACCACCATTTTCTTCTTTTGTAGTTCAGGCAACTTTGTAGAAAATTAGAATAATCTAGATGAGAACAGGCTGTTCAGCTACACAAAGCTTGCCATTCCTATCCATTTAATTCTTGTAAAATAACATCAAGTCTAGTTCTGAAAGTCCCTAAAGTCTTACTGTCTCCCACACTACTTGGTAACTTATTCCATGTATCTATGGAATTTCCTAATGTTTGTGCGAAATTTACCCTTAGCAATTTTCCAACAGTGTCTCCTTGTTCTTGGTGAAATCATTTTAAAATAACAGCCATGATCCCATCATACTAATCCCCTTCATAATTTTAAACACGTCAATCATGTATTCTCTTAATCTTCTTTTGCTTAAACTGAAAAGGCTCAGCTCTTTTTTCTTTCTTCATAGTTCATCCCCTGTAGACCTGTAATGAGCCTAGTCGCTCTTTTCTGGACTTTTTCTACCACTGCGATGTCCTTTTTATAGCCTGGAGACCAAAACTGCACACAGTACTCCAGATGAGGCCTCACCAGTGCATTATAAATCTTGAGAATAGCTTCCTTGGACTTGTACTCCACACATTGTGCTATATACAGTAACCTAACATTCTGTTTGCCTTCTTAATGTCTTCTGAACACTGTCTGAAAGTTGATAGCGTAGTGTTCACTGTGACTCCTAAATTTTTCTCATAAGGTGTACTCTCGATTTTCAGCCCTCCCATTGTGTATTCAAACCTAACATTTTTACTTATGTAATACTTTACAGTTACTGACATTAATTTTCATCTACCACAAATCTACCCAAGCCTGTTTGCTGTTCAAGTCACTCTGTAATGATTGAATGAATTCTAGATTATCTGCCAGGCCACCTATCTAGGTATCATCTGCAAACTTAACCAGCTTGTTACTTATATTTCTATCTAAATCATTTATATTTATTAAAAATAGCAGCGGCCCTAGCACTGACCCCTGTGGAACACCACTCTTAACATCAGCCAATTCTGATGAGGTTCCTCTTACCATCACACACTACTTCCTATGCCTAAGCAAATTTTGCACCCATCTACACACCACACCCTGAATTCCCTCTTTTTTTAGTTTGATGTCCAGCCTCTCATGTGGCACCTTATCAAATGCTTTCTGAAAGTCCAGATACATAATATCCTAAGCTCCACTTTGATCGTATCCTTTTGTTGCTTCCTCATAGAATTCCAACATGTTAGTAAAACACGACCTCCCTCTTCTGAACCCATGCTGACTGTTCAGTAAAACTCTTGTTGTTGCCATTTGCTGCTCAATCTTATCCTTAATAATTCCTTCCATTAATTCACTTGTGATGCACGTTACGCTTACTGTCCTTTAGTTGCTTCGATTAGCCTGATCACCCATTTTATGTAGCAGAATAATATTTGCCATTTTTCAGTCCTTCAGAATTTCCCCAGTGCACAGTGACTTCGTAAAAACATGCATCAAGGGTTTATATTTTTACACGCTGACCTCCTTAAGAACTTGAGGATAAATATTATCCAGTCCTGGTGATTTGTTTGATTTCAGCCTATTTAATCTGAGCAGTACTTCTCCCTCTACAATTTCTAAATTACTCAGTACCTCCATAGTAGTCACTTTTAATGCTGGAAGGTTATCCACTGTCTCACTTATGAAGACCTCAGAAAAAGATTAGAGCATCTGCTATTTCACTATCTGTATTTTTCAATTCCTTTTACCTGATTCCTGATGCACTTCACCTCCTTGACTGTTTTTTTACTACAGAAATAGTTTACTAAAAGAATCTCTATGGTTCATCTTTCGATCGTTTCTGCTATATACTTCTGTAAATGCCTTTTAGCCTCCCTAATATCCTTCTTAATGGTTTCCCTCATGTTCTCAACGATTCACATTGCACATTGCACCCACTGAAAAGATTTTTACAATTTCCTACTAATTTCAAATTTAGATATGTACCTATCCAGCATTATATATGAATTGTTTTTAATTCTGTTCAACTGCTTCTTGACTGTCTCTGCACTTAAAAGCTTATCCCAGTCCATCCTCCTTAGACTTTGTCACATCTGCTCATTATTTGCCCTACCAAAGTTAAACTTATCAGTTTTTGTTTTTGCATCCACAATCTTCCAAAACACTGAGAATTGTATTATATTACGGTCACTTGACCCTGGTGGTTTAATCACCTCTACATGCTCAGTTCTATCCTGATTTTTACAAAATACTAAATCCACACAGGCTTCACCCCACATTTGTGCTTTACATACTGTGTTAAAAAACAGTCACTGATAACTTCTACAAACTCCTAAGATGGGACTCATGATCAAATTGAAAAGGACTTGCATTTCAATTCTATTTGACTTAAACATCAACCCCACCTCCTTTCCTGTTCCGTCTACTCTTCATAAAAATGTGTATCCCCCTTTGTTATGCTCATTCCCATTTTAATTTAGCCAGGTTTCTGTTATTGCTATAATATTATAATAATATTATACATACAACTCCAACTAACTTGTCTTATTTTTCATATTTCTAGCATTAAGGCAAGCTATTGTTAATGTGTTACTCATTTTACTTTTGCATTTAAACTTACCTCAAGGTTGGTTTTAATGCAAACATTGAAGCATATAATTTACTGTGTTTAGCAAAATAAATCTGTGGGATCCAGAGAAGTCTAAAATATGGTGCATCTGTCACTAGTAGCTTTCAAAAATATACTGTATAAAGCTGAATACTGTCAGTAGATGAGTCAATGTTTAAATTATTTCTCTAACAAACTCACCAAACAGAACGCAAGTAATGAAAGAAATCCAAAAAAATCTTGAAGAATGAAGCTTGTTGTGTACATCGAAAGGTAATAATAATTCCATGAGTCTTGTTTAATTTTTTTTTATTTTTGAAACCTTGGTGGTCCCTTCATTGGAAAGAATGGCTGCTCTAGGGGTGGTACAAAGTTAAACACAGTCTTTTGTTGAGACTGAAGTGCCATAATCCTTTCATCTGATGTGCTGAATGGGAACCACACATGGCTTCTCTCTGCGGCTCCACGGAGCCTTCTTGTAACACTTTCAAAATGAACCAGTAAATAATAAAGGAGTCAGCCTCTTTGCCCACTCTGATCCCCAAAAAAAGACAAACAGAGAGGCACCTGCTGATGCTTCTTCAAAGAGCCAAGGAAAAAAGGGGCTGGCACCCTAATCAAGCGGGTAGGCTTATGGATTTATGCAAAGTTTATTATTTCTCGGACCTAATTCCTCCCCTGCTGTTTGTTTGGTTTTGTACTAATTTCGCTTCTTTTGAAGAATTTAACAGAGAGATCAAAGACGAAGGAGTCCAAAAAGGTTTGAATGATGTGACAGTGCATAACTCTGGATCAAAGAGGCTCATCTGACAGGAAATGACCGGCTGCACGTCTCTGTGACAGCTATGTGCTTCACGTGGATGCTGGGTGTCACTCAGGGGTCAGGGAGAAGGAGGGGGAGCGGCTGAGGGCATTCTTTTACATTTTATTATGTGGACCCTGGGAGGCAGGAGGTATTGAATTTTCTTTTGTTAAGGGCCTAATCTGAAAGGAGAAAGGTAATGTCTCAGCCCAGCTGAGATATCCAGGACCCTGCTCGCTTGCGCATGTGCACAAGTTACTCCTTTATTCAGGCTGATCATTTGTATCATCTCCGCAAAGGTAGTTTATCTATCTATCTATCTATCGATCGATCGGTTTGTTGCCTACTCTTATTTGCACACCTCTAGCTCTGGAGGGAAAAATAGCCGCAAGGTCCTCAAAAGCAGCAGGCACATTGGCATAAGGCAAAAAGTTAAAACTAATAACATTACAACATGCAGGGGGAATGTTTAAATCATTTTTAGATGTGTCCACTAAATTAAATTCATGCACTTTTCTCCACAATAGCTGCCTGACATGGAAAAAGCAGCCCATTAGGTGAACACATTTTTCCCATGTCTTTTGTCAGCACAGCTAATGGAAGTGCACATCTGTTGGTCTATTGGGTGCCCAAGACATTATTATTCTTAGAGCGAAAGAAAGAAAGAAAGAAAGAAAGAAAGAAAGAAAGAAAGAAAGAAAGAAAGAAAGAAAGAAAGAAAGAAAATCAAAGATTGCAAAGAGACCTGTCCTTGAAGGGATAAGGAATTCAGGAACACCAGAGATCATCAAAGGGACTTCAGACCCCTAGATGTGACTGCAGGAGTGGGTTTAATGCCAAAGGTATAATGGATCTTGACAGACTGAATATTCAGAAAGGAGATGCCCTAACTTGTAGACTGGAACTATGTTAGCCAGACTCAGAGGGATAGTTTAATTTAATTTTTTATGTTCCCCAGTATTTTCCTGGGGTTAATTCCTCCCTTGTCTGTGTCTCCACAATAAGCATGCTAGTTGAAGGTATATTCTGAATAATGGAAAGATACCAATAGACTTATATACAGTATATAATTTTGCATTAGAATGGTTATTGAATACCCAATTAATGTTCAATAGCTTCTCTGAAGTATTTTTTATTTCTTCTGAAAGGGATTTTCCCTAAGCTGGACATGTCAAGCTTACATAAAGAAAGAGTCTCCATCTGCTATCTTGATAAAAAAGCGAAGTCAACAAATACATGGGCAGCATTAAACTGGGTGTTTAATTTTTTAAGATGTTCATATTTTGAATCGTGTCATACAAATGCTTTAGCAGTCAGAGGTGGTGCATACTATATAGGAGCATTTCAAATAAGAAGATTTTAACATGCTTGGCACTATCAGTTCATGCAGGCTTGCCTGAAGTGTCCATGGATACTTGACATCAAAATACTTCTAAGGCCAAAGGGCAGTTGTGGGGGTGTTCAAGCTGTGGACAAGTGGGCGTGTCACTCTGCTCCAAAATAGTATTAGTTGTGTCAGTGGGAAGGTTTCTCCTGTGGAGTTTTGATGGGAGCTGTCAATTTAAGTGAATGCAATCCATACAAGTTTAAGGGTGCACTCTTATCAGCCCTGTAGCAGCTTTACTGTTCACCTTCTACTGTTCTTTAGCATGGGGCTGTAAGAGGAAGTTGGAGTACCCAGAGGAAAACTCACACAGTCATGTAGAGAACATGCAAACAACAGAAACAGAAACTGGACATGGGATCTGAACTAAGGATGCAAAGATAAGCCAAACTTAAATCATGAAAAAAATGATAGGCCTATTTAGGAATGATTATTTATTAACTCTAAATATTCTGTAGCACATCATGTTAAATAACATCTAAATGATCACATGTTGAATTTCATGGTTTCACTTCCAACATTCTCAGTTTAGACTCACTTCTTCATTATTATTATTATTACCATGCATATTTTAACTTCAACTGTTTGTTGTCTGGTACAAATCTTGTAATCAATATTTAACCCACTTCCTATTGTCCAAATGACTTGAAATTTTGCACACTTACTCACTTCCGATGACAATACATGAATCAATAATCAGTTCCACTAATTGATCTATTAATCCATGTTAATAAAGAAATGAAATTTTCATATGAAGAATAGTTAAAGATTTCATAGATGGTGCTAGTAATGGATACAAATATTAAAGGAAGTGTTAAAATATTGATTACAAAATTATACTAAAACAAACCAAATACTAAAATGTTGAAATTAATA
>JANRMT010062806.1:20700101-20740989 GCA_026402145.1 Polypterus bichir lapradei
CGCTTATATTAAGTTAAAAAGTGTACTAAAAAGTAAAAAATAAGTCTCTCATATATCACTCGTAAAATAAAAGTTTGGGTGCTTTTCATTAATTAACATTCAAAAAACACTTCATAAAATCTTAGCAAAAGCGCCCACCTATATATATATATAAATATATATATATATATACATATATATATTTTTTTTTTTTCAGTAACAACAGTATTTCGAATTACAGGCTTCAGCTTACAAGATATACTACACATGACAAATAATTAGTGAATGTTGCACAATATGAACTGTAACTGCACGTTAAAGACTACCTAATATGGCTGTATGAGGAAGTACATCATTTTGTAACATTTCTTAATGTGTAAATATTTTTCAGACTTGGGTTATTGTGTGAGGCTGGTGGGTGTAGTGATTCCTTCGCTAGAGAATATTGTCTCAGAGATGCTTGATCTCACAGGACTTGTCTACGAAAACAAAACTTTAAGGGAGCCAAGAGGCTAAGAGGGAGCAACAAACAAGATAAGGCTGTCTCATTTCTGAAGAGATGGGCTGTGTGCTAGAAATCAATATGGGGATAAGAAGCTTGGAGCAAATGCATTAACATTCCTGCTGCACTGGGAGGGGAGAGAGATGGGGGGTGCGGGGGGGGGGGGCCACTCAGTAAATGGAATGTGTAAACACAAAGACAAAAGAAAGTCACCTGCTTGAAATTCATGGCCTGAGGAACAATAAAGCGTCTATAGGCATTGACTTTGTTCAAGCAGGATTCTGAGAGAGTCGAGGCATGAAGGTGGGGATGTTTTAAAAACTGTACAGAATGAGAAGCTTGAATGGTGAAATTCTATGTAACTGTCTGCTTCCTTGACCAATTTTTTACTTACTTTCTAGGTTCTTGTGGTTCTAGAGGTGAGGCATATAAGATAGGACACAGGGAGAATATGCCAACTCCACACAGATGGAGTTTGTGCCAGGGTAAGATTGAAACAGGTCTTACCATGATGTCCTTTACATTAATAGCCATCCATCCAATTCAGGATTAGGGTGAATCACAGCCTCTAAAGTCAGGTCAAGTTTACACACTGTCATGTGGAATTCTTACTTGCATTTCTCTGGGCAGCACCAGACATCAGAGGTGGAACACTACACCAGAGTAGGCACCAGTTTGTTACAGGACTTGGACACCATTTTGTGGCAGGACAAACTCCCACCAGGACATTTCAGGAGTCAATAATGTAACTAACACTTCTGTCTTTGGAATGTGGGAGGAAAATTTCAATAGCAAATCGAAAAAACAACAAAGTTGCAACGGAGCTAAATTTTCAAGCTCTGGTCTGGGGGTCAAATCAAAGACTCTGGAGAAGTTAAACAACAGCATTAACCAATGCACCACTGGAGTGAATGTATGTATGGTAGATTACACTTCTGTAGAACAAGCCTGTGAATGATGTCAAGGCAGGGTAAGACAAAGGAGACAAGACAAAAGATTAACTTGCTACCTCTCTTGATGTAAATCTATATGTATTTAAACCTTAATCTGTCAGATTCGTGACTCACATCAAAAGAAATCAAATATGTCTTCACAGTAATAAATACATTTATAAATATAGTGATTAGTTTATTTGGTCCACCTCAGTAAGATAATCTCCCAAAAGCATGTTCCCCTGTGCTCTTGAAGATATGTGTGTCAAGTTAACTGGCATCTTTAAAATTGCCCAGTGTACTGTATGTTTGTGTTTAGATGTTGTATTGCTATGATTTTCCACTCCATCCATGAATGGCTGTTTCTTTGGGCCCAGTGTTGCCTGAATAGGTTTTGAGTACTCATCTCTCTATTATAAAAAAAAAATCCTGGGAGGGAGACTAGGGAGACAAGATGTGATCTTCTTGGAAGACAATTTGACGTCCTGCGAGAGACACTTTAACTTCACACAAGAAAAGGAAGTGAGACAACATTTAAAACAAGTTCACGGACATTTAACCAAACAGTTGTTGGAATACTTTGGGCAGACAGACATCATGTGCTCCCAGCTCTTAAAACATCGACAAGCAACAAGCAGAACACACAGCTTGCCACCAGCAGCAGCAGGAAGCTAGCAGATGATCTGACCGCTTCTCCTTAGTGTGTGTTCTGCCCCCCCCCCCCCCCCCCTCACAACGTGAGCAGCAGAGACGCGAAGTGGCAAAAGTACAGCTGCTGTATAGGCTTTGAAATGATCGACACGCAGTTCGACAAGCAGAAAACGCAGCTCGCCAGCAGCAATAAACCAGCAGATGATTCAACTGCAACACCTTAGCGTGTTTTCAGCCGCCCCCCCTTCACAACACAAGCAGCGTTATACGTACTGCGAGAAAGATTTAACCTGGGACTGGAAATAAAGGACAAGTATTGTTTTTACAAAAGTTTTAAAGTAAAATTGAAAATAATGCATATGTAACAATTCCCATGAAAATAACAATCTCTTTAAATTGTGTATCCGGTAAACCAAACCCAGGGGTGGGTAAGCGAAGTCAGCAGGGGACGGAGCCCTCTAGTTGATTTAAAAAATGGGTGGAAAGATCTCAACCCAGGGTCTAAATGATACTCATAATAAAAGATGGGTTTTCATCAGTTTTCCAGTTTCAAAGAAATAGGTGTTATTGCAAAATGTGCCCTTTAAGGTTTGTATTTTCAGCTCTACATAATTTTTAGCCTATACATTTTTTGATCAAAATAAAGAGTTCATTGAATTGTGGTGGTCTGCATGAGAGTGCTTGATTGTATAATTGATTAGACTGGGTTGCCTATTAATAAGAAGCAAGCAAACCCTGCTGCTTAACAGGATCCAGGGAATGGGATATATAAAAGGGTTATTCTCATTGTGTAAAACAGGGCAATATGGGGCTTATTTGAACTTGAGCTTGAGCTTCAGATTTATCTTGAGGCTGAGCATGTGATTGAGGTTGAGTTCGAGTTCGAGCAAGAAGGCCTGCACGTAATGCCCTTGCTGTGCCCATTTATCATTTTAAGGATTCTGCTGCTATAGGGTGACACATATGTGCACATGGGCGACATTTTAAGGGATTAAAAATAATTGTGTTTCATTGCCAGACCAGGGGTTGGCGCTATACTCTAAATCTTTCTCCTTTTTTCCCCTGAAGACCAACAGAAGAGCCCACCTCTTAGAGACATCATTTTTGCTTCTGGTCCTGTCAACCCTGCCTCCTAAAGGTTACACTTCCACTTCTGGGCCCTCTGAACCCACCTGTTCCTATCACCCGACTCTATAATGACTGTGCTTTTCATTTTGTGCTCCAGTTCTGTTTTGGGTTCACGTCTATAAAGACCTCTTCCAATAATTGCTCAGATTTATCTTGATTACCAAGTATACGGGGTGGATACCACAAACCTTTTTGCTGTGTTTGTTCTACTTATTTTACAAGGGGAATACTTTCGTCATTCTGTATAACCTAAAGTATGGTGTGGGACAACAACATGGAATGAAATCACAAGTTAATGCTTTGTGCTCACTGGATTACAAGAAACAGCAGACAGTGCTTTGAAAGTTCTTGCAGCTGTGAACAGAGTGACTGTTCCTTTGTGTGGAATTTTAATACTGGTGTGACTGGGACTAGAGGCAGTGTTTACTAATTTCGGTCTGTGGACATATTTTATGGAATTGTTATATATCGAGAATAAATATGTCTTTAAATATGTTTGAAATGTATATTAGTGTCTGTGGATTTTTTGGTGGGATAAGGTTGTGGTGACCCTGAAATAAAAAGGCAAGTGATAATCCCAATTGCCATTTTGTCTACCCAGACTTTATTAAGTATTAGTGAAATTAAAATGGCTAACTAGCTCCAAATATCTTCAGTAATTAGGACCATTGCTGTAACATTTTTGACATTTAAAGTTAAAGTGTCTTTCTGGCCTGACAAGCTGCATTTTATATATATATATATATATATATATATATATATATATATACAGTATATATATATACACATATATATATACACACACACATATCATTTATATGGTAATTCTTTAATTTTGTTTACTTATGGACCACACCTGATTCGTCTTATAGATGATGTCACCAGATGCCTAGGTATAAATATGGCCATGGCATGAGTAGAAAGAATCTTTCAGATTAAAACCAGAAATCTCTAAGCATCAGTTTGCTTTTCAAGTAGACTAAGTACTAGGTTCATTTTCTGTTAGTTTCTAATTTTTTTTACTTTCATTTTTGGTTTTGACATTTTCCCCTGCCAATGACTACAGCTCTGGTTAACGTGATCATCTCTTGGTCTTTTCAGCCCCTCACAATAATTCCAGAGACCCTGTCTCATATAACTCTGGGCATTGGACTGGTGAGTTAGAGTAACACATGGCTGAAAATCCTGTGCAAGAGAAGAAAGGTAAGGCAAGTCTGTCACAAATGATGGATCACACCACAACAAGAGTAAGTGAAGTCAACAGAGGACAAAAGAAGGGTGGTGGCTCAACAGCATTGAGCCGAGGATGCACACATACATACAAGGATGGTCCTTTTTGGTTTCTTATAGCATCTCTATCAATGGTGATCATCTAGTTTCAGATAGATTACAGTATGTTATGACTGAGCACCACTTCCAGTAGGAACATAATGATAGATAATATCTTCATTGAAGCTGTCAGTGGTGTGCTTATTCAGATGAGCTCAGCAGGGCTAAGTGAATGAAGCCAGAGGACAAGGATGTGGAATAGACCTTTGGTCTGCTTTCATCACAAAGTGGCTAACCAAGAAGAAGATTGCTGACCTCCAGCCAACTCTGCCCACCTCTCTGGCCCCTTTCACTTCCCCTCTCTTCCACTTCGAATGCACTTATCCCAACGCTCCTGCCACTTTGCGAAGCAGTTCTGGAAGTTTTCTTTTGAGAATGTCTTTAGTTGGGCTATCGTGGCTGCCTGGCTGTCCTCAGTGGAATGAAATCATTTGCCTTTCATGGTCATTTTCAATTTAGGGAACAGCCAGAAGTCGCACGGTGCCAGATCTGGCGAATAAGGTGGATGCGAACACAGCGTAATGTTTTTATTCGACAGAAATTGTCGTACTAGAAGGGATGTGTGACAAGGAGCGTTGTCATGATCAAGAATGAAACCGTGTCAACATTTTCCTTGGTTATTGATGTTGAAGGACGTCCTGATCTTTTCTTGTCTTCAGCCGAGTCAGATCCATTACGAAATCGATCAAACCACTTGTAAACAGTCTTAACTGTCGGTGCAGTGTCATCATAAACCAATTTTAACATCTTTGAAACTAAATTTCATGTTAATCCGTTGCTCGATATCCATTATTAACAACAAACTTGAAAATCATACTTGAACTCAACAGTGGCTCACAAACGACTGACAGTATCAACCAAGTTGAAACTTGTCACAAACTAGGCTCAAGGATGGACATGTCAGAACCTGCATTGAATTGTTTTGCGTTGCTCTTGGATGGTGCTCTGCATCTACATTCACCATATTTTTTAATCACACCTCGTATATATACACATTATAAGAAACAATAGCAAAATTCAAGGAGTCCCTCTGAACCTAGGGTGGCAACAAGGGGCACAAGACAGGAACTCTCCAAGTCAGGTTATACTGACATGAAGGAGGTGGTAAGAACTGAAAACTTGGACCATGCATATTATATAAAGCAAAACAACTCAATAAAACAGAATAAACAAGGGATGGGGAATAGGGAGGGAAAACCCTAGAGTGACAAGGCCTGCAAGAGTTCAAGCAAATTCCATATATCTGAGTTGTGCCATGATAAAGTAATAAAATTGGAGGAGATAGTAATACTGACTTCAAGGCAAAATCACAGAGATCAAGCAGAATAATCAGAAACTGAGCATCACACACTATCAATATGAAGAAGAGCTTTTAAAAGAGCTGAAGGACAAAGCATGGGGATACAATGAGTTATTGACATGAGTCTGAAAGGAATGAATATAGGATCGATCGATGCAATCAAGAAAGGCATCAAGGGACAGGAGAACAGGGGAAATTACTGCTAAGTGCCCCCACGTAGGTTCTGAGAGAGTCGTTCAGCGGTTTTGTGATTACTTTTTACCTCTGCCACAAGCAAAAACAGCATTGCACTGAGCGATCTATACAATGTGAACATTTGAATCCTGACGAATTATTTATTGTTATAAGAGACTTCAACAAAGCAACGACTTCTGGTAATGTTTAGGGCGGTTTTCAACTTCCTTTAATGTTTTTTTTTTTGCATATTAAGCTTTAAATGGCCTTGGCTTTACTGATTTACCAGAACTTATCAATATATACAGTACATATGGTATGATTTCAGGATGCCAAGGCTTAATAAAACAACAGTGGGAGTTCAAGCTTTCAGCTTCAGGCTCTTAAAAGCTTTAGAATTGATCTGTCTGCATGTGTCGGGGATGCCTCATTTAAAACCAGACTGAACATTTACTTTAGTTTAGCTTAGTCTGATTAGAGCTACTGATAATCTGTTCATATTGCGTTCCTGTTTGCTAGTCATTTGCAGAAAAATACAAGCGTGACCCTCATTATAAACCTTTTCCAAGCCTCCAATATTGTGTTGCTCAACTCATTATCTTGTCATGGCACTTGGAGTCACTGCTACATTACCAGGCTGCTACTCCTACTCCAGGAGACAGTGCGAGCTTTGGAATCCAAAGGTGCAAGCATTTAATCTTATTAGCCTGCTCAGCATGTAATTATAATTTTGCAGAATTGACAGATCATCAGAACAGTGGCTTTATCTAGCAATACAAACCTAGGACCCTTCCCCTGATGTTTTTTATCTCCAGATATGCTGGAGTTTTGCTTTCCTTCTCGTCTATAGTAACGCACCATGTCACAGATATGATGTTGGTTTGGATTCGTTTAGGCAAAGTGTTGTTTCTATCCCGGCTTGCTTTCTGTTATTTGTGTGTGATCACAACCATTGTGATGTCAATAATGTCAAAGAAATAACGCTATAAATATGATGCCGATTCTAATATGCCCTGTCCCTTACTGGATGAACAATGTCTTGAAAAGCCTTAGTTAGGTAGATACCTTGTGCTAGGTCTGGTTTCAACCTTGGTTTTTTCAATTTCCTGGTTTTGACCCCTGTCTGTCATGTTCTGTTCAAACTGCATTTCTCATCTCCAGGAACCTCATATAAAAAAACCTTGCTTATATTCCATACTGAAATTTTGCTCATGCTCGAAAAGCAAAAATGTCATACACACAAAAAATATGATCTATAAACCAGAATGTACGCCACATGCTGCCCCAAGTTGCTTTATAAGTCTCTATTCAGCTCCATTTCCGAGTGTAAGCACATTTTATACATGTTGCCCCTGGTGTTGTTTTACATCTCATAATAATCTTTGGTCATTCTTTTGTGTCTTAGCATATCAAAGGTTAATGAACAACACCAAGATGATTAATGGTGTTACAGAAATACACTGCCAACTTTAGGAGCAAGAGGTGATTAAAGAGCAATGAAATAAATGAACTGTCACTGTGCTACACTTTCTCAATGAAATCACTACACTAAAGCAGGCAGCTAAAACTACCACACAGGATGCTAATGGCGCTGAACTGTATATTCCCCAACTGGAGTGTTTCTCTGGGAGCCCAAAGAAATTTCAAGGATTTGTTGAACAATGTAAATTATTTTTTTGTCAACAGCCTTGCCCTTTTACAAACAATCCCACAAACATTGTCTTCATGGTTCCCCTCCTCACTGACAAGCCTCTAGAATAGGCTTTTGCCTTGCACTCTAATAAACATCCAAGCACTCTGTGGCCTACAGGGGGCAGACCAGTTCCCCAAACCCAACACAGACAGACACAACGCACAAGTCTAGCACAACACACAACTTATATTACACTGTGGGAAATTCTTCCCAATCGTTCCCCACAATAAACCACAGTACACAGGCTCTAGTACTGTATGCACAAATAAAGCAGCACATGGCCATTTCTTCACCTTCTTCTGTCAGTCTCTGCCACTCCTTTCACCTCCACTCCTCCTCATCCTGCAAGCTTTGTCCACCACCTCCTACCTTTGGGCCTGTACCAGTGGCAGCAATCTTCTTTTATCTTGCACCCGAGAAGTACTCCTGGGTGTGGCAGAAGCCTGATGAAATAGGGCTCGCCAATTCCTGCAGCACCCCCTGACAGCACCTCCAGCCCAGGGGAACTGCCATCTAGCGCTCCAGGACAGGTAGTGAGTGCTCTGTGCAAGTTCTCTCCCCCAGTCCTACCACTATGCAGGTGTCCGAGCCAGGTAAGATCCTCAGCCATCCGCCATGATCTTTAATTTGGATACATAATTGACAGAGTTTGCAAAAATTTTTGACATCCTGGATAGAACTCGCAATGCTTTGTTAAAGCCAAGGAACATGTCTGAGAGAGATTGTATTATTTCCTTTAAGACACTTGAGGCAGATTCAAGATGGAACAATGCTACATTAGTTACCTTTTTAGAAGCAGTTAGTGAGAAAAAACTAAGATGAATTAATTAAATATGATTTGGAAGATACCCTGAAAGGTACTTAGCACTGTGCTCAATATCGGGTCTAAATGTAAGGTGCATAAAAGAGGAAAAAAACAAGTTAGACCTTTTATGTTTTCTCTGTTAAACATACTCATTTCCAATTTCACCAAACAGGAACCAAAGAAGATTGGAAAGAAATGGATTAGTTCTCAAAATCTCCAGTGTAGAGCCTTGTAAAGGTTTATGCTTTTATTGCGGGAAATCTATACATTCAGATATTTCATGTCCTAAGCTCCAGGAAAACTAAAGGGCCCATCTGATAAAAGGGTTGGTGGAATGTGTGCTAGTAGTCAATCCCAAATTAAGACCATTTTTGTTATGATACACAAGAGTCTCAAAGCTTGTAAGTCCTGAGCAATTACAAAAATGCCCAATTAAGGAAGAAAACAATATCAAAAAACCCCAGCTAGTAATATAGACACCTGAAGGACTTTGAGATGGTGAGAAATAAGATTCTCTGGTCTGATGAGACCAAGATAGAACTTTTTGACCTTAATTCTAAGCGGTATGTGTGAAGACAACCAGGCACTGCTCATCACTTGTCCAATACAGTCCCCACAGTGAAGCATGGCGGTGGCAGCATCATGCTGTGGAGGTGTTTTTCAGCTGCAGGGACAGGACGACTGGTTGCAATTGAGGGAAAGATGAATGCGGCCAAGTACAGGGATATCCTGGACAAAAACCTTCTCCAGAGTGCTAAGGACTTCAGACAGGGCCGAAGGTTTACCTTCCAACAAGACAATGACCCTAAGCACACAGCTAAAATAACGAAGGAGTGGCTTCACAACAACTCTGTGACTGTTCTTGAATGGCCCAGCCAGAGCCCTGACTTAAACCCAATTGAGCATCTCTGGAGAGACCTAAAAATGGCTGTCCACCAACGTTTACCATCCAACCCGACAGAACTGGAGAGGATCTGCAAGGAGGAATAGCAGAGGATCCCCAAATCCAGGTGTGAAAAACTTGTTGCATCTTTCCCAAGAAGACTCATGGCTGTATTAGCTCAAAAGTGTGCTTCTACTAAATACTGAGCAAAGGGTCTGAATACTTAGGACCATGTAATATTTCAGTTTTTCTTTTTTAATAAATCTGCAACAATTTCAAAAATTCTTTTTTTTGTCTGTCAATATGGGGTGCTGTGTGTACATTAATGAGGGAAAAAATTAATTTAAATGATTTTAGCAAATGGCTGCAATATAACAAAGAGTGAAAAATTGAAGGGGGTCTGAATACTTTCCGTACCCACTGTATATAATTTATACTAGTAGTAATATAGAAAGTCATGTAGAATATTTCTAAAATCAAAGATTTATTCTTAACAAACAAAATCTCTTAAATAACATGATGCTTCATGGAGCACAAAAAGGCAAAAAGGAGTTGCCAGTAAAGGCAAATCAAGGCAAACCAAGCACCAATCCAGTAATCTGATGTCAAAGCCAAAGAACAGAGGAAAAGATTAAAAAAAAATTATAAAAATCACAAAAGCACAGATACAATTAGAAAAAACACTCACCAACTCCTGAGCTCATTCAAATGAACCACACAAAATGTATTGTTCTCACCTTTATAGGGTGACCACCAAAGAAACACAGGTACAGATACATAAACAAAAGCAAATACTAAGAAATAAAGGAAATTAACAGAAATAAAATGATTATAAACAAAAGAATAAAAAAGACATAAAATAAGGATTTGATGTTTGCAGTTGCCGATGTCATCGCCTGACCATATCTACCTATTTCACATTTACAGATTGATTGCCGACCTTCCAGCACAGTCGAGTTTGCCCCTTTTCTGACCACTAATAACGTGCTGCCTGATGAAGCCCATGCTGTATCAAGGGTTAATATCCACAGCAAGTCAGACACACCTTCTGTCTTTTTTTTTCTTTTTTCCATTTTGTTGTGGTACGCAAAACACGACACATCAGACAGACAAGCTTCTCTTTGGTTTGTGAAGTTCAATGGCCCCATGTCCCATATTCAGTGCTGCATTATATGCATTGTACTTCAAGATGAGCTGATTGGTTGTCAGCTCTCATGCACACACAGCCAGCCCCACAACTAAAGACAAAATCCAACCTGTCTGATTTTATCAGTGTGACTCATGGACTAATTGGACTGAGCTGCATGTCACATTACGATACGAGCTTCACGGGAGTGCACCACCAACTGCCTCATACTACCTTCTGCGGTCTCCTACTACTGCTGACTGCCTCCAACTCGCTAAGGTTATGTAAGTAAAAGCTACAGCTGAAAATAGCTTGTAAAGTCATGTGAAATGACATAACATTGAGAGATACAACCTTAACAATTACTCCTTCATATTGATCACATTGAATTTGGTCCTTCTGGTGCTTTATTAAATTTGTTACCACTCCTACCACATTAATGGTAGGCAACCTTTATTTTGAATATGTTTATTTTTTTGTTATCTACCTCCTATCCCCAAATTATGGTTCAAGAAACATTCCCCATTGATTAAATAGGGGAAAAGAGAATTTGTTTCTTGAGGCCACAATACTTTAAAGCACATATTCAACTGCCTGCACACCCACCAATCATTACATTGTAGCCATATGGCCATTCTTCCAGACATTTATTCTGAGTTCAGTTTTCTGTAAATAATAGTCCCTTCATCTCCCAACCCATCATCCTTATGACTGCGTCATAAACCTCCTACCTGATTCACCTTTGCACAAAGGAAGGATTTTTCCATTACCTCATACAGAGACTAAAATGATGAATGATTATATTAAGGAAAACCTTTCAAATGGTTTTATTAAACGTTTCAATCATCCAATTGGTGTTTTTGTATCTATAAAGGATTGATCAATAGTCCATTTTCCTAAGAGTGCTCACTTGTGCGTTTGAGATTTGGTTTCTGGTAGAGATATTTATTCACCATCAATTTAAATTACATGGAGTGTCTAAGTCTGTTCTCTTGGACTGTGGTGCCCAGTTCACTTTCAAATTTAGAAGGAGTTTTGTGAGAAGGTTAGCATTTAAGTTAAACTTACCTATGGATGTCATCCTGAATGTAACGGTCTTTCAGAAAGGTTTAATCAGGAGTTAAAGAAGTTTTTTTACATTGTACTGTGGGCACATTTCAGTCTAAGTGGTATGATTTTTTTTGGCTCTGACTGAAATTATCAGATACATTTTTATTTTGCAATACCAGTATGATTGCCAGTATGGTTTTATGCATTTTGTTGTGCACAGTGGCAGATGCAGGTATGGGCAACATGAGCAACTACCCAGGGTGGCATCAAAAAATGAAAAATATAGAATGGTGATTACAGCCTGTGCTGATTAATCAATTTTTATGAACATTAGGAGCTCTCAAAATAGACACCAACTGTTGACATACCGCAGAATTTATAGAGCGTGCTCCCATTACCATACAAATACGGCACTCAAACAGTATTACTGCTCTGCTGTTTATGTAGCTGAAGGGGAGAGCACTCCAGACATTGACTGCATGTGTGAGAATGAAAAGTGTCAATCTTGAACTCTAAAAACGTGATGTGCATTTGTGAGGTCTTTGTGTAAGAATAAACTTTTGTTACCTTATAATTGTTTACACTAAGTTGGACAGGCTCCGTTTCCCACCATCCCCTTTCTGGAGAAAATGAGTTACCAGAAAAAGAATAAAAACATTTGACTGAACCCAAATCTTTGGAGCAGTACGGCCACTGCGGTAGCCACCGTGTTGCACCCGCATGTACATTGTTGCTGCAAACCTCTTACATGTCGCTTGGTAGACAGTGTGCACACCCTTCAGTCTGTAGGCAATGCATAGATCTTGAGGATAATGACCCCTGACATCCCTCATAAGAGGGAAACACGATTATCTAGAAGAGATAAGTCCCTGCCACAGAAAAGTGTAACACGTATGCGTCTTGCTATAAATGAGCAGAAAGATCAGATTAACAGAAACATGATTGGAATGGAGGTGGCACAGGTGGAGGTTTCATTACATATGGAGGTGATGTTGAAGTGATGTTTGTCATTGAGCCTTCAGTTCCTCATGGGCCAGTGTCTGAATATCAAGGGTGAAATGCTGGCTGGTTCAACATCTTGATTTATTTGTTCTGTTTATCTGTCTCTCTCTTATTGCTGGATTGTTTACACCATGAGTGTACACTAGGGTCCAGTCCCATAGTGCCATCAAACACGTTCTGGGTCTAAGGACCCTATGGTGGCCAGATGGTGCTTTCATCTCTGATTTCTCTTACCTAACAACATTCCCACCTCCAATGGAGGTTCAGACATCTTTCCCTAGATGCTAGGCTACATGTCCCCTAGTATTCTGGGTAAACATTCCATACTTCTCTCCAGGTCTCCTGCTTTGTGCCAAATGGTGCCAGGACAGGCTGTTGGCCCACTGACCCTGAACCTTATTAAGCGGATTTAACTAAGGACTGATAATTTATTCACTTCTGTCAAGTCCTCAGAAATAAATGATTGGTTACTAACCTATTCAGTTTACGTTGGTTGCTGTAGCACCAAATTCAACAAAAGTGTATCATTTGTAAAATTCTGTCATCCAACCCAGAGAAAATTAATGACATGATGTTGCTTTCTTGAGTGCCATCACAGAAATAAATTAAGCTTTAAATCTGATGAAAATGCAATCAAGATTTTCTATGTTAAACTTTAGTAATAGTATGAAGATCTATAGGAACAAAATCCATACCAGCTGTTGATAATTGTTGATTTTCTCTCAGACTTAACTGAATGAAATTTAATAAAGAAGTTAGCTTAATTTCTGCCATCTGTTGCAAAAGTAAATAGTGTGTGCTCAACGATATATTGGTATAAAACTCACAAGGAAGAGGAGAACCATAAAAACCCCTGGCCTAAAGAACAAAAACAGAATTCATAAATAATAGTCACAAGTTATATATTGAAAAATCGCATAATAAAACAAAAATGTCACTTGAGGATGTAACAAAAGAGAAATAAAATGATCCACAAGACAAAAATTATTATCCAAGGTCAGAACTAAAAATAAATCCAAGAAACCAAAAGAATGTGAAGGCATTTATAAAATCACAAAAGAAAATTCAAGGAAGAGAGGCCAAAAAAAAAACAGGTACTAATACCTCAGCTTTAGTGCAGAGGAGTCCCAAACATTACACTGTGTAGGCTGAGGATGAATATAGAAAATGGAATGGTGCCCATATTTGTGATGCAAATCAGAATTACTCCTTGAAATAGTAACATTACCAATGTTTGTGCTTTGGTTGTCTGTGTAGATAGATTGATCACGTAATATACAAGATTTGTTATAAATTTTATTCCATTTCATTATTATTCCTATTTTCATTATTGTCCTGCATTTAAAAACAACCAGTAGTAATGTTGGATGTGCATTCCGATCTCTGCCTGAACTCCATCTTCTGGAAGCTCCCAGTGAGTTAGGACAGCATACAAGCTCTCCTAAATCCTAATGAAGTTAGGAGTAGTTAAGTAAATTATGCACACTGATAAAATGCTATTACTTCTAAGAGTAGGACCACATTCATGTCACTTTTGAGATTTTTGAGCCAGTTAGAACTGTTTTTCTACTCTGATGAGTATAGACATAGACACCCAAAGAAACTGGCATTGTTAAAGAATTAAAAGAAAATAACAAAATACATGAAAAATACTTAAATAAAGAAAAAACAATAAAATGTTAGAGGCAGAGACAGCATCCTGAATGAAATCTTTTAAATCAGAAAAGCTGTTGTATTTATTATTAGTCACTTTAATAGGTCAGTAATCCTAAACCTACTGAAAGTCTGAAAGCCTAACCTAAAACCAAATCCAAAAACCAGCATAACATATAAAAAGATTAGAAAAGCTAGCAAGAAACACTCCAGAGGAGAGTATTTTAATCCACTGTATCTGAGTGTGGAATCACAGCTCTACAGCAGCTGATAGAAAAGCTCTGGGGCGGGTTGTGCCAAAAAGTATAGAGGGATACAGCTTTCAGCCCTAGAGGAATTTTATAGTGCTTCAGGAAAGCCACTAACATCTGCATGAAATTCACTCAGCCATGTACACAGTCTATTTGAACTTCTCCAATACAGTAAATGCTTCAAAGCCTTTCCTGCACGGACCTTGAGACTCAGAAACAGTTTAATTCCAAGAGCTTTAAACACACTCAATCAGTCCATCAAGTGCTCCTGGTACAACTGTTTGTATTTATTAGTACAATTACCTCACTGTAAATACAGCTGTAACACTGCACAACCTGAGCCACTTCATTAACTATTTACACTATCTGCATAATATGTACATGTATATTGTACTTATGCTTTCACACTGTATATTTTTCATTGTTTTTTATCATTATTATTATCATTATTTTATCATTTTATAGAAAAACAAGTTTAAGGAGGATTTGCACATTCAACCATACAATGACAGTAAAGGATTTCAATTCAATTCAATAGGAGAGAGCACGTATCTACAGATGATTATGACTGGCTTCTAAGTCGATTTAGATTTCCAAGCGCTATCCTCCTGGAATTGTGTGCTGTTAGAATAGTTGGATGTATACTTGATATCATATTTAAGATGAAACACATTAAAGTAGGGCGGCATGGTGGCACAGTGGGTAGTGCTGCTGCCTCGCATTTAGGAGACCCGGGTTCACTTCCCGGGTCCTCCCTGCGTGGAGTTCGCATGTTTTCTCCATGTCTGCTTGGGTCCCCTTCGGGTACTCTGGTTTCCTCCCACAGTCCAAAAACATGCAGGTTAGGTGCATTGGCAATTCTAAATTGTCCCTGGTGTGTGTGTGCGTGTTCTGCGGTGGGCTGGCACCCTGCCTGGGGTTTGTTTCCTGCCTTGCACCCTGTGTTGGCTGGGATTGGTTCCAGCAGACCCCCGTGACCCTGTAGTTAGGATATAGCGGGATGGATAGATGCATTAAAGTAAACGCATAATATATTGCATTATACAGATAAACTGATAACTTCATTTAAATAATGCATATTGCTAATAATTAAACATGTGGGGTTGTGGTGGCGCAGCAGTAGCAAAGACCTGGTTCCCTGTCCAGGGATTATTCCTGCCTCACCCTGTATGCATGCTGGGACTGGCATGACCCTGGATGGATAGATGGATGGAATAATTAAACACGTATTACAAAGATTTTTCAATACTCCTTAAAAGGAGCATTTGGAGAATCGGCGTTCTAAGCTTACAGCTGGTTTGACATTCATTACAGAGCTTATTGCGTGGTGATTGGTTACGTGGAGAAATGAAAAGGAAGGACAGGAATTAGTGGCTGGTATATTTGATAGACACAGTACTACTCCAACAAATTATTTCATAGAGGGTCATGCACATCCCAGCAAGCATCCTGTGGGAGGCAGGAACAATCCCCGAATAGGTTGCCAGCTCTTCACTATCACTACGCCACCATGCCCCGGTGTTTAACACATGCTTTAATGCATTTCATCATGAAAATGATATCAAGTATACATCTTAGCATTCTAAATGTTCAGAGAGTTGTAATATTATGAATGTATGGTATTCTGTATGGAGTTCAGTGGCTGCGTGATCCTGTCTACCAAAGAGAAAGCCTGTTTAAGCAAGTAGTGATTCACACACTTGGAACACATAGAATACAAAGCATTTAATGTGCTACTTAACTTTAGTTACGATGGGATTTGAGAAACTCTAGTGAATTTAATATTGATTTTAGGTTGAAGTTTATGTCTCCTTTAATGACAAAATAAACTACGAGGTTAAAGTGGGATTTTTGAGACTAAAGTTGACATTTCAACCTTTTTTCTTCACTGTTGCCCTGTTTTTTTTTTTCTTTTCTCTGTACCCTAATATGCTTCCATATGACACTCAGACGGTGAGCTACGACTCACCTTTTCATGGTTACTTTGATATCTGAACACTTCTTTTTTATTTCGGGCACGGTGTGACTTTCTGAACTTGAACTTTCGAGTGTCTCTGCCACTTTGTCACTCGGTCAACTTCCTTTTGTTGTTTATATCATTGCTTAAGAAAACAAACAATGTTTTTCCTTGCCTCCACTTCGCATTTGCTGAAATTCTTCTTTTTCCCCATGCTTTTGCCATTGTCTTTTTACAAAACGCTGAACTTAAAGGGCTTTTTATATTGATTTGCATATTCAAACGGGCATAACTCTGGGAGGAGTCAGGGTAGCGTTGCAGGCATGTGCGTCACTTTTCACGCTGACCGGGATTTATGGAGCAGACGTGCGTGGAAGTTGGATTACACACGTTTTGTGCATTTGAACTTTTTTGTGCGTATGCACATTTCCACTTTTGTTTGTACACAATGTTTTAGTGTGAATTCTGTGCATGGTGTTATACATGAGGCCCCAGGAGTGGTCAAATCAACCATCTGGTACATTCTTAAAGAGAAGCAGCACACTGGTCAGCTCAGCAACACCAGAAGGCCTGGACAACCATGGAAGACAACTGTGCTGGATGATCTCAGAATTCTTTTCTTGGGGAAGAAAAAACAATTTCTGACATTTAACCAAACCAAGAACAATCTCTGGGAGGTATGCCTATCATTGCCAAAGTCTAGAATCAAGAAGAGACTTCATGAAGAGACTTCAAGGTGCAAACCATTATTATTCCTCAAGCATATGAAGGACAGATTACACTTTGCCAGAAAATATTTAAAAAATACAGTTCAGTTTAAGAACAGTTTTCATTAGACAAATGAAATTAAGATCAATATGCACCAAAAGATGGATAGAGAAGAGAAGGAACAGCTCGTGATCTGTAGCATACCTGGTGAGGCAGTATTATGGCATGGGCATGAGTGACTACCAATGGATGTGGGTCACTAGTGCTTATTGATGATATGACCATTGGCAGAAGTAGCAGGATGAATTCTGAAGTCTATAGGGCTATACAGTCTGCTCAGATACAGACAAATGCTACAAAACTGATAGGACAATGTTTCAAATGGACAATGAGCCAAAACATACTGTGACAGCAAACCAAGTGCTTTTCAACTGAAAGAAGTGGATTATTAGTCAATAACCAAGTCAATCAACTGACCTCAACTCAGATGGACATGCAGTTCACTTGCTGAAGACAAAACTGAAGGTAGAAAGTCCAACAAACAAGGAGCACCTGAAACAGATTCAGTAAGGCCCTGGCAAAGCAACAGTAAGCTGAAAACCCAGCACTTGCACATGGCCATGGGTTCCAGATTTCAGGCAGTTATTGACTGTAAGAGCCATTTTCCTAGTTCTATAAGATTCATGAATATTTTACTAGATGACAATGCATAATCTATGGGAGGTTCCTATAACCCCTGTGAATAGAATTGTATTGGTATATTCTAGCCTTTTCTACAGCTTTTAGTAAACATTAAAGTTCAGTTAGTGACCAGCCTCGCCTTGTATAAGGTATAGAGGCATACAGTTTTTAACCGTGTTCGTGCTCATGATCGTGCTTGCGCACGTGATCGTGCTTGATGGCCTACGGGCTCTTAGAATGTGTGAAGTAACACGTAATGAAAACTTGCTTATTTAAGTATTATACCATACGCTTAAGGTGTACAGAAGAAGAAATAAAGAACTTTTAGGTACAGAAATAACAAGTTTCTCAAGAAAAGCTAAGTTTATGGAAGATACATTTTTTAGTTTTTTTTTTTTTTTTTGCCTTTTATTCTACGTGTGTAACTATTTTTCCTTTTATTCTTGTGTGGATTATTTGCCTTTAACTTTCACTAAATATTTTAAAACGAACCTTTGGACTGTGAGATTCCTTTGACACTCGTTTTATCCGTGCCTGACTTTGCCTTATGCACCGGCGACTACATTGACTGTAAAGGATTTTCAATCAGGTATTGAAAATTATTATTATATTCAAGTTAATGTTAGTTTAAGCTCCTGATAATAAAGGGGGGGGGGGGGGCATGTATAAAAATGACTGTCTTTTCTAAATGGCTCATACAATGTTTTTGAATTAAAACTGTAAGTCTACATGCACTTCAATCACATCTTGATTGCTTCATTTCGAATCCATTGTGGTGGCAGAAAGGGACGAAATTATGAAAATTGTATCACTGTCCAAACAGTATAGAGTCAATGCAAAAATGTATAATTACCTCTAAAAGTACACAAAATAATCATTCAGAATTTAGCATTTAGCAGCACCTACATGTTGCATAATTCAAAATAGCTCTGGGATTAAGATCTTACATCTGTTTCTCTTTACCGTTGTAGAGAAAAGCCAAGCAAAATGACACCTTTTATTGGCTAACTAAAAAGATTACAATGTGCAAGCTTTCGAGACCCCTTCTTCAGGCAAGATGTAATACAGAAACTGAAGTTCCCTGTGTTTATATCCACACACTAGGCCTCAATGTGCAGCCTCATGGCAACAGCTGAAATTTAGGAAAAAGAGGGTGGCTACTGTCTAACAGAACTGACTTGGCCTTCTTTCTAACCTGTTTGTACTACATCTCAGTGACAGAGGTCTGCTGTAAACCAATTATTTTAATGCTAGTTTTGACCATGTTATAAAGATGGTTTATATTTTTAATGATGAGGTTGTCAAATCAACAAAATTAAAGCAAATGTAACAACAGATCAGTGAAATTATGGCTCTTTTCACTTTTAAACTACTGAGTTTCCTAAGACAAAAAGCCATGTGTAGCCCTTCTTACAGATTTCTTCTGTGTTAAGATCACAGCCAAGCCTGATATCAATGATTGTCCATGGGTATACAGTATATAGTGCTCCATCATCGTCACTATCAGCCTTTTAATTAAATTTGAAACAATGGAAGGAGGAGAGCACCTGAGATCCTGATCCCAACTCTTTTGGGCAGGTGAGGGGATTATAAGGGTACTCACCCAGAGAGGTACTGTATATGTCCCTAAATTCAGAAGGCTAGACATACCTAACCATGTCCTTTCCTATGTCTTAGAAATGTTTAGCTGTGAAAAAGGAATGACCACACCATTGAACAAACCTGTCAACAGCAGGTCCATGGCTGTCCTTCTTATCTTGTAGAAGACTGACAATGACAGAGTCGTCTGCAAATTTCAGGAAATGTCTATCCTTGTGTGAACATCTGCATTCATTTGTATGAGATAAACAAAACAGGTGATAGCAGCATAATTACAACCATTAATACTCACTTTTTCTGTCCTGTTTGTTAAAAGTACAGAAACCCCCATCAAGTTGTAGGCCAAGCAGAATTGATGAAGTTGATGAGAAATCTATTAACAGCTATCTTTTTTTTTTTTTAATCCTTCCAAATATTTGCACATTAAATTCAGTGTGACTGTAGTGTTCTCCACCACCTCTTTGCTCTGTATTTGAGGTAGTAAGGGTTCAGATTGGCTTGGATTTCATTTATTAGTTGTTTATTCGTAATTATCTTCTCAAATGATTTCATGAAATGAGAAGTTCAAGCCACTGGTCTGAAGTCACTTAATGTTTTTGGATGTGCAGATTTTGTTACTGGTGTAACATTTGCCTGTTTCCAAAGGCTGGGCAATTGCTGTAATTCCAAAGAAATCTCAGATATGGAGTGAAATATTGGATGGATCTGCTCTGCACAGAAGCTAGGCAGATGGCCACTTTTTCTGTCTGGACCTGAGCTTTTTTGATTTTTGTTTTTAAGGATCTTTCTGTCATGAGTCATGATTCTAGTCAAAGAATGGCTGATTCCTGGCTCCTGCCCTGAGTCTGATCTTTTGATGACTAAATTCTGATGCAAAAACCGGTGTCTCAAATCTTGAATAGAATTCATTGAATTTTTGGGTCAGCTGATACCCAGTTCAACACAATTATTGCCTTTCTTCAGTGGCTTTCCATTCCAATTATATTAGACTTTTCCAGAACAGCAGTAATTCCCCTTTCAGTTAAAGGGACACTTTGTGATTAAAAGTCCTTAAGATAGAGTACTGTTTATAGAAAGAACTTTTGTATCAAATTATTGCCAGCACCTATTATTAATCATTAGGGCATTCCCAGCACATACAGTATGTCAACTACTAATATATTTTCAGCCACTTACAAGAGTGGAGTGTCTAATCATTGAATCTCTGCTGAGCCAGTCTTCTAATTATGTGCCTCTCAAATTGTGATTGGCATCAAATTGGAACAATTGTTATATCCCTTTTCTTTCTTTTATTCTTTAATTTTATTCTGACTGGTTTTTTTTCTCATCTTGACAAAGCTGGCAGTACTGTGAGGATTCTGTTTTTTGATTTCTCCAGTGCCTTCAATGCCATCCCTGCATGTAGGACCCAACCTGCAGGGAAAAATTCCTGGGGGTTGATGGTAGAACTGGCATTCCAGCCACCATAAAATACCACACACTGTTCCATTCCATCTGAACTAGTGTGGTGCTGAGGTGTCACCCATAGCATGGCTGCACTACGGGTCCTAATCTGGGATCCTGAGGTTGTTTGTCATGTGATGGGTGCGGCAAGGTGCTGTATCAGTGCATGCTCCTAACCTCTCTTTCTCTCTTCAATACCATCCAGTCATCCCTGTTAAGGAGTAAATTCAGAGATATGCAAGTGGGTGAGCCTGTGGTGTCCTAAAAAATGAGCTATGTGTCAGGCAGACCACAGTTTGTGAGACTCAGGACCTCTGTTTCTAATATGGATGTGAGCAACACTGGAGCAACACACAGAGCAGTACTGTCTCCTTTTCTCTTTTCTCTGTACACCTCTGACTAGAAATATAACACCAGGGGCCTCATGTATACATGGTGCATGCGCACACTCAAATCACAATGTATAAAACCTAAACTTGGTGTAAAGCCACGCACATTTCCATGGTACCTCATACCCTGGCGTACGCAAGTTCTGCGCTCGGTTTTGCAGACTGGCGGCACCCAGCATCAAAGCAGTGCTACTGTTCCTGTGTGGTTATACTTTCTTTTTTAGATCCATATCCCTGATGCGGCTTTATCCTATACACTGAAACTAACTGCATATTGTTTATTAGTTTAAGGCATCTGATTGTAATTAACCTGTAACAATATAATGGTCCAGGGAATAGCCAAACTATTCTAAATACCACAGCTGCTTTAGTGTTGTTACTCTTACTGCACCTTCTTTTTCTTCTTTTAGCTGCTCCCATTAGGGGTTACCACAGCGGATCATCTTTTTCCATATTACTCTCACTGCACCACTCTGAGTATTTATATCACTGTATCTGAGTGGGGAATCACAGCTGTACAGCAGCTAATCGAAAAGAGAATTATCGGTATACAGCATCCTGTTGTCATACAGCAAATGCTTCACAGCCTTTCCTTGCGGTTCAGAAACAGTTTCATCCCATGAACTATAAACGCATTTAATCAGTCCATCAAGTGCTCCTTGTAGAACTGTTTATACTTATAAGTACAATTAAGTTAAATAAAGAGAAAACTGAAATCTTAGTGATTAGCAATAATGGATACAATGAGGCTATTAGAAATAAACTGGATACATTAGGATTAAAAGTCAAGACGGAGGTAAAAAGCTTAGGGGTAATTGTTGACTGTAATCTGAATTTTAAATCACATATTAATCAGATCACTAGGACAGCATTTTTTCACTTAAGAAACATAAGTAAAGTTAGACCTCTTATATCACTGAAAGATGCTGAGAAATTAGTTCACGCGTTTGTTTTCAGTCGACTAGATTACTGTAACGCACTCCTCTCAGGACTACCCAAGAAAGACATAAATCGTTTGCAACTAGTGCAGAATGCAGCTGCTAGAATCCTAACTAGGAAAAGAAAATCCGAGCACATTTCTCCAGTTCTGATGTCACTACACTGGTTACCTGTGTCATTCAGGATTGACTTTAAAATTCTGCTTATGGTTTATAAAGCCTTAAATAATCTCACCCCATCTTATATATTGGAATGTCTGACACCCTATATTCCAAATCGTAACCTCAGATCCTCAAATGAGTATCTCCTTAGAATTCCAAGAACAAAACTTAAAAGAAGTGGTGAAGCGGCCTTCTGCTGCTATGCACCTAAAATCTGGAATAGCCTGCCAATAGGAATTCGTCAGGCTAATACAGTAGAGCACTTTAAAACATTGCTGAAAACATATTACTTTAACATGGCCTTTCTATAACTTCAATTTAACTTAATTTAACTTAATCCTGATACTCTGTATGCTCAATTTCCTCATAATAACTATTCAGGGTAGCTCTAAAATCCGTACTGACCCCTACTCTCTTTTCTGTTTCTTTTTCCGGTTTCTATGTGGTGGTGGCCTGCGCCACCTCCACCTACTCAAAGCTTCATGATGCTCCAACAATGATGGATGGACTAAAAGGCAGAATTCTACGTGACCATCATCATCAAGCCCTTCCGTGAGAACCCTAAATCCAAAGAGGACTGTTTCATTTATGTTAGGTAGAATGACCAGAGGGGACTGGGCGGTCTCATGGTGTGGAATCCCTACAGATTTTATTTTTTTTCTCCAGCCGTCTGGAGTTTTTTTTTTGTTTTTTCTGTCCCCCCTGGCCATTGGACCTTACTCTAATTCGATGTTAATTAATGCTGATTTATTTTGTTTTCTTATTGTGTCTTTTATTTTTCTATTCTTTATTATGTAAAGCACTTTGAGCTACTGTTTGTATGAAAATGTGCTATATACAGTGGTGTGAAAAACTATTTGCCCCCTTCCTGATTTCTTATTCTTTTGCATGTCTGTCACACAAAATGTTTCTTATCATCAAACACATTTAACCATTAGTCAAATATAACACAAGTAAACACAAAATGCAGTTTTTAAATGATGGTTTTTATTATTTAGGGAGAAAAAAAATCCAAACCTGCATGGCCCTGTGTGAAAAAGTAATTGCCCCCTTGTTAAAAAATAACCTAACTGTGGTGTATCACACCTGAGTTCAATTTCCGTAGCCACCCCCAGGCCTGATTACTGCCACACCTGTTTCAATCAAGAAATCACTTAAATAGGAGCTGCCTGACACAGAGAAGTAGACCAAAAGCACCTCAAAAGCTAGACATCATGCCAAGATCCAAAGAAATTCAGGAACAAATGAGAACAGAAGTAATTGAGATCTATCAGTCTGGTAAAGGTTATAAAGCCATTTCTAAAGCTTTGGGACTCCAGTGAACCACAGTGAGAGCCATTATCCACAAATGGCAAAAACATGGAACAGTGGTGAACCTTCTCAGGAGTGGCCGGCCGACCAAAATTACCCCAAGAGCGCAGAGACGACTCATCCGAGAGGTCACAAAAGACCCCAGGACAACGTCTAAAGAACTGCAGGCCTCACTTGCCTCAATTAAGGTCAGTGTTCACGACTCCACCATAAGAAAGAGACTGGGCAAAAACGGCCTGCATGGCAGATTTCCAAGACGCAAACCACTGTTAAGCAAAAAGAACATTAGGGCTTGTTTCAATTTTGCTAAGAAACATCTCAATGATTGCCAAGACTTTTGGGAAAATACCTTGTGGACTGATGAGACAAAAGTTGAACTTTTTGGAAGGCAAATGTCCCGTTACATCTGGCGTAAAAGGAACACAGCATTTCAGAAAAAGAACATCATACCAACAGCAAAATATGGTGGTGGTAGTGTGATGGTCTGGGGTTGTTTTGCTGCTTCAGGACCTGGAAGGCTTGCTGTGATAGATGGAACCATGAATTCTACTGTCTACCAAAAAATCCTGAAGGAGAATGTCCGGCCATCTGTTCGTCAACTCAAGCTGAAGCGATCTTGGGTGCTGCAACAGGACAATGACCCAAAACACACCAGCAAATCCACCTCTGAATGGCTGAAGAAAAACAAAATGAAGACTTTGGAGTGGCCTAGTCAAAGTCCTGACCTGAATCCAATTGAGATGCTATGGCATGACCTTAAAAAGGCGGTTCATGCTAGAAAACCCTCAAATAAAGCTAAATTACAACAATTCTGCAAAGGTGAGTGGGCCAAAATTCCTCCAGAGCGCTGTAAAAGACTCATTGCAAGTTATCGCAAACGCTTGATTGCAGTTATTGCTGCTAAGGGTGGCCCAACCAGTTATTAGGTTCAGGGGGCAATTACTTTTTCACACAGGGCCATGTAGGTTTGGATTTTTTTTTCTCCCTAAATAATAAAAACCATCATTTAAAAACTGCATTTTGTGTTTACTTGTGTTATATTTGACTAATGGTTAAATGTGTTTGATGATCAGAAACATTTTGTGTGACAAACATGCAAAAGAATAAGAAATCAGGAAGGGGCAAATAGTTTTTCACACCACTGTAAATAAATGTTGTTGTTGTTGTTGAATTACCTCACTGTAAACTTACGATACAGTATAAAGTGCGTATTTACATATGATGATGACATCATTTTTAAAATGAAATGCAGCAAAATATGTTTATTATATTATACAGATAAAATTTTAACTTCATTTAAATAATCTATATTGTTAAATATTAAAAATGTGAGGACACGGTGCCGCAGCGCTAGCAAGGGGCTGGCGCTCTGTTCACGGATTGTTCCTGCCTTGTGCTGTATTCTTCTAAACATGTACTATGAAGATATTTCAATGTTTCTTAAAAGTTTTGAAGAATCGGTGTTATAAGCTTACAGATGGTTTAACGTCTATTACAGAGCTGATTGTGTGGCGATTGGGTATCTGGAGAAAGAAAAGGAAGGACAGGAATTGGAGGTTAGTACGTTTGAAAGAGAAAGTACTACTACAATAAATGATTTCATCGAAGGTTGAGCATGGCAAAGCAAGCATCTTGCATGAGACATGAACAATCACTGTGCCACTGTGTTCCCATGTTTAATAACATGTTTTAACTCCTATCATCATGAAAATGATATCACATATATCTCAGTATTTTAATTATTCAGAGAGCTGTAATATTGTGAATGTAATGGATTCTGTGTCCTGTTGGAGGAAGAGAAAGCTTGTTTAAGAAGCATGTAGTGATTCATACACATAGAGCACATAGAAGATCAAATGCAAAACAAAGCAATTAAAGTGCTACTTTAGTTACGATGGGATTTGAGAAACTAGTAAATGAAACAATTTTATGATGAAGTTTATGATGTTCTACTTTAATGACAAAATAAACTACGTGATTAAAGTGGAAATTTCGAGATTAAAGTTGACATTTCGTGCTTTTTTCCCCACTGTGTGCCTATTTTTTTTTCTCTGTACCCTAATAAGCTTTCATATGACACTCAGATGGTTGGCTACGACTTGCCTTTTTATGGCGATTTTGATATTTGACAACTTCTTTTTTATTTTGGGCACTGTGCGACTTTGTGAACTTGAGCTTTCGAGTTTTTCCGACACTCTATGTCACTCAATCAACTTCCTTTTGTTTATACCACTGTTTAAACCAACAAATAGTATATTTTTCCTTGCCTCCACTTGGTATTCGCTGAAATTATTCTATTTTCCCCCGTGCTTTTGCCATTGTCTCTTCGCAGAAGGCTGAGCTTAAGGGCTATTTATATTGATTTGCATATTCAAAGAGGCGTAATTCTGTGAGGAGTTGTAGAGTGGCAGCAGGCGCGTGCACGTGTGTTAATTTTCACGCTGACTTATGTCAGCAGATTTATGTAGCGGAAGAACATAGAAGTTGCCGTTCGCACAGATTTATGCATCTGGATTTTTTTGTGCATACGAACATTTCAGCTTTTGTGCTTACGCCATATTATAGTGTGAGTTCTAAGCACGGCGTTATGCATGAGGCCTGAGGTCATGTCACTTGGAGAAATTCTCAGATGATTCTGCACTTATGGAATGTATTTATAAAGCACATGAGACAGAGTGTAGGAGTCAGATGAAGAACTTTGCTTCTTGGTACAAAGAGAATTGTCTGCATCTCAATACCAACAAAACCTAGGAACTGCTTATTGACTTTTGCCAAAGAGCCTCTGTCTGGTCACCATTCAGGGAGTGGATGTACAGGCAGTCCACTCCTACAAGTACTTGGAGGTCCACATTAATGACAGTTTGGACTGGTCACAGAACACAGAGGAACTGTATAAGAAAGGACAGATCAGGGTCTTTTTCCTTAAGAGACTACGTTCCTTTAATATGGGAAGTCACATCCTTCACAACTTCTATAACTCTGTGATGGCCAGCGTGGTTTTCTAAACTGTGGTATGCTGGGCTGGTGATATCACTTCAAGAGAGGCCCACCAAATCAATAAGTTAATTGAAAGGTCAAGCTCAGTTATATGGTGCACTTTGGACCCCCTGGAGGTAGCAGCAAAGGAGAGAGTTAAAACAAAACTGATACAAAAGATACTATTTAAAAAGCAATGAAAAGAATAAATAAAAGGAAAAGATACTTAAGTCAGAAATGAAACGCTAGCAATACCATAACCAAGATTCAAAGCAATTTTAGTTATTTGAAAATGACCTCATATCAACAAACTAAATTAAAGAAATTCTGTGTGTTATAAAACCCCCATATAGGAAATGAAAGTACAAAAATATGTGGCATTAACACAGAAATTTATAAAGCATTACCTTTCTTAACAGCCGGTGAAAGTTGAGGGTATGCATTCTAACATTACCATTATAGCAGAGAGGCTGAAAGGTGAAATGTAATCTCATATTTGAATAATTATAAGCCACCTAACCCAACCACAAAACACCCCGACTCACCACTGTGGAGTACACCCCTCATTTGTGGGGGTGACAAGAATGTGACCTGATTTATGAAGGTGCAAAATGGTGCAACCAAACCCAAAGTAAACGTGTTTACAGCTCAACACTACACACCTCAAAGACATAGCAATGCCACTTTCCGCCAGAGGCTTTGAAAGTGCCCTTCTCTTTAGCTATTTTTAGTTGCTCCTCATCAGTTGATCATGGAGGTCAGGAGGTGGCAGTCAGTGAATGGCATATCAGATTATGTTCCCCTTTCAAAGTTACAGCAAAAATGTAATACAGATGAGGTTATTAATTATTTTCATTATGCCTTTGTTTTAGGGATTGACTGTCAAGGCAGTAGCTGTCTAAGATACTGACTGTGTGTTAAGTGTGTGTTGTCTGAGGTAGCTAAATGACCTTTGCTGAAAAGGCTGTCATGTTAAAGCCATTATAAAAACAAAAGCAAAATCAAATATATGGCCCAAAAAAATAAAATGTGGAAGTTTACAAATGCATGATGAAGGAATGTGAGTTAATTTATCTGGCATTTAACCTACCATCAAAGAAATTAGTAATAGTTATATTTAAGTTACTAATCGGAGAAAATCTTTAATTAAATGTTGCTTGTAAATCAATGCAAGTCTGTCTTAACATATGGGCACAATGGCCACTGGCTGGGGGGCCACAGGAGCATTTCTGATGCCTATGCATGTTTCTGTTTTGCTATCAAAACAGGGGCTCCAGTGTACTACTTTGCCCAGGAGCCTATGATGCTGTTAAGACGGCTCTGTGTAAATGTTGTTACACACATGCACGTGGGAGACAGATTACAGACTCAAATAAATGTGGTCCCTGCTGGACCAAGGGTTGGCGCTGCTTTCTAATACTTTCTCTCTTTACCCTGTAGGCAAGCAGAAGATTCCACGCACAAACCACTCTTCCGGTCCTCAGGAGTTTGACAACACTTCCTCATCTGGTCTTTCAGAACTCGCCTTCCAATAACATCACTTCCTCTTCCGGTGATCGGGATTCCACCCTTCATACATCATCACTTCCTTAATCCCACCTCATCCTGTCAGTTTTATATATTTGCAGGCCATTTCTGTTGTGAACTCAAGTCTGTGAAGATGTATAATCTGATCTCTTTGCTTTTTTCTGAAGAATACAGGGCGGAATCCTCAAATCTTTATGTTTGTTTCTTTGTATCTTTTCACAATGTAAACATGGCAGCAGCTCATTGACACAGTGGTAGGGCTGCTGCCTCGCTTTAAGGAGACCAGGTTTCTATCCCAGGTCCTCCCTACATGGAGTCTGCATGTTTTCCTCATTTCTGCATGGTTTGCCTGCTGGTGCTCCAGATTCCTCCCAAAGACATGCAGATTAGATGGATTGGTGACACTAAATTGGGCCTAATGTTTGTGTGTGTGTGTATGTCTGTTCACCCTGCAATGGACTGGCACCCTGTGCTTAGGATTAAGTGGGCTTGACAGTGGGTATGATACAGGAGAAAGTAGGGTGAAATTACACCTTTTATTGGCTAACTAAATATTACAAATGCAAGCTTTCGAGGCAGCTAAGGCCCCTTCATCAGGCAAGGTGTAACCTCATGTGAATCCGGCACACTGTGGTGTCTGGTATATCCATAGCAGTAGAGTGTTGTACCGTGTTAGCCATAGATTGATACTTGGCTTTTTTTCTGTACACCCCATCTAAAATGCAAACAAGTATGCAAATTACACAGGTGTATCATGCTGGGGTGTCAAACAGAAATATAGAAGACCTTGAGGGCTGCTGTGGAAAAATTTTGGAGAGTGATGCTCTATGAGGTCTACACTAGACAGGGTCCTCATGGCCAGTGTGGATTTGATGACAAACATCTACATCCTGAGCATCTGTAAAAGCTACATTTCTCCTTGGGATAAATAAAGTGCTATCTGTCTATCTATACAGTTCTTTCAGACAATAGGCCTCCTCAGCCACTGCTGCACCTCAGTGTATGGCACACAGATGCTTACTGCCCTTTTAGTAGACAGACTTCCACAATGATCTGATCAAAGTAGAAATATTCACTAGGCTATAACAGAATTTCATGAGCCCCTTCCTTAAATCTGTATACATCATATGTTTCTGTTTTGCTGTCAAAACAGGGCCCCAGTGCACTTCTTTGATGTTGGTAAGATGGCCCTGCAAAACCTAACAACCCAGCAGATCCTTTTGAAAACAAAATGGTGTCATGATAATATTTCAAAACAAAATGGTAAATAATTTTAACTTTGTAATAAAAAATGTTTACTGAAGAACCAATGATACTTTTGTGCTTCAAAACGTAAGACAATCTGTGTAGGTGGTACAGAAAAATGTATACATCTTAGAAAAAAATCTAAAAACACTATTATTTATTACATTTTTGTTTTATAATTTGTTAAACTAGGGGGTTCTGCTCCCTGCTTGCTTCACTCGCCAACCCCCATGCGGGCCCTACACGCTACTCATTTCCCGGATCTGCCGCTTGCGACGAATCGTGCTGTGCTTTTGGATAAACACAAATATCAACTCTGTCTTTGATAACTCAGTCTTTTGTAACTATTATCACTGACAATTTGTCACATGCTGGTTTATTATATATGCGAGCGTGATCTTTCGGATTCCTTCATCTGTGTTTTTCAGATAAATTTTGTGTAAAGTGCGATACTTTTGGATGTATGGATTTGTATCCATTATTGGCTGTAGAATTTCTAATATGTCTGATCATTTAACTCTTTCGATTCTATGTTGCATCGCTTCTCCGTGATCATAAATATAAACCTGACCGAACTGTGGTTTCTTTGAAATTAAACTTGTAGTAGCTCTGTCATATCACCCACCTATGTCTATATATTCGATCTCTTTTTGCCATTCCGTTACTAAATATTATTATTGGAGTAAAATTAATTTGTCACAATTTTGTAAGTTTACATGTAATAGAGCCTGCCTTTTTGGATATTTGTTGCATGTGCACTGCCATTTCACATCTCTAGTTTTTGCAGTCATCAAAACTGAATTCAACTGCACAATACCTCAGGCTCCTGGAAGTTCAGGCTCAATTTAGTGGCAGGGGCAGGTGAGACAAGAATACACAGGAGCCTCAAACTCTGCACAAAGAATGCCACGGCGACTGATGGCACGTATGTAAATTCTGCCCAATGGTCACTCTTAGCTGTACCTCAGCACAGTGATTCCTTTGGTGAAGGCACTCCAATAGTGACAATTCCATATTTGAAAACTGAGGGTCAACAGCCACAGCACTCAGATACGGACACATCCACAAATCCATAGATTGCTTCCTGTTGCATAAAAGTACTATTTTTGACTATCGCCAACATTTGCACACACATCTTGTCAGTTACGCATAAATCTCAGCTGGCAGTGTTCTTAAGTTGAGGTCCCACTTCCTTCGTCTCTTTGGATTGCATATTTAAAGTGAGTTATCAGTCTTTACAGCTCACCGATTTCTGGTCTGTCTGTAACTTGGTCTCATGGCCTTGTTGGAGCTTCGCAACTTCCATGTTTTGTTTTGTCATCTTTTAATTTTATATTCATTGTACCTGTTAATTGTGCCCAATTTCATGTTAATAAAAATTACTAATATTGTAATTATTGCATATTATTAATATTAATAAAATTTTTAAATATTATTCTAAGGTGACTCGTTCAACAATTATCAAGCTTTCTTTCCTAGGTTTTCTTGTTTTTTTCCCTGTGGGTGGCCCTTAGCAGAATCCTTATGTGGCAATCCTTCTGTACAAGACCCTCAATCAGCATGATGTTAAAATAAATGATGAGTGAAAATGAAGGATTTCAGAGCACCATTGGTTCCTTGATTACTTTTGTTAGGAGGAAAAAATATAGTATAATATGTAAGACCCTCCCTTTTTGTTTCATTACAAATATCACCTGTAGTTGTGTTTGATGAAGGTTTCCAAATGGGTCCAAAATCATTCAAATGCAGCTACCAGATAGACATTCTGGCACTAGTATGATTCGTTATACAAACCAAGTGTCTTTGTTTTTTTTTTTTTTTTTATTTACTTATTTGTCTGACACCTTTATCCAAGGTGACTTACAACATTTATGATACATTTCTTCTGTTTTTCCAGTTGGAGCACAGACAGGTCAAGTGACTTGCTCATGGTCACATAGTGTCAGTAGTGGGATTTGAATCCATAACCTCAGGGTTTGAAATCCAAAACTTTAACCATGACATCACATTCAAAAATTCAAAGCAAACAGTTCACACAAAAAAAATAATAGAGCATAAAGTTGATAATACACACACAAAAGAAAGAGGGAAAGAAGTAGGTAGAGGAGGAGGCTGGGAGCATGTGCTGATAGGGCATTGCTGCAACCACCACACGATGAACCACCTGGATTGGGACCCGAGTGCAGCGGGTGACACCTGCAGTGCCAATCCTGCCACCAACCCCCAAGTTTTCCCTGTAAATTGGAGGACCTGCTTGCAGGGCTGGATGCAGATTAACGTCATGCCCAGGAAGAAGCAATGTCAGGTTAAGGGCCTTGCTCAAGGGCCCAACAGAGTAGAGTTACAAAAGGGAAACTTGTGATAATCTGCTTAAATATCTAGATTACCTTCCTTAAGGTTTCTATGTCTTGTTCCACATATTATTCTGTGCACCAGTTAGAAAACTGTATTCCCTTAATATCTATCTGTCTGATCATTCATGCTTCTTTCTAGCTGTCTAACTTCAATCTATGGGCTATTCTACCATCACACAGAATTAAGATTATGAACATTCAATTTTACACAACGTATAAGGGGTTAAATTGAATCTTCCATTATCTGTGTTAAGCTATATTATATTCATGTTCAAGCTAAGCAGACTAAGAAACATTTACCATTAACATTAACTTAAAGGATTTTTCTCTTACATCACCCTCAACTCCTGGACCCTATCAACAACATCCACGTCAGTACTAACATGCCGGTCAAGCCACCCTAAAAAAGTGACTTTTGTGGGGGGACCCTGGCTGGTCATGTGGGTCACTCCATGCACTGAAAGTGAAACATCATTGGAGTTTAGTTTTTGGAATCTTCCTTGTCTGGCCACTTAGCTTAAAGCCATTAACATTACCAGGAGCTCATCTTGGCTGTCAGCCCCCCATGACCCTAAAGTTTACATTCCAGGGACAGAGTGGTTTAATGATGCCAAGAACACCTTAAAAGTTTCATCACTTTTTACATTTTTACAATTCTTCTGTACCCAGGATGCAGTCAGCGCATACTGAGTGAACTGAACGTCAGATTGCTCTGTCAGGCCAGTGCTGTAAATTAACTCACATTCAGGTAGAATTTAACTCTGGCACATCATAATTCCATTTTTTATTTGTTTTTGTTTTATACAGGTATAATCTCTGCTCTGTCACCACTGATTTCCCTGCCATCCCTAAACACAATCCACTGAAATGGATGAATCTACCATGCATGGGCCTCACATATTTTCTTGCTTCAGTTTCCTGATAAGATGTCTGTTTATCGGCAGCTTGGAAGTAATACCCAGTATGCACCCTGATGTCTGTGTACTTCGGCCTATTGACAAGAGAATCGTTCAAATCCATGCCTCTTATCAGCTCTTGAGAAACATTTCAATCTGGAAGAGCAACAGCCAAGATCGGCTTTATCAGCATTTTTTCCTTTGTTCCCACAGAACTGATGGCAGCAATGTTTATGTTAAACTTCCTGCCGGGATTTCCAGTGAGCCATTCGTCAGAGCTGTCCCTGCCTCTTCAAAGAAGCCGCTAGAGTTTATCTGTTTCAGAAAAAATCTATCTGTCAGAATCACTTAGTGGAAAATACAGAAGCAGGCTGACTGGTGACACAGAGCTTCAGCTCCAATGCGTTCCTTCACTGGATCCCTTTAGTTAAGGCCAATCCATGTCCAGTGTATCACAGTGCCTTCTGTCCCTCACCACTAAAAGGTCAATTTAACCGGGTGGGCACAATCCCAGTCAGATTTACTCTATGGAAGCTATAATGGAGGTCTGCACCTCTGGGTCAGGGGTAGAAGACAGTAAGGGTTTCGCAAATCTTGTTTCTGTTTATTTCCCTTGGAAACATAAAAGAGAGAGAGAGAGAGACAGAGAGAAAGAGAAGGAAGCCACCACTATCATACAATACAATACAATACAATTTATTTTTGTATAGCCCAAAATCACACACGAAGTGCCACAATGGGCTTTAACAGGCCCTGCCTCTTGACAACCCCCCAGCCTTGACTCTCTAAGAAGACAAGGGAAAACTCCCAAAAAAAAACTCTTGTAAGGAAAAAATGGAAGAAACCTTGGGAAAGGCAGTTCAATGAGAGACCCCTTTTCAGGTAGGTTGGGCGTGCAGTGGGTGTCAAAAAAAGGGGGTCAATACAATACAATACACAGAACAGAACAAATCCTCAATACAGTATACAAATAAAAATTTTAGAAGTACAGAGCAGAATTTAACGGTAGATGATATCACATAATATGATTTGGATTTGTTTAGAGTCCTGGAGACCTCAGCCATCAAGCTGCCTCCCCCATTTGGCCATTCCACAGCTGAAACAGCACTGGGCCAGCCAATCCAATTAAAGGACCCCTCTACCCTACAATTCCTGCGATCCTCCATCAGGGATGACTTTACCTTAGGCACGCAAAAACAACTTGGCAGGTGGGCCGTGGCACCAAGTGCCACATTTAAGTACAGAGAAGAGAAAGAGAATAGGTGAGGGTTAGTAACCATTAATAACCATCATATTACTTATGTTTTAGTGCTAATGACTAACAACAGAGATGCAGTCTGTACAGTTAATCAGCAGCTCTAGTCAGGATATGCTAAACTGAAGTAGTGAGTCTTCAGCCGGGATTTAAAAGATGAGACCGAAGGGGCATCTCTTATTGTAGCAGGCAGACCATTCCACAGTTTAGGGGCCCTGTAACTAAAAGCTCGACCTCCCACTGTTATTTTATTAATCCTTGGAATCATAAGCAGACCGGCATCTTGAGATCTTAATGTGCGCTCAGGTTTGTAAGTCATGATAAGTTCAGACAAGTAAGCCGGACCTTGGCCATTTAATGCTTTATATGTTAAAAGGAGGATTTTGAAATCTGCCCTAAACTTAACCGGGAGCCAGTGTAAGGATTTAAGAACTGGAGTTATGTGTTCGTATTTTCTTGTTCTTGTGATAATTCTTGCAGGAACAAGAAAATATGAACACATAAAGCCAGTTCTTAAATCCTTACACTGGCATCCAGTCATCTCATCTCTGACTCCACATCAGCAATGAGGTTCGGGCAGTTTTAAATGTTGATTCATGGAAAAAAAGGACATGTGAATACACAGTGAATAAGAGCACCTCAGCTGGGGAGGCAGCATGGTGGCACAGCTCTGGGGTCTTCAGTTCTATGCTGTCAATATGGGGGAGTCGTGGTGTCTCTGTGTACATGTGAGCTACCTCCTCTGCCCCAGTGCTGTGGTGGCAGGTTAGAAGACTTTAGTTTGGCACAGTGTGTGAGGGTGTCCTGCATTGGCTGCGATGATAGGCCCTGTATGAAGAAAAATCTTTCAGAAAATAAAGTTCAACTTTTTGATCAGCTCTTTGGTTTTAAAGGCATCTCCCACAATACAAAATACTCCATGATCTGCACTGATTACTTTCAATCTGAAAAGTCATTATTATGATACTTTATTACTTATTTCAAAGGAAGATGAATACACAGTATACAATACATCATCAGAATACACATCCATACCCGTTCAGCATTTTCCTGCTCTGCACTAACATTGCTCTAGCCCTCCAGCACCTTTGGATCTTTGTCTGTCAGGAACTGAAATGGATTTTCATTTGGTGTCTTTGCAACCAAAATCAGGTGTTTATTTTATAGCAGAAATTATCACCTGCCAAGAGGAGAACTGAATCTACAGCCTAGTAGCAGAAAGAGAGATATCTGACATAACAACGGAGAAGTGGGTAAGTGGAGAAGCAAACCCACCTAGAAACAGGAGAAACAATCCTTTGCGTTCACATTTACCCCATGGCTGGTCTCTTTTGTTATCTATAGTATATAAGAAACAAATCCAGTTTTCATTTCTTAGACTCCTTAAAAGATAAGATTGGTGTTTTTCAAGTCATAATTATTTCTTCACAATCATGGTATGTAGTAATTAATTTGCCACATAAAATTGTGTTCTGAAGTGAAGCATATTTTATTCATTTAAAAAAAACTAACTAGCCTGTTGTTGCAGTTTATAATGGAGCAAATGGGTATGAGAGTCCCAATGTGAAAAAAGCCTTTCTATTTACTGAATATGTCCATTTCTCAAGGCAAAAATTATATTGAGTATTGATCAGCATCTTGACATTATGTATGCATTGCAAAACAGTATATTCCATGTTATTCTAAGAAAGAAAATGCACAAAAAGCAAAAAACTGTTGTGAGATTCAGCCATTTTAAAAGGATACTGGCTGCGTGCTTCACTTTTTGCTGCTTGTCTTCCTCCATGGCACCTTTCAGGGCTTAAGGTTTGGATTCATCTCAGAAATTCATTGCCAAGCTCCATTATTGACGTTATTGAATTTTGATGCCCAGATATGAATTGCTGCCTCTGTTCTGTAGAGGACTAGACATTAATAACTGAAAACAGTCCCAATTATCATCGCTTGCATTCTTTAACTGTATGGGAGTTTATTTCATTATTTTGTAGTTAAAGATGCCAAGATTTCACCTGGGTGTGATGAGGATGGATAGGATTAGGAATGACTACATTAGAGGGTCAGCGCAAGTTGGACGGTTGGGAGACAAAGTCAGAGAGGCGAGATTATGTTGGTTTGGACATGTGCAGATGCGAGATGCTGGGTATATTGGAAGAAGAATGCTAAGGATAGAGCTGCCAGGGAAGAGGAAAAGAGGAAGGCCTAAGAGAAGGTTTATGGATGTGGTGAGAGAGGACATGCAGGTGATGGGTATAACAGAACAAGATGTAGAGGACAGAAAGATATGGAAGAAGATGATCCACTGTGGCAACCCCTAACGGGAGCAGCCGAAAGAAGGAGAAGAAGAATGCCCTCTGTTGCCTGTATTTTAATGCTTATGTGTGCTTATGTGGTTTAAGAAGTGAAATACTGAGCGCCTGCCTAGCATGCAATCATGTGATATAAATGAGCAGACATTATATGTTTAATTCTAACCAGGTTGTAGTTTAGTAAGTTTAGTAGAGCTGCTTTAGCACAGGCAGAGTGGTGCCATTCCTGCTTCTCAGTGCCAGGCTCTACATGGAGTCTGTATGTTCTCCTGGTGTATTTATAGCTTTGTTAGCATCAAGTGCCAGTGAGTTTACTCACTCAAAACCATTATCTTTAATTCTTTTATTATCATATTCTCAGTAGCATCATTCATTAAAAAATGCAATAATTGGTTTGTGGAGTTTCAGTCTTCACTATCACACGCTCTTTTTCATTTTCTTTGTATTTTTTTATCATGCATGCACACAACATACCATGGAAAGTGCAACGTGTAAGTCTTGACTATTTTAAAAATCTAAGGCATTTATTAAAAATACAATGAAGTATAAATAGTTCAGGACAGATTTATTGTTATTTGTGCAAACTAAAATTAATCTCTTTTTGTTATATTTTTTTTAATTGTATTTATTTTATTGTAATCACACGACATTCCATACAAATAGATCAATTTTTACAAAAATAGGATTGAAAACAAATCGACTTCCACCCCTGAGAAAGAGAGCATGGCCAGCAGAGTAAAACTTAAAGCTATTAAAAATAAATAAATAGATCAATTAATAAGTGAATAAAGATAAATGGAGAAGAAAAAGAAATGAGGAGAGAATCTGCTTCCTCAATGCTTTAAGAGCTTATCCTAAAATGTTATTTATTAGATCCTGCCAGATTTTGAAATAGTTCTGCACAGATCCTCTAACTGAGAATTTGATTTTTTCCAGTTTCAAATAATATATAACATCAGTTACCCACTGACTTAAAAGAGGAGAGTTAGGATTCTTCCAGTTGAGCAAGAAAAGTCTGAGTGCCAATAGTGTAGTAAAGGCAATTACAGTTATTTGTCCTTCTCCACTTAGGGCCCATCTGGAAGAACACCAAACACAACTGTTAATGGGTTAGGAGGGATTGTGACACCAAGGCTGTCTGAAAGGCACTTAAAAACTTTGGTCCAGAATAATGTTAATTTGGTGCAGGCCCAAATCATGTGACCCAGTGAGGCTGGGACTTGATTGCAGCATTCGCACGTTGGATCTTGCCCTGGAAACATTTTAGACAATTGCAAGCGAGACAGATGTGCTCAATATATAATTTTGAGTTGAATAATTGTATGCTTTGCGCATATGGAGCTCAAGTGAATTCTCTGCATTGCTACCTTCCACTCCTTTTCTGGGAGGTTGAGTGAGAGATCCTCTTCCCACTGTCCTCTTTGAAAGGGAGGGACTGTAAAATGGCTTTATATATTGCAGAAATGCTGTCTGAGTCCTCAAAACTGAGCAATATTTTTTCCAGCATAGAGGGAGGTGGGAGGTGAGGAAAATCGGACAGGTTCTGTTTAACAAAATTTCTGATTTGAAGGTAGTGAAAGAAATGTGTTGCTGGAAAGTTTAATTTGGAGTGTAATTGTTCTTAGGATGGAAAGACGTTGTATATGTACAGATCTTTAAGTGATTTAATCCCAAATGTTTTCCAGACATTAAAAACTGCATATGTTTGAGAGGGTGGAAAAAGGTGGTTCTTGTGCAGAGGTGCCACTGATAAAAGCTTCTCTGTCTTAAAATGCTTCCTACATTGGTTCCATATTTTGAGTGAGTGAAGCACAATTGTGTTGTTAGTATATTGGCAATAACTTGCATTTATTGGGGCACAAAGCAGGGAATATAAGCAGGGAAGTACTACAGGATCTTATTTCTATTGCAGACCAAGCCTGTATATGTTCATCTATTTGTGTCCATATCCAGGTTTTTATAGCTTGTATATTTGCTGCCCAGTAATAAAATTGAAAGTTAGGTAGAGCCATGCCATGAATCTCTTGTGCGCACTTTTCACCAAGCTGGTACTTGGCATGAATCTCTCTGTGTACGCTATATAAAATAATAGTACCAAATGTAACAGGCAAAAAATAGGCACCATTTAGGGAAAAAATAATCATATGATCTGAGCCCACCTGTGTCTCTTATCACAAGCCATGGCAGAACATAATCAGTGAAGGAACAGAACTACAGAAGCAAAAGTAGAATGTGCTGAATATACGCTTGGTGAAGGAGATGGCTAGGGGGGTCTCATAAGTCCACTCCCAACACCGCTGCAAACAAACAAGTGAGCAACAAAACTGTACCCTTAACTTGAGAAAATAGGACAAAGAATCTGAGATAAAATGTATTTATCTCAACTTAACTTTTGTTGTCACAAGCACGCCTTAGAAACAAGGAAGGAACATTTTTTAAATTTAAACCATTGCTACTTCAGAGTGTACAAATTTGGTAAGTTTTAATGTTTTAGAACCCACAGTACCCATTAGTTCCATTATAAAATGCAAATGCATGCTAGTTATTTTTTAACATTTATAAAATCTTCTTAACTTTAGTACACGACTTCATTTGGCAATTAATATATACCATAATTGTGAAAAAATAACTTAATCTTTAAAAATATTGAATTTATGCTTTAACATTATTCTGGGTGTATTAATCTGGATGTAGACAAGATGTTACAAGGGTGCTCTCCAGTGTTACACTAGCGTAGTCATTACTCTCCACAGCCATATCTACGACTGACACAGCAGAAAGCCACTTGAGGCCAAGGGTTATTTGCTCAATTATTTTCTAGAACTATCGGGGCTTGAGTGTGGGGTGAGGTGGCAAGGCGATCTCCTAAGGCAGCGTTTCCCAACCTCGGTCCTGGGGGCACACTGTGGCTGCAGGTTTTTGTTCCAACCAGCTTCTGTTTTTAATTGGACTACTGGGCTAATTAAGTGAGGTGTTATTTCCCAAGTTCTGTGTTCTGTGTTTAGAAATTAGAAAACTAAGTTTTGTAAAAAAAAATATTATATATATATTTAAAATAAAATGTACTAAGCAGTTATATGGGAATAATGTATTTTCATCTTGATTTTCATCCTACTTTTCTAGGTGTTCTAATTGTTTAATTAATCCATTATTTACTAATTAGTGGGTGTGATGATAAAGTAGTTGCAGCCTTTGCTTATTCGGTGTTGTTTGCCTGGGTGTCTGCTCTGCTCATTTTTAATTGTCATTATTAAGATACAACAAAAGGAAAAACTGCACAGAGAGGGCAAAATATAATGAAATCAACAAAACAGAGTTAAGCATTTAAATCTACAGCAAAAGCAGAAATATTTCTAAATGTCTTCTAAATGTAAAAATCATGCTGCTGTGCTTTTCTGATTGTGGAATAAAAGAAAAATAATACCAGCTAATTAAATGAGATCCGAGTTATCAGGTGTTGTCACTGATTAGGAATCCGACTGGAACAAAAACCTGCAGCCACAGTGGGGTCCATAGGACCGAGTTTGGGAAACACTGCCTTAGGCCGCACTTAAGGTAAGGGTGACATTTTTAATGCAACATGTGACCACCAGGGGACACCTCAGTGCCCCGACTCCAGACATACCTTAATCACTTGGTCATTTATTAACAACAGTACCTTTAGAGACTTCAATGCAATAGCACATCAATAGCTTCCATCACCTTCCCATCCTTCTCCTTGAGTGTTGTCTAACTCCCTCCCAACTCTGGCTCTCTTGTATGAGGCAGAGCAACTCCTTGTATGAGGGACCTGGGAGTACTTCCGGACCACACGGAAGCTGCATGAAGCAGGAAGGTTCTCTCCACACATTGTCCTCTGCCAGCACCCAAGGATCTCAGCAGGATCTCGCTTCTACACTACAATTGCCCGGGAACCCTGTGAGTGTTCAAGGTAGCAGCAAGCCAGAAGAATACTACCACTTTCCACGCTGGGGCATGAATTATTAATAATATTCAACCTCCCCTAGTCTATCCATTATTCCTTCATCCCTGCTGGGATAGGAATTGAGGTTCCTCCTGGTCGGGTTGCGCCTCCACTCCTGGGGTCCTTACATTACGACGAGCCAGCCAGGTAGGTATTAGCTTCAGTCCCAGTTGGGAAGCCAGTCTGTACACTCTGGCATTCACAAACAGCATTTTTTAAATGTATTGCAACCAGTAACTGCACACAGCACGATAAAGTGCAGTGAATACACTTCACTTGAGCATTCATAGTTTTTATCCTCTTTCTCTGTACGTTTAAAATTTGTTTGCTCAGAGGTTGATGCGCTTGCTGCTTCCTGAGCAGCTCTTCTTTTCTCCACCCTAGCGGCCCGCTTCTTTCGTCGGCATCTTTTCGCGTTAATTAAAACTGATTAAGTCAGTTTTTGTGTTGCAATTACTTAGTACTTTTTCCTTAAATTTTCACTTAAGTTGGCACTTAAGTGTTCAATTTGCCTCAAGAATGATTTAAGATTAGGAGAGGTAGGGGAAGTTAAGGCGAAGCTGGTAGGGATGAGAACGGCTGCTGGAGAGAGTTGATTCTACAATGAAATAAAATAAAAATAAAAAGAGGAATAACCTTGGAGGTCAATCGTCACCCTGAAAGCAGATAGTAGATGTCATGTAGTATATGTGTACCAAATTACAGGTCAATAGGTCAAA
>JANRMT010062806.1:20741089-20790484 GCA_026402145.1 Polypterus bichir lapradei
AGATAGTTCAACATGGCGGACTTTGTCGACCGTTATCGACCGTTATGACCGTTACGTGTAGAATTTCGAAATGAAACCTGCTTAACTTTTGTAAGTAAGCTGTAAGGAATGAGCCTGCCAAATTTCAGCTTTCTACCTACATGGGAAGTTGGAGAATTAGTGATGAGTCAGTCAGTCAGTCAGTCAGTCAGTGAGTGAGTGAGGGCTTTGCCTTTTATTATTATAGATATATATATAAAGATAATAATCTCCATGACCTTCACTGAATCTGGAAATCATTTATATGAAATTTCTTACATTAAAGAACAAAAAAAACCAAGAAGAAAAAATGAAAGTATGAACCTTAAGAATTACATAAACACCCAGAGTCTTATTTATATGCTAACTTTGAGAGAAATATTTTCATTGTAAAAGTTTCAAATTTCACAGAACACATTGTCTTGCTGCTACAGATTGATGCATGATATCGATATTCACAGTTTTGACATATCAGATTGAGAATATATGGATTTGTTATTTTGTAAAATTTTAATTTCCTGAATGTTATTAAGGTGTCATTTACATGCAGAAGGTCTTTTTCATGCCTCTTAAGTTTGCACTGTTCTTGTGCATTTACAATGGGTAGATGCTTTTCAGCTTGCCGGGCACAGTGTGAAACTGTCAAGATATTTAGAGAAATGGGCAGAATGAATGAAACAGATGAGTTTAGGTTTGCATTCAATTATGTGATCATAAAACTTGAAACAATTCTTTTTTGGGGTGGGAGGGTCAAACAAACATGAAGAAAACTGTACTGTATACAATTAATAATAAATGTATAAATGTATTAGGGCTTGAATAATTAGGTTTCTCCGCCTGACTAGGGGTTGGTACTGTACTCTAAATCTTTCTCCTTTTGTTCCTATGCAGACCAACAGAAGACCCCACCTCTTAGAAACATCACTCCCGCCTCTGTTCCTGTCAACCCTGCTTCCTAAGGATGTCACTTCCACTTCTGGACCCTCTAAACCCACCTCTTCCTCTCACCTGACTATATAATGGCCATGTTTTTCACTTTGTACTTCAGTTCTGTTTTGGACTCACGTCTGTAAAGATCTCTTGCATTAATCACGTATATTTATCCTCAATGTGTTGTGGAAAAAAAAATTCCTCTGTAGTTAAAGAAGTCATTCATAGAGACCAGATGAAAATGCAGAACAATTTTTTGTTTGCACATAGATATGTACAAATGTCTCAGTCCATGGAGTGAGCAATCAATAATATATTTCATTCCCTTTTATACTTTTCTATTACCATTACCTTATCTAATACATCATGTCATCTTACTCTTAATATACAGAATTATATCATCTTAGTTTATCAACTACAGCCACCAGTAACTTCATATATATGTCGATTCTTCCATTATTCTAAATATTACTTAACAGGGTTGACCTACGGGTTTTTCCCATTGATCTTATCCCTGCTTCATAACAGAGGTGTTTGGGATTTCTCACTAGTTTGTTCTCACTTTTTATGGGGGTGTTTATTACTAATTTACTTTATTTTAACCTTACTTACCTTAATGATTCCTCTTAAGATGAGGCAACCCTCATGCTTTCAAGTTTTAAGCTGCGTTTAGTTAACCCCTTAGTTACCTTCAGTCCACTTTTAGTATTCTATTGATATAGCTTCATTTAAGTATATACTTGTACTAAATTGTAAAAATGACCATGTATTGATTAAAAATATTTGATTAAAATTCAATAAATGATAAGTATACGAGGTGGCTACCCCGAAACATTTTTGTTGTGTTTTTCTCTTCTTATTTTACAATATATTTATAGTTTGCTTAATTATTATGTTGTCTGTTGTTCTGAGGATGCACGGTATTGTGTGACTGTACCTTCAGGAGGCATTACTAGAAAGCAACAGTCTTCTTGACTTAAAGACAGTCATCACAATCAAGGGGTTCCCATTGTAGATCTATCTATCTATCTATCTATCTATCTATCAATAAAAAGCCTCAGACTTTAAACACAACACAGCATGGCAATGATGGGACTGGAGTTCAGTCAATTAAGTCAACAGTGTTTCCAAAATAGTAGGACTGCTGGACATTTCCTTCACCTATACAGCACCATTAGACATTTTTTCAACTAAATAAGGAGGTCTGTATTAGGAAGGATTTGCTGCCAGTCAAGAGGGTGCACAAAGCTTCTCAATGTTCTGGAAAGAGAATTTGGTTGTCATACAGTGTGCACTGACTGGGCAAGCCTATCAGCCAGGAATAGTGAAGGGTGTGTGTGTGTGTGTAAGCTGTCATTCAGTGCTGGAGTTATTGACCATTTAGCACATTGGAGGAGTCCTGGGGATGTCATTGAATCTGCTGAAACCAAATTGCTCCTTGTGCATCATGAGTTCTGCTGAGAATGTGCAGAGGTACTAAAGACAGTGGGGGCCAGAATGGAGGAAAATCCCTGTTGAAAAAAAGGAGACATCATCTTTGGCTGGTGAAAAGAATATGTTGTGTCAATGTCAATTTATGTATAGAGCACATTTAAAACAACTTGTCAAAGTGCTTTAAAAACATACAATAAACATAAACAACACAAATACAATTAAATAAAATATAATAATACAACCAGCAGTAAATTGAAACAACAAGTGAAGAAAAGAAGGGAACCATCACTATCACTGAAGGTCACAGAAAACGTGAGAATAGAAATGCATCTTCAAACTAGTTTTAAACAGTTAAATTGAAGGTGTCTCCTTAATATAATTAGGTAAAGAATTCCATAGACAAGGTGCAGCAGATGCAAAAGCTGTGTCCACCTTAGTTTTGCACTTAGTATGAGGGACAACAAGAAACAACTGACTGGTTGATCTAAGTTCTCTGGATGGCTGGTGTAAAACACACAGTTCAGACAAGACAATAGACAGGAGCATACGTATGTAGTGTCATGGAGTTCTGTTGATGCAATGTCTACTAAAGGATGTGACCATTAAAAAAGACTGAAACACTATAAACGAAAAAGCATAATCTTGGTAAAGAGAAGGTGAAATGATTAAGTGAACTTCTATTTAATGGGCAAACCAGAAACCACAGTCTAGAGTGGTTAGTCGGTAACCTGAATAGTCAAAAAATGTCTCCAACATAACAGGAAGTCATTCTAAGGATGACGAGAAGTATCAGAAAGTGATAATTAAAAGGAGAAAAACATCAATGCCAGGGTACAGGAGACATGTGCTACAAATCCCAAGTTTCTGTAATTGGCAGAGGGTAACTAGTGATGTTTGTTAGAGGCATGACTGCCATGATAACTTCAAGAAGTGGCCAGCTGATGCTTAGAGACTTAACAGGATGTAAACTGCTTTAACTTACTTGGAGATGCCTTCTTCTACTCCTTCTCCTTTTATTTTATTTTAGCGGTTATTTTGACTTGCTCATATTCTTAGTTGTGGTTTCTAGTTTTACTTTGTATCAGGTATGTCTTGTACAGTATTTGTGTATTGCCTGCACATGAAATAATTTTTGGTATTTTGTTCCTTTTTATCATTCCAGCACAATTGGCATTAGTGGGACAAGCATGTAGTTGTTATTGATAGTGGGACACAGCATAGAGCAGTGGTCTCCAGTTTTGGTCCTGGAGGGTCACAGTGGCTGCAGGTTTTCATTCTAACCCTTTTCTTAATTTGTGTCATTCTGCTAATTAACTTCTTTTCTTTTCATTTTAATTGACTTGTTTTTTTAAGATGTGTTCCTCTGAACTGCTTCATTTCTTTCCTTAAATGGCACCCAAACAGAAATGAAACGTGAAGTGAGTGAGCCAACAGAAGACCAACTAAGTCAGGGCCTCAAACTCCAACCAGTTGCTTAATTAGGTTTCGAGTCTTGTTGTTAATTAAACCTGTTCTTTAATTCCATGGCTTCTTGCCACTGTCACTGTGCAGTAGCATACATTTCCCATATTATTGATTTTCTCTTTTCTAAGAGCAATATTAAGATGTTTTGGGAACAGAAGGAGATCAACATTACTGAGACTTTCATCCTTCTTTATTTTCAGATATTGTATGATGGACACAGTTTGCTGGTTATGTTTTGGCTAATATTGTATCTCATTATTGTCTGGCTGCTAATTAAGGAAAAAGAAAGAATTAAGGCAGGGTTTATCCTTCACGTGACATGACATATGCTCCAGCAGACGCTACCGCTACGCAAGAGCTGTACTGTTTATACCTACTTTACGTAAATCTGGAAGATTCCACCAGGTGGCAGTGCAAGATATCATCACGATGAGAAAACATTCAGCTTCGCTGGGGCTGTGAATTGCCTGAAACATCCATTAAATTCAGAGGACACCTTGCCATGATATCTCTGAAAAGAATGGATGTTTAATGACTACATCTATCAATCCAGGGATGTGCCCATTCCAGCATGCATCGGGCACAAGGTAGAAACAATTACCTGTACGGGCATTAGCTCATCGCAAGGTGAATACAAGCAAATACATACACTAGCATCATTTTAGCATCATCAAATCCCCAAACCTGCATGTCTTTAGAATGAAACTGTAGCACACAGACAGAAACTGCATCTAATAAACTAGCAGGGGGTTCAGAACTTGAGCATCAAGACAAACCAAAACAACAAAGTCCCTATCTACACTGATGAAGCATTTTTTAGAATTCTTTTTGCGAGGTTGATCCAATAGAAACTAGCCATGTCAGGAGACTGGCAACAGCATTAGCAGCTATAAACAACACAGACAGTCCCAAAATGGTGCTGCCAGAATAATGGTAATGTAAACAAATCAGTGAAATTACATGAACCAAAATACCCAAAAATGAAATAAACTGAGAGTATCCAAAGTGGAGATTCATCAAATTTCACATATAAAGTTGGCAGCCATGAGTTGCAGTTCGCTCTGATATTGGCCCCTCTAACCATTGTAATTGGGGACTAGTACAGTTTTACAATATTTTTGGAAAGAGCTCATTTTTAAGTAAAGTACGGCTACACCCGAGCAAGAAAATGTCTTTTGATGTGATAAGCGATGTGAAACATCACAAAATGTCATTAAGATAGCAACATCAATAGAATGTAACCAAATACAGACGACTCCTGAAATTCATGAGGATTATGTTCCTAGAGCACCCGTGAATTGTGAAAAACTGCAAATTTTGGATATGGTCAAAAAAATGCCTATAAATGCCTGTTTTTATAGTTTAAACCTTAAATAAGGCCCCAAAGCACTTTAATTTCATTTCAAACTCAGCTTAATACATTACCCTAAAAAAAAAAGAATGTAAAGGTAAACCCGTATACTGTACAGTACTGTACTGCTACAGTATGTCTTCCGCAGTGCTAGAATCTAAAATACCGATGTTACCCCTATATGTACTGTAATTCATGCAAGCGCATTTTCTTTGGTATAAGTAGGGTAAATACGTAATAATTTAATTTAATTTAGTTTAATAAAAATACAGTAAAACGTATGGGTACTCACCAATAATGAATGATATTGATTGAAGATGGTGATGATGAATTAGCTGTGCAGTATAATGAAGGTATGTAATGGAGATAATAATTGCACAGCAAAGCAGAGGATTTACAGCTCCTCGGGTGGCTACTGTGACATCAGTTTTTAGTTCCCAGAGCAAATCCAGCAGTTCAACCTTCTCCTGGAGTGTTTTAAACTTCTTCTGGTGCTTAGGTTCATTGCCAGAAGCCTTAGAAGGTGCAGGGCGTTTGGACGGCATCTTAGGGTTTTAAGAAGAACAAAACGAAAAACACGAGAACACTCGAGATAGCTACATGCGGTAAACTGTTATGATGCAGGAATGCTGGGCTGCATCTGCCAGAGATGCGTCAGAGAGCAGCAGCCAATCAGCAGTGAGGAGAAATGAATAATGCTGTCGGATTGGCTACTTTAACCATCCCAAGCCGTGTTTTCCTCTACGGTTACTTTGTGTTCTCTCTACAGTACAGTATCACCACGAAAAAAGCCATAAAAAATTGCAGTGGATATTTACGGTTTCTGCTAACAATTATTAGTTAGGTTCTAAGGAAAAATCCGCAAATGACTGAGGCCACGGACTCTGAACTGCAACTTCGCGGAGGTCTACTGTAGTTAAATTAACTCTCAAAGAAATAAAATATGTGTGTCAGATAGGGGGTAGTATCGCTCTCTTGAACCCTTGTCCAAGACGTCAGACACGTCCAAGACGTCAGACTGCATGTTTTGAATGATCACCTGATACACATCACACAGTTTGTATGGTTTCAGCTCTGTTTGATTGATTTCATTATAGTCATCATATTAGTGAAAATGACATTCACTCATAATTTTAGCAAAAATGAGCACCCACAACAACCACTTTGTGGGCCAGTGCCTTATCTAGACTGGTTTACCCACTATACCCTGCAGTATCAGGAGACTGAAAAATACCTACATGTTGTCTGCAGGGACAGGCTGCTAGCAACAGCAACAAGCAAATGGTTTACTGTGACCTTTCAGTCACTGCTCCACATAGCTGTTTTTGTTCTATCATCACTATTTTCTCCATTAGATTATCATTGACAAATTGTAAATAGTAGAGATAATCAAGATCAGCAGCGTTAATCATAAATGGGCAAAGAGGAGGTGCAGGATTGTCAGCAGTAGCATGAAGCCGACATGAAACACGAACAACACTAAAACTTCGCAATCGGAATCTACCAAACAGGTGTCAGTTTTAGTGTCTGTGTCAACATCTTGATTCAAGAAATGATACGATTTTAGTTTGTTTTAAAACTGGCGTTACAGCTTTTCATTTGGCATTTTGTTTTTGGATTAAGGCTCCACCACACTCATGGATATTGATAAATTACCATAGACTTATCATAAAGTGGCAGAATGTACAGTATAAGAATAATCGTGTTTTTTTTTTTGCAGCATGATGTTATTTTATCCACAAGATAAAAGCAAAATACTGTCATAAGAATTACTTGAGCTTAACACTGTGAAGCTGATCGTTATTCACCACCCTGAGTCCAATTTGGGCTTAATAGTATTTACATAGTCTCGTAGCCAGCTTGCCTCCAAGGGCGATTGTTGCCATAGTCATGTCAGCTACACAAGTATGTTCAGCAATGTGATCAACTGGGGACCGACCAGCTGATGCAGGAACCTGTCTTTCATTTTTGACTTCCTGATCGTTTGTATCAAATTCAGAGTTTAGGATGGTCCGCAGCATGATCAGCCAATCAGCTATCAGGTAACTGAGTTTCATTTTCAGTCTCCAGATCACTTGCATCAAAATCGGAGTTCAATAAGTCAGAGTTGATTCAGCAATAATCTGCAATAAAAAAACAAATAAACACTGTAAATCTCTCTATTATATAAAAAAAACTTGGGACGAAATGAGACCTGTTCAGAGAGGAGAGACGTGACCTTCTCAGAAAGACACTTCACGTCCCGCGAGACTAGACTTTGTGCCAAGAGATTTAACCACGCCTGGAAAAAGACAAAGAGTAGATGACAGAATAGAACATCGCAAAAAATTCAAAAACATTGGCGCGATACACATGTAGAGCAGGTTAGATATAATGGAAGTAGGAAAAGTCGAAAGTCTCAAAAAAATGATAGTAAAGATCACATTAGCATAAACAAACGGAAATTATTACTCGGTGAAATAACGGAACAGTGAAAAGAGATCGCATAGTGTTTGAGGATGTCTGGGGGAGGAGAGAAACAAGGCAGTGACACGAAAGGACAGCTACTGTACCGACTTTTAAACATTTGAAGCGCAGCACGAAATGCAGATCACGCAGCACGGCAGCAGCAGCAAACCAACAGCTGATCGAGCACAGAGGAGGTAAAAAAAAACCCAAAAAACTGTACAGTGGTACCTTGAGATACGAGTGCCCCAACGTACAAGTTTTTTGAGATGCGAGCCGTCACTAGGTTGATTTTTTGCCTTGAGTTACGAGCCAAAATTCGAAATGTGAGCCATCAAAGAGCTTGTCGTTGCACATTCTGAGGAACTGATGACGGAGGAGTTGACGGAATTACAGACGTGGCAACATACGGAGGTTCTGCAGGAGATCGGTATCGCGGAGGAGGTTATCTCTGAAAATGAGATAAAGGAAGTGTTTGCAATGTGGGAAAAAGTTTCGAACATGCAACTGTGTAACGATTTCTTCCCGCTACACTTTAATAGGATTAATTGAAGACTGCAGAACAACCTCACCCTGCCTTTAACCCCTTCCTACAACGCCGCAAGGTGATTTATAATAATAAAACGATATTAAAAAACCCACACAGAGGAAAAAAAAAATGCAAAAACAAAAACTATAATTAATACACTTTTAAAACACTCCCACTTCCAATATACACTATGAACACAAAGCATGAAACTATTATTCCCAGGCTTTCCCCTCCGTCCTTTTGATTTAGTGTTTTTCTCGTTTTATTCTTTTTCCATAGTCCAGTTCATCAGGCATACCAATCCCAGAATAAAAAGATTTACCGCTCACACCGTTTTCGATCCTTTCCCTGGAAACCTCAGTGTATCCGGAAACTTCGAGGTGGCCACCCCAGACTGCAGCTGATTTGTGGTGCTCCCCGAAAACAAATCTTTATCCTGGACTTAGAATGGTCATGTCCTTTCCCTCCTTCACCATACAACTCGGGCTTTCTTTCCTTTCCTTTCTCCTCTTCTGCCTTTTTCCCGCCTCTATTTAAATAGTGCGTCCGTTTCCATGGCAACCCCCGGAAATTGTAAAGAACAACCCTGTACCTCCCCAAAGGTCTTCTCTATTTAACCCGCCTATCTTCCGTATATACATTTTTTTTTTTTTTTGACAACGGGATTTTCCATAGAGAAAAGAAGAAAAGAAAAATATATACTTTATGTGGCAATGCTACAACTGATCGTGCAGCGGCGCAATTTAATGACACTTGCCTAACATTTGATCGTGCAGCAGTGCTATTTAATGACACTTGCCTAACTCATTTCAGAAACATTCTACGGGAAAGACTAAACAAAGCTCCTTAGATAGGTTTCTGTTGAAACGCCCTGCGAATGAAAGTGGCAAAAGTGTGGCAAAAAAGAAAAAAACTAGTGAAGAAGAAAATTAAGTTAAGCAAAAGTAAAGTGAAAGAAAAAAAATTACAATACGCTAATTGGCTTTGCCAACATCTGTTTATTTCTTTAGATTCTCTTTTATGTATTAGGTTTTATTTTGTTTGTATACACTATTTGTTCATTATAAATACATTTTTCTTATGTTGACAGCATTTAACAAAAAACTGGGGTGGTTTTTTTGGGGGCTGGCACAAATTAATCTCATTTCAATTAATTTCAATGGGGAAAATTGATTTGAGCTACGAGCATTTTGACCTACGAGCTCGGTCACGGAACGAATTAAACTTGTATCTCAAGGTATCACTGTATTTGTTTCCCATTGTATCACCGTTTAAGAGGGGTTTTGGAGGAGTGACCACGTCTCCTTGGGGTGTGTTCAGCCCTCCACTTCACAACGGCACGTAGCGCTGGCGGGGGAGGGGGGGTTGGTGAGCGAAATTAATAAAATGTACTGTGTATTTTGCTTTGCACAATCGCTCCACTCTTTTGCTCAATATCGATGCCATTCTAGATGTTGTTTACTCTACGCTAATCACACATGTGCATGGAATCAACATCAAGTCAACAAGTCTAACAGTCCTCCTATCACAGAGGGTCTACCTATAACATAACTGTGAGTTTTATCTACATTTACAGCTTTTTTCACCCTCTTCCCCAAAAGTCGACTTTATTCAACATCTGCCCTCAGGGTTACGTGTCAACGTGTTCGCCCTAAATGAGATAATGGGGTTGAAGGAATCTCTATACTCTCATAGTCCTTACTGCATGTCATTATTTAATAACTTCACTACCTTTTTTTTTTTTTAATTTGACCCCTGCTTAAAATTCAACCTGTCCTTAAGGATGCTGCCCTTAAATTTTGATTACTGAAAAAAGCAGCTAACTTTTGATCTGAAATGGTTTTACGTGGGAGCAATTATTGGGTGATGTGATGACATCCATTTTCAATACAAACAGTATTTCATGGATTCTACCATTTCATGTATTTATTTGCAAAGTGGTATCCCCATTTAGTGTTTGTGGACTTCTTGGCCATCATTACCGTTGTCTGGTTGCTTTGATGCTGCATGACTGGTAAGCTAATGATACACATGTCAATGACCTCAGTGTTAAGTAAAATGGCTCTTCACATTATGACGCATCCAAAATGTAATGCAAAAAAAGAAAAGAATTAGCCAAAACAATTTTTCTTTAATTAAATGTCTGTAAAGAGTTTTCTTGTTATAAATCTGTTTTTTTTTGCACAACTTTGAACTTAGTTAACTCCATTTACTATGATACATGAACCGTTATCTTTAATTGTTACTGTCTTTGGCTTTATTATTGTCAAGATGGAAACAAATTAGTCCAGGAGGTTGACGATTTAACACAAAATTAACATTCTAGTTAGAAAACAAAGTTAATGTCAGAAGAACCAGGGAGAAATTATCAGAAGTCAGCAAACAAAACCAAAATGAAGCATTGTTAAAAACTCCTCCGTAACTAAATTATACTTTTGCTAATTAATTTCCAGAAATATGTTCACAACAGGTTTTGTTAGACTTCTCTTCTGTGAGATCCCCAAAATCTCTGCTATTCACGATTTAACATTTGTCTGTGTGAACTTTCATTTCAGCCTCAGAAAGTCATTTGTAAACAGGAAGTGGGTATGCAAACTGCACACAGCTTGTGATTGGAACCCAGGGAACTTTGGAGCTGGGAGGTTGCTGAGCTAAGTGCTGCGCCACTGATCTTGTCTGGACCTTTCCCACCATTATGACTGAATGGGTTCTCACATGTGCCAATTTAGTTCCTGTTTCCCACTTTTCCGTCCTTAATAAACACTAAAGAGATTTTCAGTAAAGCAAGCTGACTTCAGTCCCAAGTGGCAGTGTGATCACCAAGCAGAGACGTTCAGCCTTTTAAGAGTTATCCTCCAGATCCTGCAGTCTGCTACTATAGCAAGTGCCTTTGAAGAAAGGTAGTAGACCAGGGGTGCCCAAGACGTCGATCGCTTTCGACCGGTAGATCGCAAAGGCAGTGCAGGTAGATCGCGTTGCATTAAAAAAAAAAATTAAATGTTAGTCTATCATATATCCTCCCTTTGGAATTTGCCACTTGATTGACATACAGGGTGGCCAGTCTGAGATCTCTTTTCTTCTAACACACTGATCATCCCTCACGCACGATCAAACGCGCGAGCTACTGCAAAACTCCGGCTATCCGAGTGATCTAATTAGCCTTCCAATTTATATCGACTGAAGAAAGGATTTAAAAAAAATGTTTGGGGAGGGATCTGAATGTGGAATTGGAAGAGGATGTTTTTTTCTCACAACGTCACAATCGAAGTGCGTTTGTCTGATCTGTCAATCTATCATTGCTATTCCAAAAAAGGAAAATGTGGAAAGGCACTTTCGAACTGTTCATAAAAACTACGAAACTGACTTCCTTCCGAAAAGCGATCTGCGAAACAAAAAGGCGAGGGAACTAAAATCGCAGTTAATCGGACAGCCGTCATTTTTCACTCGGCTGAATTCAAAAGCAAAGGCAGACAAACCGAACCATCGTTCTGGGTGAGTCACTGGATCATTAAGCATAAGAAGTCCTTCTAAGAGCCACCTCCTTGACTGCATTATTCGGCTCTACTTATTTGTGCGAGTCAGCCTTTTCCCACATGAAGATTATTAAATCCAAATACTGTAGTGACCATAAATGTATTGAATTGTTATTGTGACATAAATGTTATTCAGTTATGCAAGGTACAACAACATATATTTTATGTATTAAAGTATACTCATATATATAGATAGAATTATAGCATTTTTATATAGATTATACAGATATAGCATTTTTAATGTATCATCTCGACCTGGTCATTTTAAAAGTAGCTCGCAAGCCAAAAAAGTGTGGGCACCCCTATAGTAGACACTTTAAGGATATGAGCCCACTATAGCAGCAGAGTAAGGCTGGTGACATTTATTAGGCCTTATTTGGAAAATTGTGATATACTTGAGTATCACTCCAGAAGAGCCATAATCAAATAAACAGAAGTCACCTTAATATAATCCTTCAAATTTCTCATTAGCAGGCTGCATGCCCTCCTTCAGCACAACCTGACAACACAGATGGCTCCTCAGCGGTGGGTGGGGAGGGCATCCAGCTCAGGGTCAGACAGTGAGGGGCTTACCATGACAGAGGCACTCTAAACAGGCTCGCCTTCTGTTGTATAAGAGATGTAGGTGGTTACATTTGGAAGGCTAATTATTTTGTCACGAACAATCCCATAATCAGTATCACGCTGTTAGTCATTTGAAAACACACTTTAATTTGCCATGATTATTCACTTCACTGTTACCAGTGACTTATCCTTCACTTGTATCTTTTGCCATTTTTCATCTTTTTACACTGAAACAAAATCTTTTTTGTATGTAATTTTCAAGATAAAAACATAAGACTCCTTCTATAATATCACTTTCAAGGTTATATTTACATGTACAGTGCATCTGGAAAGTATTCAGAGCGCATCACTTTTTTCACATTTTGTTATGTTACAGCTTTATTTCAAAATGGATTAAATTCATTTTATTCCTCAGAATTCTACACACAACACCCCATAATGACAACATGAAAAAAGTTTACTTGAGAGTTTTGCAAATTTATTAAAAATAAAAAAACTGAGAAAGCACATGTACATAAGTATTCACAGCCTTTGCCATGAAGGTCAAAATTGAGGTCAGGTGCATCCTGTTTCCCTTGAACATCCTTGAGATGTTTCTGCAGCTTAATTGGAGTCCACCTGTGGTAAATTCAGTTGATTGGACATGATTTGGAAAGGCGCACACCTGTCTATATAAGGTCCCACAGTTGACAGTTCATGTCAGAGCACAAACCAAGCATGATGTCAAAGGAATTGTCTGTAGACCTCTGAGACAGGATTGTCTCGAGGCACAAATCTGGGGAAGGTTACAGAAAAATTTCTGCTGCTTTGAAGGTCCCAATGAGCACAGTGGCCACCATCATTCGTAAGTGGAAGAAGTTCGAAACCACCAGGACTCTTCCTAGAGCTGGCCGGCCATCTAAACTGAGCGATTGGGGGAGAATGGCCTTAGTCAGGGAGGTGACCAAGAACCCGATGGTCACTCTGTCAGAGCTCCAGAGGTCCTCTGTGGAGAGAGGAGAACCTTCCAGAAGGACAACCATCTCTGCAGCAATCCACCAATCAGGCCTGTATTGTAGAGTGGCTAGACGGAAGCCACTCCTTAGTAAAAGGCACATGGCAGCCCGCCTGGAGTTTGCCAAAAGGCACCTGAAGGACTCTCAGACCATGAGAAACAAAATTCTCTGGTCTGATGAGACAAAGATTGAACTCTTTGGTGTGAATGCCAGGCATCACGTTTGGAGGAAACCGGGCATCGCTCATCACCAGGCCAATACCATCCCTACAGTGAAGCATGGTGGTGGCAGCATCATACTGTGGGGATGTTTTTCAGTGGCAAGAACTGGGAGACTAGTCAGGATAAAGGGAAAGATGACTGCAGCAATGTACAGAGACATCCTGGATGAAAACCTGCTCCAGAGCGCTCTTGACCTCAGACTGGGGCGATAGTTCATCTTTCAGCAGGACAACGACCCTAAGCACACAGCCAAGATATCAAAGGAGTGGCTTCAGGACAACTCTGTGAATGTCCTTGAGTGGCCCAGCCAGAGCCCAGACTTGAATCTGATTGAACAACTCTGGAGAGATCTTAAAATGGATGTGCACCGACGCTTCCCATCCAACCTGATGGAGCTTGAGAGGTGCTGCAAAGATGAATGGGCAAAACTAGCCAAGGATAGGTGTGCCAAGCTTGTGGCATCATATTCAAAAAGACTTGAGGCTGTAATTGCTGCCAAAGGTGCATCGACAAGGTATTGAGCAAAAGCAGTGAATACTTATGTACATGTGATTTCTCAGTTTTTTTATTTTTAATAAATTTGCAAAAACCTCAAGTAAACTTTTTTCACGTTGTCATTATGGGATGTTGTCTGTAGAATTCTGAGGAAAAAAAATGAATTTAATCCATTTTGGAATAAGGCTGTAACGTAACAAAATGTGGAAAAAGTGATGCACTGTGAATACTTTCCGGAGGCACTGTGCATTCCATTCCTCCATTTCTATAGGGATTCACTCGACAAGTGAAGGAAAAAATACACGGGTCCAAATACTAGGCCCAAATTTACAGCATGATAAACCAAAAAATCACCTTTAACTATTTGGCATTTCGTCAGCTTTTCATAGACATTTTTTCCAGAATGAGCCCTCTTATTGTTATGTAACCCTGCTCATAATAATTTGTGACTACCATCATCATTAGTAGCCCTTTTCTGCCTTTCCTCAGGTTAGCTTTTCACCCCCCAACCCATACCTTTCTCTTCTATTCTATGCAGTTTTTGGCACCCTTTTGGTGTGAGACCCATTCATTTCATATCATCATGTAGCACCTTCAGCCATGACTTGTGTAAACTCCCTCTTAGTCTTACCACTTCCACTTCCATCATGGTGCACCTTCTCATCCCATCATCCTCTGCATTTCACTCCACTTGCTCAAACACCTTCAGTCTCATTCACTTCTGCACAACCTCCATGGCTTCCATTCCAAGTCTTTTCCTTAACTCAGCACTCCTCTTCTTTTCACTCCATGACGCTCCACACATCCACCTGATCATTTTCACTTTAAATTTTCTTCCATTCATTTCTGATCCTGACAATCAGTACTTTGCAGTAATTTATGAGTTGGTAAATTTTGCCAAGCTCTGCAACTTTTTAAACCTCGTCCCTCGAAGAAACTGCTTGATTGATTTGAAGAAAAGAAATCTGTAGAGCAGATCAAATTGCATGTGACGCAGTAGTCGTTCTGAAAGAAAACACCATCAAACGCAATGGAAATCCGACATGCAATGTTAGAAATGAGGCAACCAAACAGAAAGACCTAAGCGTAAAGGGCCATTAACAAAAAAAACTGTAGCTGGGTTTTTAGGCCATTTACTGCGTGGCTAAGTAAATTGCACATTTTTGCTTGCCATCATGAGACAAGAACCCTTGTCCCACTTTGCCTTTTCATTCATACTGGAATCTAATTAAAAATGACAGAAAAATGTCATATTTTTACTTTAATCTTGTAGCCCTAACAAAGTTTTTGATCCAAACCTTCTCAAACATGCAGAAAGGAGACAGCCAATTCAGTCCCAATCAATTCATTTTGTTGCATCACTTCCAAAAATGTTTTCAGTTGTGGACGATGTCTGCATGGCTGCTAATAATTACACAGCAGAGACCAACTGAAATATGTACATGCTTTTCCTTGGCTTTTAGGAAACAGTAGGCCTACTGAAAATTCACATACTGTTGTGTGCTGTGCATTCAGAGATACCGGCACCCAGCAAACAAAGGAGTGGTAGTGTGGATACAAAAATGGCTAAATCACATGACTGAAAAACAGCTAGTGCGTTAGCTTACCTAAAGGGTATGACCCTGCATTCATAATGGCCAGTGGACATACTAAATGCAGTCATCCACTTATCTCCTGTTCTGATTCGAATGAAACTGTATGCACTGTGGAAATCTAGTTTTGTGAAGATGATGGATTCAGGTATTTGACTGAGACAAGATGGACAGTTTACACAGACTCTAAACACTGCACAGTATTAACCCCATGTTTGTTTACTAAAAAAAAATATGACTTGGTAGATGGCTCAGTCTAAAACTATTTGACAAACTCTTTTGTATATGCTTCCCCATTGCTTCTGACTTTGGCTTGACAACGAATTAAGAAAAGGAGCACTGGGTAGCATTTCAATGATGCAGTCATAGTGGGAATGTGGTGGCAATTCTAATGGTCTTTCATTACTAAATTCATCTTGATATTCATTCCGTAAGATATCGATATTATTTCAGTAAATCGGGGTGAGGAATCATACACAAGCAGTTCTGTGTGCAGAACAATATCACCCTCCCAAAAATCAATATGGGGCTTATGTTTATGTAGCCAGGGAATACCAAAAAAATAACTGCAGGATAGGTGATTGTAAAACAAAGAAACTGAGAGATTCGTAAAGCAATGCTCCCATCTGCACCAAAGTAGGTGGTGTTAAATATTCCAGTACCCCAGCACCAACTGGCTTCCTAGCAATTCATGGGGAGTGTATTTTAGAGATATTTTCATAAGTTTTCAAATTGTTAAAAAGAAAACTAGTAATACAATTTTCCAAGGTGCCAGAATCCAATATTGCTGTTATTTTGTAATTATTTACTAGTACTGGTATCATTCATATTTGAATAAAGACTGTTTTGGCCACTTTTCCAATACTGATGGGAGACTTCATTTCATCTTTGGATCTACCATAACCTTTCAGTTCTCCACAAAATCTCTGAATTTCTTTGGCTAGGGGCATTTTTACATCAAACATTTTGTCATATACACTATAAAAAACCAAGGATGTACTGAGTGATTTGAAAATTGTAGAGGGAGAAGTAGTGTTCAGATTAAATAGGCTGAAATCCAACAAATCACAAGGACCAGATAACATTAATCCTTGCATCCTTAAGGAGGTTAGCGAGTACATATATAAACCCTTGATGCATAGTTTTAGGAAGTTATTACACATGGGGGAAAATCCTAAAGATTGGAAGATGAAAAAATGTACTCCACTGCATAAAAGGCTGATTGGGCAGATCGAAGTAACTATAGGCCAGTAAGCTTAACATGCATCACAAGGAATTATTAAAGAAAAGATTGAGTGGCAGATGGCAAGAATGGGAGTTATTCTGAACAGTCAGCTTGGGTTCAAGCAGGGGATGTTTTGCTATACTGTACTAACATACTGGAATCCAATGAGGAAACTTGCACATGGTATTATTTATCTTAATTTGAAGAAGGAATTTGATAAGGTCCCACATGAAGAGCTAGAAATAAAACTAGAGGAAGTGGGAGTTCAAGGGATAGGGTGCAGATGGGTGCAAAATTGGCTAAAATGTAGGAAGTTGAGAATTATGGTGTGAGGAACCTTATGTTAAGAGTGGTGTCTCACAGGGGTCAGTGCAGGGCCACTGCCATTTTAAATATATTATGTGTGTGTGTATATATATATATATATATATATATATATATATATATGAAATAGTTTTTACTGTCAAATAATGCAAAGAGTACGCGACACGTGTTTCGCCCTAATTCTGGGCTCATCAGGCATACACACTCACTGCACTCCCTCTCGGGAATCGAACCTCGGGCGTCAAGCCTCTCACGTTGCGCCACGGCGTGTGGTTCGTTTATTTGACAGTCTGTAGATCGGGGTAATTACATTCAATGCATTCGTAGTCTGAATCACAATCTGATCGTGTGGGTGGTTACCTACCAGGTAACGCTTGTGGTTGGTTCGATTCCCGAGAGGGAATGCAGTGAGTGTGTACGCCTGATGAGCCCAGAATTAAGGCGAAACACGTGTCGCGTACTCTTTGCATTGTTTGACAGTAAAAACTATTTCAACCATTCTATGATCTGCTTCTCACAACTGAAAGAGGGCACCGTGGTGGACGTTAGCCGACTTGCTGATCAACCACAAGCGTTACCTGGTAGGTAACCATCCACACGATCAGATTGTGTTTCACACCACGAATGCATTGAATATAATATATATTATATATATATTTATATAATCATAAATGATTTATATAGGAATATAGATAACAAGCTAGTTAAGTTTGTAGATGATTCTAAAATTGATGGATTGGCAGATAATCATTACAGAGGGACTTGAACAGCATACAGGCTTGGGCAGATTTGTGTCAGATAAAATTTAATCTAAGTAAATGTAAAGTATTACATATAAGAAATAGAAGTCTTACATTTGAATAAACAATGCAAGGACTGAAAATTAAAAGTACACCTTATGAGAAGGATTTAGGAGTTGTAATGGACTCCACACTATCAACTGCCAGACAGTGTTCAGAAGCCATCAATAAGGCTAACAGAATGTTGGGTCATATAGCACAGCATGTGGAGTACAAGTCACAGGAGGTTATGCTCAAGCTTTAAAATGCACTGGTGAGGCCTAATCTCGAGTACTGTGTGCAGTTTTGGTCTCCAGGCTACAAAAAGGACATAGCAGCATTAGAAAAGGTCCAGAGAAGAGTGACTAGGCTGATTCCAGGGCTACAGGGGATGATTTATGAGGAAACATTAAAAGAGCAGAGCCTTTACAGTTTAAGCAAAAGAAAATTAAGAGGAGACATGATTGAAGTTTTTAAAATTATGAAGGGAATTAGTACAGAGAACTGAGGCTGTTATTTTAAAATGAGTTCATCAAGAACAAGGGGATGGGGTTAGGAACTCGTTAAGGGTAAATTTCAGAAAAGTGTTAGAAAATGTTTCTTCACACAGAGAATCATAGACTTATGGAATAAGTCTCCAAGTAGTGTAGTAGTGGCAGACAGTGGGACTTTCAAAACTTGACTTTTTTGGTGTAATTATAGTGGATAGAACTGGCAAGCTTTGTTGGCCTGAATGGCTTGTTCTCATCAAACTTTTTCTAATGTTCTAACATAGGTTAGAAGTCACTTTGATCACCTATTTCCTCAGGATTTTATTTTTCAAGTAATTTAATTTTATTCTGATGATTAACTACTTCATCTCAGGACCCCAGTTTTTAGGATCTACAATCTGCTTTCAGAGAAAGTGAGAACAATTCTTTTTGAATAAGGAGGAGTCAGAAATCCAGTAAATTTCATCACCAAAATGGGACTTCTATCTTTTGCCAAAGTCCAATTCAGAAACAGCTTCTGCTTCTTCATAATGTGGGTGAAGAAAAAAAAAACTGACTTTAAAAATCATGTTTTCTTGCTTCTTCTGACATGATTCTTCTAGCTGACCTAATTGGTGAATACAAGTGATCAATTTTAAAAAAGAAAGCCAAGGGAAATCCTTCATGTTAGATTTATAAAGATGTATTTTTCCTTTTCTAGGACCCGTTTAGAAGGTGTACTCTATTCTTAAGAACTTAATACTCAAACAAGACCTTCTGCTGCTGTGGCCCATCAGCTTCAACGTCCGACTGTTGTGCATTCAGTGGTGCCCTTCTCTCCACTGTGTTATGTTATACCCAGGGTTTCATCCCCAATTCAAACATCTTGTCTATGATTGATTTTTTGGTTTATGGAATTCTGATCTTTTGATCACCACTTTTTGACTTGAATTTTGCTTCTTTTTTTTAGTTCTCTCATCGGGACGATCTTTTTATATTTTGACTTTTTCATATTTTTCTTCTAGTTTTTAAGCTTATATTGTTTGAATAAAACTACTATTATCAAGAAACTCTGTGCTGTCCTTGAGCCTGTGATCGTAACAGTCACCTTCTCCACTTTTGATATTATTTTGAGAAATATAAACCTTAAGCTCTGTTCTGGTCTGATAAGGCTGCAAGCCTGCTCCTAAAGTAAAGGTATGGCTCACTTTATAGTTAGATCTCACTGGAACCTTAAAGTCTACGATTTGGGTTGAAGCTCTTTTTTATGTTTTGTGAGCTGGCATCTCACAATACACTGTTGTATAATGCCCTCACTATTTTAATATATCTATCTTTGTTATTTTGAACTTGGCCATTTTCCTTTGCCGCTAATCATTAATGAGGTGCTTTCACCCATTGACGTGCAGTGAGGCTGGTGAGGCAGTCAGATTTATAACTATATGAATGCAAAAGAGTAGCTTATTTCCTATTCAATTGGCAAATTATAGCAGAGACCAGAGGACACATTTATGTTATCATTACTAGTTTTTTTTATTTTTTTTTATACTTTTCTTGATGACCCCTCACCTGCCTCCCCTGACCGCACGTCCCTGCTTTCACCCAGAGCTCTGCTGTTGACCGAGTGTTTTATGTTTATTGCACTATTCCCTGTAAACTCAACAGAAGACTCCAATGGGCAATGCAATGAAAGCATTGTGTCTGGCACCAGCATTCATACAAGAGTCAGAGGAACTTGCATCACTCAACTTGTTAACTCTACTGTTTGCCTAAATAACAGCTAATCCCATTAGCTAAGTCTGCATATTCAGTTGCAGGCCCATGACTGGTGATGGGCAGGAGATGGCTATTCGACTAACAAGAAGCTGCACTTAATAAAGTGGCTGCTGAATGTATGCTTTGCTATAAGAAGATGAACACCTTTACATAATCTGCTTTATGTCCTTTAGGTTTGATAAAGACATCAAAGTGTGCATGGCACAAACAGAAGACCATAAAGATGAAGTACAGGGATGGGGACATCAGTTGTACCAACTGTGATACGTGATGGATGGTTTCACATCCTCAACAGCACACGTAAGCAACAGGCGTGATAAGCAAATTCTTCTAGCTCTAATGAAGAAAACAAGACATGTCACTGAAGCAAAGTCTAAAGGAATGTGTAGTTGAAAAGTACATCAATGATCAGAGATGAGAGGGTGAGCTAGACATTTTGTATTCATACCATTCTTCTCTTTAACGTCAGTTTCACTTGCAATTTCCTCAGAGGCAAATATTCCAAAGCACACCATTGCTTTCCCCCACAGTAACTTGGCCAGTCTGCTGCTCAGTTTTGACTGGATGCAAGGTGCTTGGACTTTGGAAGCAGAAGATCAATGATTTCAAGGTAAGCTTCATAGGTTCCATAGGCAACACAGTTAACTACAAAACTTTTATTGAAAAAGCAGATTATATCATCTAAGGTTAAATGACACTTTAGACTTTAAATGTATTAAATAACTTTAGATTTTTCAACTTCAGATAAATAAATCTACAATTTTGCATCCCACCAATAATCTAGAGAATCACATTGTGAACATGATGACAGACAGACACATTATCTGGGAGAACTCAACAGCAGAAGTACAGCTTGGCCTGAAACACAAAATCACAACCAAACAAAACACTAAATGAACATTACCGTCTGAACAGGAGGTAAACCAGATACAAAAAAATGGCTGTCAATATATTTTCTTCAGGAAGGCAAAAGTCTTGGGGGCTGGGTAAGGGGGTATGCTCTTTGTTTATGGAAAACATTAAACTGGTTTGGATGAAAGCAAGGACTGGTTACTCATAAATAAATAACTTAACACTTTCAGTTTTTAAAAGCCTAACTGTGCTTGTGGGCAAAAAGTGCATTTTTACTATTTAAACAATACCTTCATTAACAAAATACAGGTCATCAAAAAAAGATCTCCAGGATTTCATCATATCCTTTCTCTTCAAATCAAGAACAAAACATGATCATCAGTTTCTAATAGATTTGAAAATAATAAAATGTTGTCATTTAATGACAGAACTTATACAGATCTACAAGCAGCAGAACCATTCGACTCCCTGGGTACACTTTTTTAGGTGGAGGCCTCCTTGTGCTCGCGGTCAGACAAATGCAAAGAGTACAGCTGTATGAATGATGCAGCTCAGTCAACAATCACCTCAACACTAGCACTTTGAGAGAGAGGCGAGAATAAAGACATTTTAAATGCACAAAATTTGCTGAAATAGAAAGCACTGAAATCAAACAGTTCTTTATTGATGACCGATTGTTAATATTTAACAAGCGAGTGAGTGTTCAACAGTGTGCTCTGCAATAGTCTAACATTATGCCCAGGATTGGGTCGTGACTTGTGCATGATACTGCGGGGATGGGCTCCAGGCCCCTAAAACCCCAAAAAGTAGATGACGTGTATTAAGTAATGCATATGTGATTGAATATCTATTCAGGCTTTAATGTCATAAAACTAAGTATTCCAAAAGAACACATTAATTTAAAAGAGGGGCATGTTAATATTACTAATAATTTAAATAACATTTAGCACAGGAATCATTTACAGATATTTATCTTTCTGTTTTTCAGTGATTAACACAAATGCAGGCTACGACACCATCAGGAATCTTTCCTTTTTTAATTTTGGAAGCACTCTGGATGGTTGAACTATACAAATTTGTGTTATTTTGGGTTCTGAGAACTAGAATTCCTTGATCTATACTAATAAAAGGCAAAGCCCTCACTGACTCACTCATCACTAATTCTCCAACTTTCCGTGTAGGTAGAAGGCTGAAATTTGGCAGGCTCATTCCTTACAGCTTCCTTACAAAAGTTAAGCAGGTTTCATTTACAAATTATACGCGTAACGGTCGACAACATCCGCCATGTTAAACTTTCTTATTTATGGCCCCATCTTCACGAAATTTGGTAGGCGGCTTCCCTGTGCTAACCGAAACTGATGTACGTACTTATTTCGATTTTATGACGCCACCATCGGCTGCCATATTGAACTTTCCAACGAAAACAATGTGTCATGGTTGAGGGAGAGAGCTATCCTGACACCAAGAAATGACATGACTACGACTATAAACCACATTTTACTTCAAGAACTACCTTCACAACCGAAAACATATCAGTCTGTGGATTCAGTTGTAGAAGTGGAAGATGCGGTGCACTATCCGGTAGAGTTTCTCCACATTCTGAATCCTCCAGGCACTCCTGAGCATAATCTAATTTTGAAGGTTGGGGCACCAATAATGTTACTGAGAAACTTACATCCACCAAAACTTTGTAACGACATGAGACTTCAGGTCACGTGTCTGCAAAAGAACCTAATTGAGGCAACTGTTTTTACTGGCAGTGACTCAGGGGAGAGAGTTTTTATTCCTCGCATCCCCGTTATACCCTCTGATCTCCCATTTCAATTCAAATGCCTCCAATTTCCAGTAAGGTTCTGCTTCGCAATGACAATTAATAAGTCTCAGGGACAGACCCTACAAAAGGTTGGCATTGATTTGAGGCAAGATTGCTTTTCACATGCCCAACTGTACGTTGCATGCTCAAGAGTAAGCTCAGTGCACAACTTGGTCATATTACAACCGGAGGGCCAAACTGACAACGTGGTATACAAAGAGATCCTTAACAAATAATTATTGGTATATTTTCCCTCAGTTTAAAAAGGTTTACTTTTCTTCTTAATAAACATTTTAAGGCAGTACTTCGCTGCTGCGAAGCGCGGGTATTTTGCTAGTCTTAACATAAAGGAATAAAGAGTGTGGGATAAATAACCATAGCTAGGAGTAAAGCCAAGCAGCCATTCACCCAATTAAGAATTACACTTCTTCTATGGTGAACTTAATAGTGGCTTCAGTTGTGATTCCATGTAGAAAAAAGGTTAACCAACTCCTGACTTTTCAAATTGTATCAGTATAAGTGGGTGCATGTGAGTGGGCCCCATTCAGGGTTGGCACCTGTTTTACTCCAATTGCTGCCACAATGGGCTCCAACTCCCTACAATTTTTAGGTTGGATTAGATAGATCAATAGATAAATACTGTACGTGCCTTTAGCCTCTAGAATCATTCCACTTTTAAAAGTTCTTTTCTATTTGTGCTGATGAGCATGCTGGAGTTAACCCCACCTGCAGCAGGAGCTTATCGTAAATGTGGCACGTGCACACGCACCTCATTTATACGGTCATACCTGATAAGTTCAATTGGACTGGGTAGAAACCTACAGGAACCCAGGTGGCATATGCAAGCTCTTCTGCCACATTCAGCTAAATACAGCTAGACTGGCTTTTGTGAGGCATGCAACAGAAGGTGTTGGACAGTCCACTCAAAACAGGAAAGTCCAAATATCCTAGCATCACAAATGGTTAAAATTTTGTGAAAGTTTAAAAGAGTACCATGACACAGGTTTGAGTCAAAATTGTGAATGCAATTGTCATTAACAGACTCCTATGAGGCTAGTGTCAACTCTGTAACATACAGAGCAATAAAGGCAAAAACCAGGGAAGTGACAGTTTCCCTGAAATGTTAACATCGTACATTTAGCAGTCCATTGTTTTACAGTTCAGGGTGGATTATCCACAGTTTTAGCCTGTCACACATGGAAAAATACTTAAAAGGCCAATTAACGTTTTCAATTCCACAACTTTGTTGAAATTAAGTCGGGGCTGGATCTCCTTACAAGGAAGATCCAAAACTATACAACAATAAAAAGAAATTAATAAGAAGAAATAGCAGCACGGCAGCCTCATATCATATGAAAATGTTCAAGCCAATGTGATTAACTGAAATGAGAGTTCTCTCAAACATATTTAAAATACAAAAAATGAAAAATAAAAATCAGTAGCTCAGCCACTGTCACAGGTTTATGCCATTGTTCCTTCTTCCAAGGCTAAAGCATATAATGGCACTTTGCACAATGGAGCTACAATGGCAAACATCACAGTTCCAGTCCTGAGATACCTCTGCATCTGCTGGTTTTCATTTCAGTTGAGCTCTTAAGTAGAGAGTATCAATCAACTAGAATTAGAATCAGTGTCTTCATTTGTACCCAGACATAGGTCTGTGATTACAACCTCCTCTGCTAGATGATAGCATCAAACAGCAGTGGCTCAGGGTTCAAAGAAGAGATGGAGTTCTTGTAGAGAAAACAGTGAGTGCAATGTGAAAAAACTGCAGATTGCTGGGAAACCAGTCATGAGAAATGATGACAAGCTAGCTGAAGCCCATCAGAATTTAAAATCTAAACTGAATGTATTCTGGGATTTTCAAATTTCAAACCCATGTCTCAACTTTGTGGCAACTTCCACTTTTCTTTGCTAACCAGTAAAGCAGATTTGTATTTAAGGATTAGCATGGTGCTCTTATGATCTGTAAAAAAAAAATAGACCAAAATGAGAAATGTGCTTGATTCCAGCCTGGATATGTATGCGCCTGAGCTCTTTCTTTTTACTACTAGAATCAACCACATACTTCACTTCCAAACAGAAGTGACATACCATGACACTAAGAGAAATAATTTTTTCATACCCACAGCAGCAGCAGTCTGAATAACATTGCTGGTTTAAAAGTCCTAACTATATAATGGAAAAAAGTTCCTTTCACAGTAAGCATGAACTATGAACACAATAATCCAGATGGTCAACATAATGGGGGAAATCACAGACAGTGAAATCACTTCTTTTGTTGCTTTAATAAGAGGTGTTAACCTCAAATCGAGAGCTCAAGAGAGACGAAATCCCAAAACTAACAGGGTGAGACAGGACTAGAACTGGAAATATGGATGGATTCAGGATTTCTCTAGATATAAATACAAGGAACTCTTAAATATCATATTTCTAAAGATAATGTCTTCTTTTGTAACATCTGTGGCATTTGAAAAAAGGCATAATATAAAATTAAAAAAATATTCAAGTGTGCACCATTAAACAAATATGTCCAGCATTTCAGTCAATTCACGTAAGTACTGTTTAGAAATATACAGCGGGTTAATTGACAAGATCATATATAACTGATCAACATTTGCATTTGCCTCCTAACACTTATTTTTTTTGCTAAAGAACCCTTTTATATTATCATATATGTTCTTCTATCTACAATCCTTTTTCTTCTTATGTGGTAAAAGCAACAAGATCTCTCACCTTAAGTACGCTGAAAGCATTTTTTGCCTCATTTGTGATTACTTTATAAAACAATATGTTATGATGGTTTGCTACAGAGAAAAAATAGTGATAAAATCTGAAGCCACCAAGTTATACCTCGCCTGAGGGAATTAAGGGCTTGAATGAAACAACGGTCGTCAAAATGGACACATCTTGGGCCAAATGAATAGTCTAATCTTACAAAGCAACAGAGATGCTTACTTAAGGTGCCAGAACATCTCATGCAGACTAACAATGTCAACTAGGTGGCGGTTCTTACATTTCCCATATTTACTCACAATACCTTCCTAACAAAATTTACAAGTATGCATGAAAAGGAATTATGTTATCATTGTTGCTCTATTTTTAAAAAAATCAGTATCAGATAACCCATTAGTTTCGGGACTTACCTCACCTCTGATGCACATACAATCTCATTTAAAGCGTACCTAATACTGTAGCTTGTTTTGCTTACTCTGTACTCGCAAGTTATACAGTTACTGACTTTATTTATTCTATACAATGAATATTTTTTTAAGAATATTTTGCCAGGACAGGCAGCAGTGAGTAGCGCTGTCATTTCATGGATTCCCTGTCCTGGGTTTGACTCCCAGTTGGTGTCTGCAAATTCTATCTGTTTTCTTCGCACATACCCAGAGATGTGCTACTTAGGTTGATTGGCGGCATGTGGGGTGTGCATGAGTGAGTCGTGACATGGACTGACGGCCTGTCCAGTGCTGTTTCCTGCCAGCATAGGCTTCGGCCCCCAGTAACCCTGAATTGAATTAAATGGGTTTGGGAATGTTTGCAGAGCCACATTGTACATAAAGACTCCTTGATGGATACAGTTGTCTGCAGAAGATATTTTTGATCAAATTTCTCTATGGTGAATTACGGGAAAGCGGCAAGTAATAGGCTATGAATTCAGACTTTCTTTATGTTATTTCAGAGGAAAGTACATAATCCTATATTTTCATTCTCTCTCTTAGAATCTAATGCTGTTCTAACTGAAAGGCAGCTTTATCAATTCAAGCCAAAAACCTGCTTATAAATGTCTAGGCCAACTTGTCACGAAAACTACAAAGAGCCCCTGAAGACGGAGAACAATAAAACTCCATGGGGTTCTTGACGAAGTTGGCGGCAGTTGTAACTCCGATTTGTTCAGAGGGTTTCAGATGAAGTTTGCTCACTTCCTGCCATCGCCAAGTCCCCCTGCTGTCAAATAAAACATTGTGTAGTGCTGGGGGAAGCATTAATACTGTTTTAGGCTGGTGTCGATGCCAAGTTAATTAAAAGAAACTTGCACTTTCTGGTCTGAAATGCTGATGAGATCAACCAATTACAAAAAGTACATGTTTTCAGAAAAATGCAACTGCTCAGGGGATATACTATTATATATTGACACACAAACATGTATAGACTATGCGTATGCTTGTGTTTTATGTATGTACACACACACACGGATTTATGACACGGTAGTTTAAGAATTTCGTATCTATTGGCAGTTAATTCTATAATATACTGTTTAATCATAGTAGACAAAGAATTGCAGGCACACCTAGGCTTCTAGAATTCTATTGAGTTTCCTCTCAGCTCCCTCCCATCTTTGCAGAAAAAAATAAAATAAAAATTAAGATTTCAGTGAAAGTTTCCATAATATATAAAAAACGACTGTACAATCTATGTACACCTAATATTTGTGCCAACATCATTAGACAAGTTTAAGTTGACATGCTGGACCACTGCTGGTTGCAGGTGTAAGCATAATTAAGCAAAATACATACAAAATTGTAAATAATACAAAATTTTGGCCCATTTTTACAACTTAAAGGATTAAAAAATAAACAAAAGACTGATTACATGTGAAACAGTGCTAAATTGCATACAGTGTTCCTTTGCATAGCCAAATAAACTCTACTCAAGTGTTTTTGCAGAAATAGGAATGAACATTTCTTGTGTTTTGTTTATTTTGGGTTTATTATTTTTTAAGTGCAGATTTTTCCTCAGTAACCAGTATGGCACTTTCAGACTCCATTTAAGGCAGTTGAAATCAAGGCAGGTAGCCGTGGAAAACACAGCAACTGATCTGAATTTGTTCCCAGTGACACCCAGGTAGTGAGTGAGTGGCCCTTTGTCTTCATAAAGGAGTGGTTTCACTTGGCATGTTAAGTGTGTTGAGATCCACTGACTTGTCTTGCATCTGCTTTTGTCAACCAGCTATGTTAGTTGACTAGAGTCCTTATTTCTGCACTGAATTTAACAATGAAAAGCTTCTAAATCTTCCTCTTTTTCATTGTTTAATCATTTGCTTTTTGTTGTACATCAACCACTTTTCTTCCAACATCTTTTTCTGCCCAGTGACCTGCTCGAGTTGCCATTCCTCCATGTCAACAAACTCCTGCAATTTGTGAAAAAGCATGAGAAGATTCAAGGCTGGTCTGGCAAGGCACTGTTCCCAGGGCTTTCATGTGGGTGCCTTCCCTTTACATACTGCACCTCCAAAAGGATTTGCTTTTCTCCATGTGCTAGCTTGCCCTCACAGTTCAGTAACATGGAGGGGATAGCTTGGGGGCACAGAATGTGCTGGCACCTGGGTCTTGAGACGTCGGATGTGACAACCATGGCAAAGGAGGTGTTCTTCGAGGGGGTAGCAGCGATGACCTTCTTCATCATTAAGCTGGAGACCACAGTCCTAAAAAAAAAAAAAAAAACCAAATAGTCGAATCATTTCAAAATACACTATAAACTAAGAATGCTTTAGTTTTAACAAATGTAAATAATAGTCTTTGCCCCCTTATTGCCTCTAGAAAAAAGCAGAGCCTAAACATGCAGGAAGCAATCCCGGGTTGTATAATAGTCCATGGTATGGAAACATGTGTAGGCAGAGATGGAGATTCTTGGTATTAGAGATATACCATTTACACTTCAAATGGGAGAATTACATCCCAAGAGCTGCTATGCCACTACCTTGGTCCTTAATTAATCCTGTGCCACCTCACTTTTGAAGCCACACTGGCTTGCAAGTAAGGGTTTGTGGCAACATATCATGCTTAGTTTATTTTACTTCTTTCTGAAGCTATGACACCCTTAAAGTATCAACCAATAACTCATCACACAAATCTTTCAAGCTGCCTATGCTTCTTTGACTGCCCATAATATATACACTTGAACAGTCAACAGACTGCTTACAAATATTGGTGTGTGATAGCTTACAGTTTAAAATACACCCTATAGCACATATCAGCATTTAAATGAAACTTAATGTGTCTCGTAATTGTAGATCACATTGTAAATGATGTTAGGAGATTTTTTTCAGGTAAGCCATTTATACTCACTAATCATGACACCAGAGACTGGAAATGTGTTGCATCTTGATTAGCACATGCAGGTAGAAATTTTACTGTACACGTAGCAATAATGGCCTATAAATCTAAACCTGTCGGCTACTGTAGAGGTGGATGAGGCTGGTATTCCTCATGTTTACATATACAGCATTCCTGTATTATTACCTGCTTGTAATGCTTAAATCTATATTCTGTGAAAACTACACTAGAATAATTTAGAAACAGGAGCCTATTTTATCTCATCTGAATTTGTCTAACTTAATAGGGCATACTGTGATATCACTAGTATTATAACACAACTAGATATACAATTTGAAAGCTCTGGGGCTAAGCTATGAAATCTGTTAAATATTTGTATTAGGAAGAGATCTCGCTATTAACCAAGGGGGATGAAGACCAAAACTGTCTAAAAAATGCATTTACTGTAGAACACCCGACATACTAACTTAGGCCTGTGCTGGCAGACAAAAAAACAGCTTACCGTAGTGAAATGATCCTCATTTGTGCAAAATCCAGTACTTTTGGGGTTCTACAGAATACACATGTGATGACTGGATTCTACTATTTCAAGCAGTAATAAAATCGTTTCAGACCTTATTCACCATTCAGTGTTTTTGGAACTGGAGCCACGTAAAAACTGATGCTGCCCCATTAGTGACCATATGTAAGAATAATAAAAAGGTGCAATATTGAAGATGGATATTATTTTAAAGGACAAACATAACTTCTGCACTTTGGACTCATTTCATTTTTAAATCAAACAATAAAGGAAACACAGAACACTTAAGAGGCTATGCTTTGCCTCGCTTGATGTTCTCTGCTTCTTTGTTATCAGCCTCACCTTCCACATATTTATGATTCACTTTGATAAGCTGTTTCAACTTGTAGCAATCAAACAATGTGTTATTTATAGTCTACTATATGCAGTTGAAGGCTTTGTTTAAATATAAATTTGCACTGTTTGGCTAAATAAAAAAAATGCACTGATTGTTTTAAATGGAAAAAAAGGCACTTATAAATTCTGTGTATTCTATAGGCTATGCTTAGTAGTGAAGTGATTTATATAGTTGAAATAAAAAATTGTACTGTTTAAATAAAATCTCTCTTTATAATTAAAACTCAATTTTAAAAAAAATAATTGAAGCGCTACATTATCCGCATATCCCTCTTCACAATGCAAGTGTTTATCATCTGCATTTTTTTTAAGTTACATAAATAAAGGAAATCCTATACTCATATTTAAAATGTGTATTTAAAATACACAAAGGGTTCAATCAAAAGGAGCAGAAACACAAATCACTGCAATGACACGGGAAAATGGAGATTTAACACTAGAATCCCTGAAAACTATGAAAAAACTTGTAATCCCTGCCCACTTTAAATCCCTTTGCACTCGATCAATGTCTTTTGTTTTGTAAATATGTCAGTCAGCACAACCAGCAAGCAGCCTGCTATCCTATCCCCTCCACCGCCAGAGCTCATCTCGGGCAAAAAGCTTCCCCAGCTCAAGACCTCTTTATCTGCGTGTGAGGTCCTTTAGTTGCATAGGGTAAATAATATATCGTTATCTGGAACACATGCATTTTATGTGTGTTCCGTGTCTACAACAATCTGGGTAAGTGTAGGATGACAGGAAATGAGAGAAACGCAAGAAATGTTGAACAAATAACTAAAATACCTAAAACTTTTTTCATGTTATAATACTAGCGACAAAATTTTGACATGGAGTGTATAATGTGTGAAACTGAAGTCCAAATATCAAATAAACACTTTCACAAAAGGTACACGTATAACAAAACAAGTGTGCTTTTATTCAAGAATATAACCAAAGAAAAAAAAATCGCATTAGGGTACGATGCAGATACAACGCGGATACGACCTCTTCGGTGGAGCTGTAACAACTGCTGACTCATAATCAAGGAGGTCCCAGGATCGAATCCAAGCACCCTCCAGAATTACCATTTTGAGTAGAAAGTGCTCTTATTGTTACTATTGTACAATAAAAACATACTTTTGATTTGAGTCTGTAACAGCCGGTGTAAATTTATAGTGCTTGTAAAGGTTTGTGTTTTTTTTAATTCAGTTTTATTCTCTCAGTCATGTTCATGCTCGCCCCGATCTGACACTGCTATTTTCAAATAAAGACTTACTATAACAGAGGTGAACTCAGATAAGGATGAGGGTTCTACATCAGAGAAAGAGAACAGAAGCCCTCCCCGCAAGAAACGAACACTCACATATTAGAAAAACGCAGCTGCACCAGGTATAAAGGTGACATGTGTCCTTCAAAGAAAAAGCAGGGCTTACAGAGCTTGCCAAGGTACTGTGCAAAGTTCTGTTTGTGATTATGCTTTGTGATGGTCTTTATATAAAACATTTATATGTTACTTATATAAAAGCCAGATTGAATGTTAATTACCTTAATTTATTTACGTATCTTCCTACAGCGTAACGTCACAATAAATAAATCTAATAAATTCAGCCGTAGTCTGTGTTCTCTGTGGTTAGAGATAGGAGGCAGAAAATGATAGCTCTGCAGTGGGAATGTAGTTGACGACATTACAGGAAAACAAGGAGTTAAAGAGATTTTGGGAAGTTGAAGGGAACGTAAGAGAGTGAATCATTCAAACGATAAATACCCCAAGCACCTGCCTTTTCTTTCTTTTTTCTCTCTATTGTGTTTCACATTACTGCACACTAAATAAAATTACCCAATGAGGCCACTTTTCTGAGAACTGGCTGCAAGCCTGTTCATCAAACTGTCTGAGATTGAAGAAGATCCCAGTAGTAGTATCAGTCATAAATAGGATATGATTATAACTAGTGGGGTGTGGGGCCATAGGCCTCCTCGGCCATTTTACTGGTGCATGGGCATTATAAATAACAGTCAGATTGTAAGACTAATAAATGGAAGAGGATTTGAAAAGGTAATGTCAGGTGCAGAGGTAACTTCTCATTTTGTATATGCTTTGATTAAACATTTGGTTCTCATAAAACAGCATACTTATCCTAGATAATAGTCTAATTGGAATATCAAAAAAAAACCATATACTCTAAATTCAATCAGTACTTATTTCTCATAAGTAAGCTCAGACTACTTAAAGTGGACAAGAACCTTATGTCATCCTTTAATTGCAGTGTGATCCACTCTGTCATCATGGTTAGATTCACTGCCTGGTTTAGTTGTCTGACAAATCAAAATTAAGAAAAAGTTTCAGCAGATTTCCAAAGATACAGTTAACATTTTTGGGGCTGATGTTGATGATTTGGTTAAGTGTGTGTCATAGGGCAATGATGAAAAAACTGGAAATTACCTCAAATGATGACAGACACCCAATACACTACATTACATTAACTTCAGTAGATCAGGGAGGATAGTTGCTTTAAAGACCCCCATAACTTTGCTCCAGAAATTCTTTTCTTCCCATTGCCATATGTCTTTTTTAATAAAGAATATGAAACATAATAAAAATTCCATAAGCCTAGAGTTTTCATAGGTATCATGTAACCAATTTAGGTTAAAAGACACCATCATACTTCTTGAATTTAAATATTTTACAGTGTTTGCATTAGTACTGGGCGGTATACCGGTTCATACCGAAAACCGTCTTTTATTTTAGTTATGATATGGATTTTTCTTATACCGCAACACCAGTTTAAATTGCCTAAATAACGTTCGGAACATGGCGCAGCGGGAAACTGTTCAAGGGGGGACCTTTTTCACTGCTACACCACTAATCACATACAACGGAGTACATGAGTTAGTGAAGGTGTTGCGTGGGTGCTCTTTTTCACTGCTACACTGCTAAATAGGCATGCAACGGAGTACATGCGGTAGTGTAAGTATTGCACGGTGAAAATGGACAGAGAACATTCTGAAACTGAAGCTGTAGCTGACGATAAAGTTGAACATGATGACACAGAAGAACTTTTGCCAAAAAAAAAGGAGTCACATCCGTTGCCTGGAGATACTTTGGTTTTAAAAGGTCGGATGTGGATCATTATGTTTCTATACTACTGGATAATACTGCAAGCCAAGTTGTACTTGTTTTATTTTATTTTTTTTCAATATAGTGTAATGTGCCTGGATACTGTGTAATAGTGTGACGACATGTTGACTTTAATCTCGACACTCATGACAAGAATAAAGTCGACATGTTGACTTTATTCTCGCCATTTATGTCAAGATTAAAGTCGACATGTTGACATGTATACCACAAATACAAGTTGCAGTTTTATTATTTATGTATATAGCTTAGCTTGAAGCAAGGTCCATATTAATGCAATTTGCCTAAATGATGGTTCAGTTGGTAAAGATGTCATCACCAAGTTGCACTTGTTTTATTTGATTTTATTTTTATTTGGTGAATACTGTGTAATGCACCTGGGCTTGAAGCCTTAAAGTAATAGTATTATTACTGGAAGTTGCACTATTATTTATTTTATTGTTATTATTTATTAGTTTAAATATTATGCAGTTTAATGATGGTAAAGTTGTTTAAAAAGTCACTTTAACGTGTCAGTGGACAGAGATTGTTAACATTAACAGAAAGTGTAGGTTTACAAAAAAATATTTATGATTTATTCCTTTTCTAAGACATGTTTAGTGCAATACAACTTTTGACAAGCACCTCTGGATATTTTACTAAGTCTAAATGCCTCTTTGGATGGTTTAAAATATGTTGTCAAAATTATAGTTTAAGATGTTTGCAAAATTTGTTCAATAAAAAGGTTCTATATTTTGACTGCATCTGTCATGCAATGTAATTCCTTCTCTTCATTAGTGCCACCCCCTTGAAAACTATCACTTTATGGGACCATGCAAACTTGTATTAATACTTGTGTGCACATTAAATTTTTTTTTGTACAATGTACAATGCTTATGACAGTGGAATAGGTTATTCTTAGCTAGTCTACTGCAATAATTGCAGTGGAAAATGTGGTTAACATCCACTCATGCATGGAAAAAAAATACAGTCGAATACCGTGAAACCGGTATAATTTTGAAATATACCGTGATATAGAATTTTGGTCATACCGCCCAGAACTAGTTTGCATTTTTACATGTCCTGTCTCTATTTGTTTGGTTAATTTTATTTCTGTCCATTATTGGAGACACCTGTGAGAAGGCATTTTTTTTTCTTTTGTAAACATGACTAAATAAAAACCTGAACCTTACACCCATTATTGCTTTTATGTCCTTCCAAACTAAAGTAACATCTTTGCCTGAAAGTACTGTCACCAGCAGGGAACCACTAGAGGGCAGTAGCTCCATGATGTAGACCAGAGCAGATAGCTATCTCTGCAACAAAAGGAATTACATGACTGGACTTTGGGCAAGATTAACTTTCTTTCTCTGAGGTCAGAAACATGGCTTTACATAAACAAAAATGGGGACTGGAAACTAGAAGGCCTAATTCAACTGCCTAGCTCTTTAAATGGGTTTCCATGAGTACTGCAAACGCCACCAGCTGGATGCAGTATGGCAGCCTCTGGCAGTTTATTGTAGTTTAAAGTCAGGTTACTCATGTGACCTGACTGAGACTAATGGATCTGGAGCACAAAGAGATTTTTGGTGAAAACTATATAGAGAAGATTGTCCAAAATACTACAGGATAAAATGCAAATGGAGAGGACATGCATTCTGGAGCAAAAAAAATGAAGAAGAATCTATTGAGGGAGGCAGAATCTACTGTGATGATAGAGGCAGAAAATGTGTATGGCTGACTCTTTTTTATTTGTGTTATTGTTTTTCCTTTGTATTTGTTTCACTTGTGTTGTTCTTTATATACTTTGCAAGAACAAATTAGATATGCCTACTAAAGAATGTATTTTGGAATAAATAATTCATTTATCCAAAGACAGATACTCTCAAACTGATTATTTTCAACACATTCCTTCACTTCTAAGGAGGTAAAGGGAAATGTGTTTTGTTAAAAACATCTCATGTTCAAGGGAGCCTAATTATCCAAGTGCTGAAAGGACAGATTCCTGGAGCTGAAGATGGGACGAAAGAGCTCCCCTGCACAGTCATTATGACAATGGAATCAGCTTGGAGGCAGACACAACAGTCACCACAAATAATTACCAGCTAAGCAATACATCACATAACCATCACTCAGAAACACATTTCAAATGCAAGAAACAAAACAAATGTGTCCCTTAAGAAAGAACCTGAGGATTTCTGAACAACTGAACCATAAAGCAGGCAGGTCAGAATTTCCCAACTTACAAGCGCATCAATCCCAAATGTAAAGTCGAGAAGAATTTTAATTGAAGCTCAAGGAAGTTTTGCAAAGTGTACTTTACTAAATAGCACCTATTAAAAAGCTCAGTTTTTTAAAATTATGTATATATCTGTAATCATATGCTACCATGTTTCACCATAAACTATTTTATGGTTTGTTAACACTGCTTACTGCTGTCACTGGTTCAGCATTTAGACATTTTATAAAGTTTTTTGGGTTCTTTTAATGACGCTTTCACCAAATCTGCACACGAGTGCTCAGTGTATCAATCAGTTTCTTTTTTGTTTGTTTTTCCAAAATATCTTTACCTGCATAGAATAATGCAAAGGGAAAATGAGCTGAAATTATACCTATATTAGGCTTAAAGTTCGCACATCATATCTATTGTGGGTTTTCCTCCTACCTCTTAAAGAGAGGCATATTTGGTGAACTGGAAGTTGAACCGTAGAAGTCAGTGTGATGATGTGATGGTGCTAGGAATGTCTTCAGTGAACTGATGGGAGATCAAAATCAAGGAAGAAAACAAAGAATGACAGAAAAAAAAAACTTGGCATAACACTCAACAATGTACTGCTCCAATCTGACATGAAAATATTAAAGGGTAACTTTGGTACTTTTCAGGTCAAAGTTATTTCTTCACAATCTTTGTATATATTAATTTTCCACATAAAATTGTGTTATAAAGTGATGTGTTTTTTTTAACAAATGCTGTGTTTTGAAATGAATAAACTTCATCCTGATTAGACTTAAGCAAATTGTTTGCTCTTCAATGGTTTGGCATCATATCCAGGTGCTGTTCTTGCCTTGCACCTGAAGCTCACTGGCATAGGCTGCAGCTGTCCTGTAACCCTGCCCTGGATAAGCAGGTCAGGAAGATAGACGACATCTTCTCAGGTCTTGTCATATATTTGCATGCTACATGTGTGCTCTCTTCTCTTTGAAGCACACACATGGATTATCAATCCAGTGGTAGCAGGCAATATTTTTGAGAAAGAAATAAGCTTCCATATATTGAAAGCATATAAATCATTATAAGTGTGACTTTTTCAGCTATTAATGCCAAGTTGTCTACAAAACAGCGATAGCGATTCACATCTGGACATCAACATTCAATAATGTCAATAATGGCACTCGGTGATGACTTTTCTGAGGCGATTCCATGGCCATGGGGCTGAAAGGGTGTTGCAGAGGTATATGAATGAGGTAGGTGGGAGACTTGAAGCAAACTGCTGGTCCCTTTTTAAAATCGCACAACAATGGTTTACTTCTTTCCTTTTTACGATCTTAAGACAACAGGATATGGTGTTTTGCCATATGTGTGTAATCTCAAGATGTAAATCAATACTCAGTAACATTTTTGGCTTGAAAACTGGACATAATAGCACATTTTAAGGCTTTTCTTCATTATGGTATTCATAAGCTCCAATTTCAAAATACAAGAGCAGGTTGATTATTTTTTAAAACTTTATAAAATATGTTTCACTTTAGAATGTAATTTCATATGGCAAACTAATATATACCATGATTATGAAGAAACAACTTTTTTGAAGCTGAACTTTTAAAATTAATCCACACTGATGGAATTAAATGAGGCAAGTAGAATTTTATATTAAAAATAAATTTAAAATACATACTATACACAGCAGAAACAAAAAAAGGTGAATTAGTTATGTTGACGTTTTAGGTGGAATACTGGTATAAATATTCATTATATAAATTATTGACCTGTTTGATTTACTGATTTATCCCAATCAGTAAATCAGGCAAAAAATTGTACAGTGATAGAATAGGAAGAGAATGAAAGAAAGAAAATAGAAAATGGTAATCAACTTTATATGTTATTGTAACATTAAGATTGCAGAATATAATGTTTCTATTAACCTCTTTAGCTTTATTGTTTCTCAAAAAAAAAAAAACATGAAAAAAGAGTTGCTTTTTTGGCTTGAAAAATTACACCTTTATTAACTTTAATCTATCTACTGTAAAACACGAAAAACTTTAAAAGTACAAAGTCAGAAGTATAGAAAGTATAATAATGAAGAACAATAATAATAATAATAATAATAATAATAATAATAATAATATGAGCAGCACACAAGTAAGTGCCACTTTCGGTTTCCCATAATCTCTTTCGTTTCACTGACTGCTTCAATTTCACTGCCTGAAGACCGATTCAATTTGTCATCACAGCTGATGAGGGGCATTTCTTATGAGATGCCATTATGAGGCTAGGAGAAGATGCTTCTACACCATTGCCTGGGTAACACTCGGGCCTGACACTTATGTAAGACATGCCGAGTAAAGCTTGGCACTAATGCCGTTGACATATTTTACATCCTGAGTAAACTTTGGGTGTTATGCAAGACAAAACTATACCTTGCCTGAGTAACACTCAGGACTAATGCTTTTAGCACTGTTTTTACAGTCTAAGTGACGCTCGGGTCTAATGTTATGGAGGTTAGAGGCAGAATCGTTTGATAGATTAGAAAAATTGACACTTCCAGTAACATAAGCACAAGTGAAAATTTCTTCATAGTATACAGTATATATTTTTTTATGGTTATTAATTTGTCCATTTTATTGGGGTTATATAAAACTAAATCTGCGGCACGTTGGTGCAGTGGGTAGTGCTGCTGCCTCGCAGTTAGGAGACCCGGGTTCACTTCCCGGGTCCTCCCTGCGTGGAGTTTGCATGTTCTCCCTGTGTTTCCTCCCACAGTCCAAAGACATGCAGGTTAGGTGCATTGGCGTTTCTAAATTGTCCTTAGAGTGTGCTTGGTGTGTGCGCGCCCTGTGGTGTGCGCGCCCTGCCCGGGGTTTGTTTCCTTCCTTGCGCCCTTTGTGTTCTCTGGGATTGGCTCTAGCAGACCCCCCGTGACCCTGTAGTTAGGATATAGCGGGTTGGATAATGGATGGATGGATGTCTTCTTTCTCCATTAGCTGGATGTAATGCACAGGCATGATGGTAAATTGCATCATTATTCCTAAAACAATACATGCCAATACATGGTGGAGACAAGATCATGGCACCCATACATGCAAATGCTAAGCAGATATTGATTATCTTATATTTTCTACACAATATTTTGAACATGTATGGAGTCATTAACTGTCAGATATTATTCTCTGTTCTTGTTGCCTTTGTTCATTGCAGTCCTTACATCCCTGTTTCTGTGCTTCTTGCAGTATCTGCTCACTCGACACCCTAGCTCAGGCATGTCAAACACGCAGCCCAGGGGCCGCATGCGGCCTGCAACAAAAATCTGTGCGGCCCGCATGACAGATCCTAGTTAGCACTAAACTTGTACAAAATGATTAGTATCATTTTTGATTGAATCATTTTGCATCTTCGGCGTTACTTGTTGACTTTTCTTACTTCCACCTTCTGACAAAAGCGCGTTTTACCATGGCATTACAGTACCGGAAACGTCAACTGCCAGTATAGTTGCAGCTGCGGCGTCAGCACCTTGATACCCTAGGCATGACACTGCCCCCTCTACGAGCCTTGACCAAAGTTAATGAGCCGTGACGTCGCAACTAAAGTGCTAGGCTGCAGCAGCCTGGCAGGCTACACTACTGGCTGGGCTGCTGAGACTGACCACTGGGCAGAACTGACCATCACGAGTAGTAATATCTCGCATATTTTCAAGTTTTTTTGCTCTAGTTTTATGTAATTTTGTGCTAGTATTGTAACGAACAGTGCAGACTACAGCTGAAGATCTGAAGTGGACGTGAGAAGTTGGTGAGTTGTTTATTAACAAATTTTTGTGATTTTGAGTTTGTAAAATTAGTGTAGGTCAAGAGGCTCTTTGCATATCGGCTTATTTTACAATATAAACTTTGAAGTAAACTTAGTAAAGTAAAATTAGATTTTTGGAGGATTTGTTTTCCAACTTGAATTACTGAGCAATGAATTCAGTGAGCGTTTTTGTGATTTCAGTTCACATGAACAGGACTTTGCACTGTTTACGTCACCATACTCTTACAAAGTTGAGAATGCACCTGAGAATATCCAAATGGAATTGATTGAACTGCACTCAGATTCTATTCTGAAGGCAAAATACAACAAAGTTGATGTGCCAGGCTTGTATGCTTACCTGCCACCCTCGTATGTGCAGATCCGTAAGTTGGCATTGAGAGTACTGTCTATGTTCGGAAGCACTTACCTTTGTGAGCAATTGTTTTCGTTAATGAAAGCTACCAAAACCCCACATTGCTCAAGACTTACTGTCGAGCACCTTTCATTCCTCATAAAAGTTGCAGCTGCACAAGATTTCATGTCTGATATTGACGAACTGGTTACTAACATGAGATGCCAAGTGTCGGGACAAAAGAAATAAATCTCAAACTGTAAGACTCCTATATAAGCAAAGAATATAATAATATAAGAACCTAGCTAAGAGGCTAAGACTCTAATTGTACGCCGTTGTACGGAGAGTGTATGCTTTTCTTTAAACTTTAAGTCTTACATTTTTTAAAGTTTTCAGTATTGGTAAGAAAGCTACAGTAACTTTGTATAATAGTAAAATAGTATTTGTTACAGTATGGCCCGCTGACGCACGTATGGCAGTTGAAGTGGCCCACCAATGGTAGTGAGTTTGACATGCCTGCTCTAGCTTGTCTTTCTTTTTCTCATTCTGCCCTTCATTTTTTAACTTCTTTTTCATGTTCTAATTGCTCCTCAACACAAAAAAAAATAAATTTTAGGTTTTATTAATTCCCAAAGGAATTAATCCAAAGTAACTACTTTTTAAAAGATACTGCTGTGGATGCTGAATGACCACTGAAATGTTACGTCAGTGGAAGGATGGACGCTATCCGGTTTACCATGTTACTGCCAAAGACACATGTGAATGCTGGACAGTTTACTATGTTGCATTTGGGCACAAACAGATGCTTGACAGTTTTGTACGTTATGCCTGGCTACTGATGGATGCCGAACAGAGAGACACCACACTTTTTTCATTTTATATATATATATATATATATATATATATACAGTATAAAAAAAAACAGCATAGTGATTACAAGTACTGTGTGTCAAATTAAGTAACATAAGTTCAGTCATCATGTATAGGTTTTCTTTAAATCTTTAGTACCAGTGATTAAACTTTGTTTTAAGCTATATATGTAAAGTGACTGAGTAAAGTTACTACATTTCTGAGAAATATAATTGTGCAGTTCGTATAAAACACTTTAAACTAAGAATATTTAATGTATTAATAACATTTATAATTGTTAGTACTATTTTACACTTGGGCAAGGATAGACAGTGGACGATTTACGATGCTACGATAGCCCCTGACAGATGCCGAATATTTTGTTATTTAACATGAAGAGACTCATTCTTTCAAATGTACTCTCAGACAGCTTATTTTAACTTATATATTTTCCTCTATTACTCAATTTGATAGTTGTCCCCGTGGACAAAACAACAAATCTTCAACATTAAAACTTCATCACAGATGTGCGCACGGGTGAGTACTGGTTCTTGATTAGCAGCTAGTATGACACTCTTGTCTCCTTCTACTTTAAGTCATAATACAGTAGATTTTTGGGGCCGTAAAATTTAAAAGGCAACGAAAGAAAAGAATAAAGACATTTTTCTACAACTTAATATAAAAAAGTAAAGGTGACCTCTATGTGTGCATACAGTTAAAAAATGAGTTTCCAATATTTACATTACACTAAATACAACAACCTCACAGTTATATTATGTGCAAATTAAAATGCTGACACTAGCAAAATTTCATAGAGATCTGCTATGCATAATGGTCAATACCATTGTGGACAATAGTTTTAGCTTGAGACTTAAACATAGATTGTAACTGTCCTTTGGGTATTTCTTTCAACAATTTTATTCATTTCAATTTAACTCTTTTGTCATTTTACCTAACAGTATAACAAAAAGCACTTTTGCAACTCTCACCAATTTGGATAAGATGCTTAATATACTCAAAATTTAAGCTAAAGTGCAGACAATAGACAATACACCAAATAAAGTAGAAAATATTACAAGATTGTATAAATAGCAAATGTTGCAGATACATTACATACAATATGCAAAAGTATCACGCTATAACACAGAATACAATAATATGCCAGCAGAAGGTTATGGATACAAATGTTTTATTTAAGAAATATGGATTGTATATTTAGCTTTAACTAACAATTAGCAACAGTTCATCAATCTTTGTTATTTTTGCTTCAGCTGAGTTGAAATCGGCAGCCTAACAATGATATTTTAGCCAAGATAACCTTGTTTAAACTTAACTACATGATTCTGTAAAACACAATTTAAAAATATGTACTTATGTCCTATAGTAACTCATTACTACAAAAATATTTAAAAAATGTGGCAGCTGTCTTTATGAAGAAGAAAATTAACAAAAATTAAAAATACTCCAACTTTCAAATGAGTTAACTAATCCTTGAATGCACCTGAATGTTATACCATGGATACATTTTTTTTTTTAACTTGTTAATATTGTCTACCGTTATATTAATTATATCAGTGGAAATCTTGTTTACTAGCTTAAACTGCTTTTTCATTCTTTTCTTGGTCTTTCAGGTGTCACTTCAGCCCCAGGCCTAGTAAGCTCTCCTAGTCATGGAACAGAGCTGTTCATTAGCTGGATGAAGCGGCATCCTTAAGTCTTAAAGGTCTCCATTCAGACATTCAGTAAATTGATGGGTCGATAGTAGTTTTGCCCTACCCATTTTTCTCGGATGGATTTATAGCAGACAACTTTTGCAAGAGGAACTGCAAAGGGCATTTTTTGTTTTTAATGTACAATTAAAAAATAAATAAATAAAACTACCACAGTGCAGTAGTAAACATGCATTTTTTTGTTGCTAAGTGGTAACATCAAATTTATATACAGTGGTGTGAAAAACTATTTGCCCCCTTCCTGATTTCTTATTCTTTTGCATGTTTGTCACACAAAATGTTTCTGATCATCAAACACATGTAACCATTAGTCAAATATAACACAAGTAAACACAAAATGCAGTTTTTAAATGATGGTTTTTATTATTTAGGGAGAAAAAAATCCAAACCTACATGGCCCTGTGTGAAAAAGTAATTGCCCCCTTGTTAAAAAATAACCTAACTGTGGTGTATCACACCTGAGTTCAATTTCCGTAGCCACCCCTAGGCCTGATTACTGCCACACCTGTTTCAATCAAGAAATCACTTAAATAGGAGCTGCCTGACACAGAGGAGTAGACCAAAAGCACCTCAAAAGCTAGACATCATGCCAAGATCCAAAGAAATTCAGGAACAAATGAGAGCAGAAGTAATTGAGATCTATCAGTCTGGTAAAGGTTATAAAGCCATTTCTAAAGCTTTGGGACTCCAGCGAACCACAGTGAGAGCCATTATCCACAAATGGCAAAAACAGGGAACAGTGGTGAATCTTCCCAGGAGTGGTCAGCCGACCAAAATTACCCCAAGAGCGCAGAGATGACTCATCCGAGAGGTCACAAAGGACCCCAGGACAACGTCTAAAGAACTGCAGGCCTCACTTGCCTCAATTAAGGTCAGTGTTCACGACTCCACCATAAGAAAGAGACTGGGCAAAAATGGCCTGCATGGCAGATTTCCAAGACGCAAACCACTGTTAAGCAAAAAGAACATTAGGGCTCGTCTCAATTTTGCTAAGAAACATCTCAATGATTGCCAAGACTTTTGGGAAAATACCTTGTGGACTGATGAGACAAAAGTTGAACTTTTTGGAAGGCAAATGTCCCGTTACATCTGGCGTAAAAGGAACACAGCATTTCAGAAAAAGAACATCATACCAACAGTAAAATATGGTGGTGGTAGTGTGATGGTCTGGGGTTGTTTTGCTGCTTCAGGACCTGGAAGGCTTGCTGTGATAGAGGGAACCATGAATTCTACTGTCTACCAAAAAATCCTGAAGGAGAATGTCCGGCCATCTGTTCGTCAACTCAAGCTGAAGCGATCTTGGGTGCTGCAACAGGACAATGACCCAAAACACACCAGCAAATCCACCTCTGAATGGCTGAAGAAAAACAAAATGAAGACTTTGGAGTGGCCTAGTCAAAGTCCTGACCTGAATCCAATTGAGATGCTAGGGCATGACCTTAAAAAGGCGGTTCATGCTAGAAAACCCTCAAATAAAGCTGAATTACAACAATTCTGCAAAGATGAGTGGGCCAAAATTCCTCCAGAGCGCTGTAAAAGACTCATTGCAAGTTATCGCAAACGCTTGATTGCAGTTATTGCTGCTAAGGGTGGCCCAACCAGTTATTAGGTTCAGGGGGCAATTACTTTTTCACACAGGGCCATGTAGGTTTGGATTTTTTTTTTCTCCCTAAATAATAAAAACCATCATTTAAAAACTGCATTTTGTGTTTACTTGTGTTATATTTGACTAATGATTAAATGTGTTTGATGATCAGAAACATTTTGTGTAACAAACATGCAAAAGAATAAGAAATCAGGAAGGGGGCAAATAGTTTTTCACACCACTGTATACAAGAAAAATTTACCAGAACCTAGGATGCTTATTGAAAGGAGGTGAGAATCTCTAAGTCCCTACTAACATAAATAAAGAGAGACAGAGAGAGATAGAAAAAGAAGAAGGGGGTCAGGTAAGAAATGACAAGAGGAAACAGAATGTGGCTGTGAGAAGCCAAATTGACCCAGAAGAAAACATATGAAAGCATGCTGTTCCTCTCATAGAGCTGGGGTGCTGCTTTGAAGCCTAGTCTTTAACAGAACAACTGAAGACTCAGGGGCACCAAGGGCCAGTCCGGCATTGCTGAAGCAAGTAGAAGGCTGCCATGACCACAAAAGTGGTGCTAGGAATTGGTCAGAAGTGACACTGGATGGAGTATTTAAAATGGTAATTTTCCTGTTTATCTGTCCTTTGTGTTTTCATTTTAGTCTCCCTTTTCTCAGTACTTTTGTTAGTATAGGCACAGTTTTTATGTTCTCTTTTCAGCCTTGGAGAGGGACGAAGTAGTCTCAGTCTGCTCAAATCAGATCATGGCACTAAAGTAGTAAGCATGACTTCCTCCACCCATTTATTTCAAGAAATATGCAACACCCGGAACAAGCTTTTCATCTGAAGAAGCAATCAAGATAGGCGTTTAATAGTGACTTTCTGAAAGCAGAGACAACACAAATTTTCCTGAATGATATACAGTAGACCCCCACGAAGTTGCGGTTCAGAGTTCGCGGCCTCAGTCATTCGCAGATTTTCCCTTAGAACCTATCTAATAATTGTTAGTGGAAACCGCAAATATCCTCCACAATTTCTATGGTTTTTTTTGTGGCAATACTGTACTGTAGAGAGAACAGGAAGCAATTGTAGATGAAAACGTGGCTTGGGATGGTGAAAGTAGCCAATAGAATTTGAAACTGTAACTCCCAGCAGTCTCTGCAGTGGCTCTGATTGGTCTTCTGCTGAGGGTGCTGGGGCTGTTGGGGTCAAAGGATGTCAGCGCGGCTTTTAAAAAGGGGGCAGGTGACCAAAAGCAAAATAAAAAGTTTTTGTAATTTGTGTTTCAAGTTCCTGTCTGTCTGCCTTCTGTTGGGTTACCTGTACTTATTTGTTTTGTCCTGAATCGTTTTGTGGTTGGCGTCTGGATGGTTTGCCGTCTGCCTGTGTACATGAGGACTGTAAGTGGATTCATGGCCATCCTGCAAAGAAAGGAGCGCTCCTGAACCCGTCCACCCATCTTCACCATTTCAGGAACTAGTGGTAGGACTATCTTTACATTTCCATTCAATGTGCGGATCTCTGGACTATCTATTTTCATCATTACATTTCATCCATTGCCATTTTTCATGATTTACTGTGTGTTATGTTTCTGCTTTGTTGTATTTAATGTGAAATCGCCGTAAGGGGAACAGGGGTGATATTGTTGTTTTCATTTATTTCATTTGTTTTCATTACATTCTTTATTTGCTGTTTGATTATCGGTTTGCTTTGTTTTTGTCTCTGTTTGTGAGTGTGTGCGGGTTGGGCCAAGGCTGGGTGCGTCCCTGGAATCTCCAACATAAAAATAAATAAATCACTGTCTTCTATACGGTGTGAATCTTGGCGGCACCAGACTGCTACAGCATTATTCATTTCTCCTTGCTGCTGATTGACTGTGATGCATCTCCAGCTGAGTGTTCGTGTTTTCCGTTTTGTTCCTCTTAACCCTTAAATAGCCCTTATAGTCGTTTCCCAGTTCCATTTGCAAGCATGTAGGAGTTGATCAGTCAGTGCCGTACATTCGTTGAGCAGCCAGCTCCTTGTGAGCAGAGTAGCAGAACGCACCCCTAGAAGACACAGACGCTCCTCAAAAAACCCCTCTTAAAAACACTGATAGACTGCTTTCACATTGCTCCCTTACTTGCGGCTGCTCTGTTGCATGATGTGCTTCTCATGCGATGCTACGCATACTTAAAAGCCTGAACAGCACCTGTTCTTTTTGGCTGATTGCTTTGTTTCTCTCTCTAACCCCCCCCCCCCTCGACATCCTGTACTCCTGTTGGGGGTCCCGCTGCCATTGTGCTCCCCTATGATGTTTGTCTAATCTTTAATCGAGAACTAACTGCATACTGAGCTCGTTTTACTTCTGAAAGAGACATGTTTGTTTGAAGTGTTTGAATAAAGTTCCCGTCTCTACAATCTCCTGTGTTTTTGTACAATTCTGTGACCCAAGCGTGACACCCTGCAGCTTCATTGTCCCTGGGATTGAGCCACTGCACTAGACTAGTCTGCAAGCATCAGTGCTTACCTCTGTGTGCTTGCGTGCAGCCAGTTCAAGCTCGGTTGTCTCTGTGATTTACTGAATTTCATCCGTGGTGTCAGTTGCACCTTGTAGATATTGTTTCAGTAGTTTTTTTAAATAGGTTTTACAGTTCATTAGCAGTGTGTAAAATGATCAGTGTTGCAGTAATTGTGATGCTCTTTGTATGAAAAAAAATATGTTCCATTAAAATTTCACTTTTTCTTTGTGAATTCTGACGTTTACTTAAAGTGCAGCAAAAAAGTATTTGGTGTCCAGGGATGCATTAATCCCCAAGTATGTGGTAGTTTAAGTGTTAAAGCCTCAAGATGCTGCTGAAACATCCTGCACCTTCTAAGGATTATGGCAATGAAAAAGCGCTTGTATGAATTCCAGTACATATAGCGGTAACATCGGTATTTTACACTCTAGCACTGCGGGAGACATAGCAGTACAGTATACAGGTTTACCTTTACATTCTTTTTTTAGGTAATGTATTATGCTTAGTTTGAAATTAAATTGTTTTGGGGGGCATATTTAGGGTTTAAACTATAAAAATAGGCATTTTTTTAACCACATCCAAAATTTGCAGTTTTTCACAATTCGCAGGTGCTCTAGGAATGTAACCCCTGCGAATTTTGGGGATGCACTGTAAACACACTACTTCCCAGAGTGGCCAACCACTTCAGCAGAAAGTCCTTAGCACCGGAGTTAGGGCTCTAACTGTTACAGGGTCGCAATGAAATCGGAGTCAGTACCATTAGCTCTTAAACTTAACAGATAAAAACACACCTTTTTACTTTTATCTTATGACTGATATAGAGCTTGGCCCCTTTAATAAAAAATATCAATACATACACACACCATGATCTAATTCATAAAACTAGTGCAGGTGGCCAAGCCTTTAGCTAAAGGGTCGCAGACCTACGAAATTATCTGCTTGCTTATACCAGGAATACACCCATGAGTCTCATCATTTAAGTCCAGGTTGACTACTAAAGCCTATATTACCCTGGTTAGAAGTGATTAGGCTGTTTATATTACTATTTTTAGTCATTTAGGATTTGTAAGGTAACCATGAGAAAAAAATGTGGTTGAAAGACAGAAATGGACCAAAACCAAATCACAAGGCAAGAATCAGAGTTGAAATATCAAAACAAACATATTAGTCAGCAGATCATTACACAAAGGAAAAGGATGAACTTTTATTAATTAGAGTCCAATTCAGATATAGAAATGACCGCGCAATGAACTTTTTCCCCATTGCACTGTTATTGACGGTAGGATACGTTCCCAACAACAGGTGCTAAAAAATGTTGGTGGATAAATTCCAAAATATTTCACAATGAAAAAAACTATGCTCTGAAGCAAAAAGCAACTATAATTATTGAATTCCCATGAGAAGAAAACCCCAAAATCAACTGCAAATTCTAACCCAAAGCATTAGGAAAAGTTGGTAAAAATTAACTACATAATATCAAACAATTAGACTTTTCATCATGTAGTTATGACACTGTAGACTGTATCTCCCATCAAAAGATCTTTTTTTGTTATTCTTTTCAAGTGCTGTTGTGAGCTACCGCATGCAGTGCAGTTGCATTTTAATTTTGCTTATTTTGTGCATCAAAATGTTTTATTAGTGATAAAAATATTTTGTGAATGGTGCAGTTTTGAACCTGGTACTTAAATTAAAAATTTCTCCAGTACACAGAAGGAAGTTTTTGTTTATAATTCAGTATCCCCTTGTCTTTATGTATATCTGAAACAAGTTCAGTTTGCATGCTGGGCTTATTGTGCTTCAAATAGCTGCTCAAGTCCGTTTGCAATTAGGACCTGATCTGTCCGTTTGTCTTAGTATTTTTGGGGGTTATTCTCCAGCTTCTTAAAGACATTCTGCAAGTGTTTGGTTTTCTTCCATCACTTGTGTCAAACTGGAGTTGTTTTCCACTTGTCTGTTGCCTCTAAAGCCCAGACATTTTTGTAAACATGAACTTTTTTGCCTGTCTGACTTTTTACAAAGACAGTTTTGTGTCTGATGATTGGTGTAGAGGGTCCCCACTTTTTTGCAAATACAATGCCAATTATTTGAGACAATCTCCCATTATATAACTTTATTTTGCTTGGAAATGGGTCACTGACTTTGACAAGCAGATATGCAGTATCCCAGGATAAAACATTTAAGAATTATTTTTTTGTGTTTAGCACCCCAAGGGGAAATTCATTCATACTTTTTTGATTATCTGCTTTAGGGACAGACTGGAATCCAATTAACAAACTATATTAATAATCATTACTCTATTGTATAGTATTCACATAAGTAAAAATAGCAGTGAGGAATGAATGATAAAATGTAAATATCCAAAATAAATTGATGGTACTATACAGTAAAATACCATTAATGAACACAAACGGAACTAATCACACAGATGTGACGCTGCATATACAGGATGAGAGGCTATACACATATTATTTTGGTCCTGTTCTGCAAAAAGTATCTAAAGGTCTCCCCCGCCCCCCAAGACCTGATGGAAGAAAATTCTGATAATTCCAATAATCATGGTCATCACTACTTCTGTTTGAACTACACTACAGTCCACCTCAACACCACTAGCCAGAAAAAGCAAGACTCTTCATCTTATCAAGGTAAGAAACATTGTTACCTTAACTATCTTTAGTTAACTCTAATATGTTGCATGTTGGTTTGACTTGCAAGCAGGAATTTCACTCTGCTCTGTGCACAGTACTCCTGGTACTACTACTGCTTTATTTTTTAATGGAAGAATTTACTGGTGGATTGTACTGTATTATCTCTGATTTTTAGGTCAAAAAGTTGTATTAAGAGAAAATTAAGGACTTCTGGGAACTGAAATGTATTTCTTTTTCTATGTAATTTCCATAAGTCACACTTTTTTGTCATATACTAATGTTGTATAGTGTGAAGGTGCTATATTAAAAAAGTATTTTAAGGCTACTTATAAAAAATGTTTCTTCCATTTAATCCACTGAAATAAAGAGTAATATGTTTAATAGCGGAGTATGGTTAATGAACAGTTTGCAGAAATTTCTGGATTTTCCAAAGTGCCTCTTTATGCAATGAAATATTAAAAGCAAAACCAGCAACTCTTCTGCTTCAGTATAGACAGGACTTCACTTGAGTATGCAGTACTAAGAACCCAAACTCTCCTCTTTTAAGTCAGTGGGAAACCGATGTGTTATATTATTTGAAGTTGGAAAAAATCAAATACTCAGTTAGAGGATCCGTACAGACTTTTTTCAAAACATGGCAGGATCTAATCAGTAATATTTTAAAATAAGTTCAAAAGGCACAGAGAATTTATTAATTTAGGTATGTCTCCAAGCCTTAAATTTAACGCCGTTTGGCTTGCTCTCTCTCTCAGGGGTGGGGATTGATCTGTTCTTAATTTTTCTCTTTGTAAAAACTTGATTGCTTTGTATGGATTGTAATAAAATTAATAAAAAAAAAAAAAAAAAAAAAAAAAAAAAA
>JANRMT010062806.1:20795023-20809248 GCA_026402145.1 Polypterus bichir lapradei
TACACATTAAGTCTACTGAAAGTAAAAACAGTTGAAAGTCAGGGGACATTTCTTTTTTTGCTGAGTATATATATATATATACACAGTGTATTTACCATATTTACCATTTTGGGTTAGTCCAAAAGTAAAAGGGGTCAAACTGCAGTTAACTATTTTAAAGTAAGTAATTCAAAACCAAAAAAAAGATGAGCCAGCAATGCTAACTGTAGCCTTACGTGTGGTAGTCCTTGACACAGTAGATATTATTGTCAACGTCAACTGTAAAAGGGACTCCGTCTAAGCAGTCATTGCAGACTACACAGCGAAAGCAGCCAGGATGGTAGGACTTGCCCAAAGCTTGCAGGATCTGTGGACACAACACTCTATGAATAAATGTTTCATCAAACTTGATTGGCTCATTCTACACATCACACTCTAAGAAAGACTACAAAAACTGTAAAAGTCTAATTTAAAACAGTTTCTGTCAAATATCTGGAAGAAACCAAAATATTCAAGAATCAATATATTTATAATATTCAGGAATCCCTAATATTAATCTCAAAGGAACAAAAGTGAAAGGCAGCAAAAGTTAAAACTATTATTTATTTGACAAATAACACAACTTATAAAATCAGGATGCATTAAAAAGTTTAGCTTTTTTGTTTAAATACAGCTCAAGCACTGGTGTTATAAATTAATTGCTCAAGGTTACACAATAAATATGATGCTGGGGCTGAAAGTTTAAAATGATTTCAACTGTAGTACCGCCAATTGACAGTTTGCTACGCACCAGGAAATTGAAATTTGCCTGCTATTTACTGCCAGAATTTAAATCGAGTTGGGACTTTTACAGTCAGCAAAGAAACACAAAACTGACAAACTATATTGCCATGTGTTATACAAAGATCCCTTTCTTTTCTTCTTATCTAAATGACTGTATGGTTAATCAATATCAATAACTGACAAAAGAACAGTTGGACATTAATATTACATAATGATCATGATCTTGTGCACCTGGTTGTGTCCTGGTAATCAAAATAGGTATAAAAATTATGATAACAGATAACTTAAAAAAGTAATCTGAGAAGAGTTTGCAAGGTTCTCACAAAGATGATAAAAGTGATAATGCTCAAGAGGCAGCTGCAGCAACCTGATATAAAGGGCCTTTAGTGGAGGGAGAGGCTGGAAGGAATGGTGGGGGGCTGTTGATGAGTGACCAGGTGGCCCACATTTCCATGGTGAGACTCAATTCAGGTATTCAAGATTGCTGCATAAAAAAGGGTTACTTATGGTGCATTTTATATGTTGCACATTTTTCAGCTTAATTATTGCATATAGCGACTTTCTAACTGTATATGTTTGCTGGTGTTTAATTACTATTCACATCAGTTCTATTCAAAACAGGTAAGATCTGACCATTCAGTTGTTTGTCTTAGTTTTCAGCTTAGTTTGTCAGTTAAGATATGAGGCTGGATTGTATTAAAAGCAGATCTGAAATTAATAAACGGCAATCTTGCTTGGGTTTTCTGTCCTTGCAAGTGCTTGTACAGCAAATCCAGAAGTGTTGCTTTGGCAACCTCCACTCCCCCTCTTTGGTCTGTATGTAAATTGGTAAGGGTCCAGATAGGTCTGGGTTTTATTTATCAGCTGTCTGTTAATGAACTTCTAAAAGGACTTCATGATATAAGAAATTATGGCCTCCAGTCTGAAGTCATTTATAGCTTTTGAGTTTGCAGTTTGGCCTTTGGAATAACATTGGCCTATTTGCAGAATTTGGGCACTTGTTGCAAGTCCAGAGATATGTCAGATATAGAGTGGAATGCTGAAAAGGTGCTGTCATGCTTAAAGAGCTGCAGTTACACTACCCATGTTTTGACACAGAAACCTAAAAGAGAAGACTATAAAACACAGACTTTGTAATTTCCAGAAAAAACAAAACAAGAAAAGCAGCTTGAATGTGTGATTCCTGCCTCCATTATTTAGTGTTTATCAGATCATTGGGACCTTAAGTTGGATTTATCAGGTTTGAAAGTGGGTTGACAGATGGACAACAGACATTGGGGCAGGGATGTGGAGTCAGTACAAACAACCTTCGACTCCAACTCTGACTCCTCAATTTCTGGTACCACAACCTCCAGCACCTCTATATTCACTATGTTGATGGAAATCACACAACATACAGGATACAGGGCACTTCATCACTGCCAGTGTGAATCATTAGGCTACTTTTTAGCACTCTAAAAGTTCAGGTTTAAAGTGGCAATGTTATTGTGGCTTAAAAACATTGTGTAAAATTAAACACAAGACTAAGCTTAAAAAATTAAAAAAGAAGCTATATTTTTATCAAAAGTATAGAAGAAAAAACTGTGTAACTGAATCAGTATATGTGAAATTGTACATTTTAAAAAATTATATTACAATTTACATTTAGTCAGAATCTGACCTCAGTAACCCAGTAACTGCATCGGACTGACTCCAAAGCTCCACATTTCTGTCCAACCTGCAGTACTCAAATCAGTAAACACAAAGACAGCAGTGTAAAATTTCTCCAAAACATGCTGTAATAGTTTTGGGAAAGAGAAGAAAATGTAATGGAATTTATGTAAACCTCTTTCATCCAATGGAAGATGAAATACTTGATTTTTGAAACATTTCTTAAACAGAAGGTCAAGGTAAATGGAAAGAGAGTGAGAGTGAGAGAGAAGCTGAGAAATAGTGTCCACATAAGCCACCTAAAATACAAAAATTACTGTTACCTGAAATAGCTGACAAAACATAGTTAAATAAGGACAATATGAGAGACTGGTTGGATATGGTAGTTTCTGATAAAGGGAGTTAAGATTTGAACTACTTCCAGATATGTTATGATAATATAAAGTAAGATTTTGAATATCAGAGATTTTTCAGTATGGTTTGTCAAAATGTATATAAACATTTCGCACCATAATATTTGTTTCTGTGTATGCATATTGACTGTATATATGTATGTGAACTTTATATAGAGTTATGTAGCTAAACTAGAAACCTTTAAAACATTTAACAATAATCTGGATGACTTATTGGGACAAGTAGGCTAATAGTTAACCAAACAAGCTTAATGGACAAAACGATTTCCTCTTGTTTGTTAAACAACTTTTGTTCTTATTCATTTGCCTCAACCTCTGAGACTGCTAATAGCAGGAAGCAGCTATAGTATTAAATGATTTTAGAAAGCAAGCAACTTGACAACAATGTCATTTTGAGACTTATTTCTCACCTGTAATTAATAGGAGAACTGATGAGGCCTCCCTTTCTAGGAAGAATACAACATGCCTCCTGTGAATTTCTTTCACATAAGCACGTCACTTACAAGAATAGCTGGGGGAGTTGCTGCATATAACATTGAACTCAAGCAAATTTGTGTAAACAGAATGAAAATTTATCAAAAATATATTAAGAAAAAAATTAAAAACAAACTCTGTATCTTGATTTCTGAGTTTACAAGGAATAAATTGGTTTTGGAAAAATGTAGCCTGTAAAATTATTTTTTATAATAGACTCCAGACTCTCCCTTTATTATTTAATGTCACACATGGGCTTGTAAACCTGTGACTACCTACAATGTTTGTCACCTTGACTGCAAGGATTGATTATGCCTTTCAAGGGGAGCTGGCACCTATCCAGACAGCACTGAGCACAAGAGAAACAGAGCAAACCTGGATGTGCTGGCAGACCACAACACAGCCAACTATTTAGGGCCCAGTCTTTGATTTATTACAAGACAGTGGGGACTGCGCAAACACTATTGTCATTCATAAGAATTACTTATGAATGCTTTAAAACCATCTCAGTTTTTTTGGTTTGGTGCCTCCTGATTTACCAGTTACATCAACTTCAAGCTTTTTCAGTTTCCCCCGTATTTTTGGCCCTCTAGAAAGGAACAACCCTAAATGTTAGACCATTTTTGACCATATGTTGTTCAGGAAATTATACAGTTATAATAAAGAATAAACCAATAGGTGTCTTCAGCAAAAATGATCAGAAGGACTTGAAGTTGTGCATGTCACATCAATTGACCCCAGAGGTTCACCCTCTAATGGGATAAAATGGGTCAAAGTTATTCCTTTTCACAAAACTGTCAAAAACGCTGATCGGTAATAAAGGCATGAGAAATGTCACTTTATAGTATTTTGAAGCTGCTGATCACAAATATAATATTTTTGATATTTGATTTTACGGGAGGCCCTAGGCCTCTGAGGGTCACTCCTAGAAGGTTAAAAATGACAGTTTTCAAACATAAGCATGTGGTGTATTATTTTCAACTACAGTATTTCAAGGTCAGCAATTACAAATATGTTATTTCTATTTTTTTCTATTACAATCAAGAAAATTTAGACTTCAATCATTTTAACTGAACCACACAGATATGTCTTTAACTTTTGACACTCTGCCTCTAAAACCAGCATTCAGGAGTCTTTGATCGCTGCAGTTATAATTTCCTCAATGCTCACTGACTCAAATGGAACTCTGGTTATTACCTGCCTTAACACATGCTCAGTAAAGCATAATGAGTCGAGGGTTACAATACACTGCGATGGACCGGTGCCTACTCTGGAGTTTGTTCCTGCCTTGTACCTTATGCTAGCAAGGATAGGCTCCAGCACCAGCCATGAGCCTGGTCTGGATTTAGCAAGTTAGAAAATGACACGATATGCTACGATATGCCTTTTTTCAGCACCTCTGTCTCACTTAACTGTTACTTTACAGAGTATTACTCTAAGCAAGATATGCCAGCCTCCATAAGACACCTTCATTTACCGACCACAGGACAGCCTACAGGACAGTGTTTGGTGGGATGTTTTTTTAGGGGTGGCATATTCTCAATTCACTTGTGAAAATGTAAAATTTTAGGACATCAGAACAGGTGTAATTCCTGATATACTCGCAGTAATGTGCCAAGCTTAACCTACCTTGTCACATTCTAAGCCACTTAACTTTATAGGTTCACCCACTATCCTTTTGAATTACATGGCTTGCCTGGTGTAAACAGAATTGTCTGCATAAATATAGCTGTCACTAAATGATATTAATGCAGATGGCCTAAAAAAGCAGCCACTCAGCAAATTAAAAAATCCCATCTACCATAACTGAAGAAGAGTTTTGAATAAATTAAGTGATCCGTGAAACAAAATATAAATGTAAGAAGACTTGTTAGGAGAGTTGTTAGTTAGTTAGTATATCAAATTGACAGAAGTAATTTGCTAGTTATGTTATAATGTTTGCCTATATAACAGTAGTTAATATAGTTAATGGAAGGATCTATTATAATTCCTACACGCTAACTTGTAAATGGAATATTCTAATTATTCTTTTATTACTTTGACTAGAGGGCAGTTTAGTCTATGATCTGACTTGCAGTTGGTAAGGCATGGAAAGCAAACAGATTCATAGCAAACTGAATGTACTGAGGTTACTGAACATGTTTGAAGTAAAGCCTATATGTAAGTTTACCATAAACAAGTTTTTAACTATAGAACATAACTGAAATTTAACATGAGAAAGCTAAGATTGTAATGAAACAGAGAAGAAACCTCCCCCCCTCTTTTTGCCTTTTATTCCATGTGTGTAATAACTTTTTTCAGAATTTTTGTGATTTTTTCTTTTTTAAATTTTCACAAAATATTTTAAACATAAATTTTATCAGACTGTGAAATTTCTTTTGTTACACGTTTGACACATGCTAGACCCAACCTTGCCAACTCAGTAGCTGCTCAGTTTTGGGAACCTGGAAAAGATGCAGCTACACACATTACAGCATAAAAAATATATTTTCACTTTGTCATTACAAAAACAATACATTTAAAATCATGATGACCAAAAAAGATGCATCTGAAGTAGGTGTTTGAAAAAAGGGAAGAGTATATCTGAGTTCTGCCTTTGACACAATCGCTCTTGATACTCTCCTTGAGAGATTAAAATCAATTGGTATTATTGGCATTCCACATGCCTGGTTTAAATCTTATCTCTCAGATTGTACACAGTTCGTACAACTAAAAAATTTCAGATCACAACTTTGCCCAGTTGTTAGTGGTGCTCCCCAGGGCTCTGACTTGGGTCCCCTTCTGTTTATCATTTATCTCCTGCCTCTTGGTCATATGTTTAGGAAATTTAATATTCATTTTCACTGTTATGCTGACGACACCCAGATCTATCTGTCTACTAAGCCTGATTCCACTCTTCCATCTTCTTTCTTCTCTGACTGTCTGCAGGAAGTTAAATTATGGCTGTCTGCTAATTTTCTTAAATTAAATAGTAATAAAACAGAGTTTCTTCTGGTAGGAACTAAATCTGTTTTGGACAAATGTGATAATATTGTATTGATTATTGATAATTCTCTAATCTCTTCTTCCTCCCAGGTTATGAGTTTAGGTGTTATTCTCGATAGTACCTTAAAATTTGAGGCACATATTGATAATGTTACTCGATCAGCGTATTTTCATCTACATAATATTAGCCGTCCACCTCTTTCAGCTACTATTCTGCTGCTATTCTTGTTCAAGCTCTGGTTACATCTTGTATTGATTATTGTAATTCTATCCTTTCTGGTCTTCCTTGCAAACGTCTTTAAAAACTTCAGTTGGTTCAGAATACTGCAGCTCGTATTATTACCAGAACCTCTTCCATAGATTACATTACTCCTGTCCTCCAGCAGCTTCACTGGCTCCCCGTTAAATATCACATTGATTTTAAGATTCTGCTTATTACTTACAAGCCCCTTCATAATCTGGCACCTCCTTATCTTTCTGATCTTCTTCATATCTCCTTTCCTTCTCGTATCCTTAGATCTTCTTCCTCTATCAATCTTATTATACCTCCTGCTTGCTTCACTACCATAGAGTTTAGAGCTTTCAGTCGAGCAGCCCCATGTCTCTGGAACTCTCTCCCACAAAATATTCGTAATATTGACTCTCTTCCCACCTTTAAATCTCATCTTAAAACACATCTTTTTATGATGGCTTATTCTGTCTGACAATTTTAGCTACTAAATTTAAATTAAACTTTATTATTGTATTTATTATGGTTTTATTGTACTGTCATATTCTATTAATTTTATATGGTGGCTGTTGTTATAAATGTGTTCTGTAAGGTGTTCTCATGTGCCTTGAAAGGCACCTATAAATAAAATAAATGATATTATTATTATTATATGCGCTGCTCAGCACTTTCTGATCCTAAACTTTCTTATTACAAGGGTTGGTACCTGAAAACTTGCACAAGGACCTGGAACTGAAATCCTACTCGCACTGTACCCTTTGTATGCACAGGACAATTAAGGAACCCTTATTTTCAGAATGTGACAAAATAAAACAAAGTTCTATGTGTTATGAAATAAAAGTAGGTATTTCAAACAACAATCTAGTCTGCCAAATCCAGTCCACAGCTATTGGCAGTCTGATGCTGCCCTCAAATAACTGGTGCATGAGTGATAAAGCCTCTTAAACCCAAGACTTTGGAATCACCCGCCCAAACCAGTGGTTCTAACTGTGTGATCTGTGGACCACCAGTAGTCCCCAAACATAAGTCAAGTGGACCACAACTTGACAGTCATCAGGGCAAAGTAATTCTAAATTGCTCAGATACATTAGTCTGTTATGTGCTTGCTTAGGTATTTTTTTTGTAACAATCAAGGATACTAGCTGACTTCAACACTACAAAATCAATGGACTTAGATACACGAGAAACAGCATACATGGATCTAAAAGTATCACCATTCAGGACACAGGGTAACTTTCTTGGAGACAGCAGCAACTTCTGCTTCAATTCCATGACTTACTGTTCTACTCCTGTTTACATGCAACACCTCTTCAGCCTGATTTCAGTAACTGCAGAGGTCTCTTCTAAACTTCTAAAGTCAGCATGGACAGGACACATCTAGTCGAGTCAGTCCTTCTGACCAAATGCCACCAGTGACACACACATCAGTGCTGAGAGGTGCCATACTGTTACCCGATCTTCATAGCTAAGGGGTTATTATGGATCACTGGTTAAAACCTGTGCCCTGAAGTGGGCTGGCACCCTGCCCGGGGTTTGTTTCCTGCCTAGCACCCTGTGTTGGCTGGGATTGGCTCCAGCAGACCCCTGTGACCCTGTAGTTAGGATATAGTGGGTTGGATAATGGATGGATGGATGGTTAAAACCTGGGACTTTAACAGCAATGTTAGATTTGACCTTACTATTCATGCATAAATGCATTTCTTAAAGTAAATCTTTGAAAGGAAAAGATGAATTACACCAACTGACTATCAGACTCAAGTGGTCTGCTGTCAGATTCGACTTTAGCAAAGTGGTCCTCAGTCCAAAACACTTTTGAATGCCACTGGTAAAAAAGATTAGATCTGTTACTTAAAGCCAAGCTTAATGAGGATAGTTAAATTATACTGATAAAGGAAATGCACACTTGCACTGATGACTGTCAGACTCAAGTGGCTCACTCTTAGTTTGCACTTTAGCAAAATTGTCCTCGCATCCAGAATATGGTCTCCAATAATGAGATGACTCAAAGCCAGTTTATTTAAAGTTACAGTAAATTACACTAATATTCTTATCCACTCTCTCATATCTGAAATAAAAAAATGACATACTTCACAACATAAAATCTGCCTAAATTAGGTTTTGAGAGGCCATATGGCCTGATCTCAACACAATATTTGATATATATTCTGCCAAATGGTGAAAAATAAGGATTTGCTTTTTCTTACCATTTCCATGATGAGGTGTCCACATACAAAACACTTGTCTGCAGTTTGCTGGAACCCTGAGTACTGTCAACATAAAAAACAAAAATGTCAGACAGGTGAGAAGGAAAAATAAATCTAGGAGAAAATACTTATTAATGTTATTTTCAATACTAAGATGAGACAGCCAATCAGAAAAATGTAAATCAAACAAAAGAAAACAATATCATTTATACACTGAAATGCAATTAATGTCACTCATCCATCCATTCATTTTCTGAAACAGCTTAGTCCATTAACTAACTCAGGATACTAATGCCATAATAAAGCTGGAACCAGCCCTGAATGAAGAGCCAGTTAATTTGAAGATACTCAAATAACTACACTCATGCTGGACCAGTTTATGCCGTCCAAATAATCCTACCTGCACATCACTGGGATGTTGGAGAAGGACGTGATTAGCCAAAGAAATCCCATTGGGAATAAATGCAGACTTTTATATATAGTAACTGGTACAGGATGTGAACCCAGGCCCCTGGAGCTGTGAGGCAGCAGCACTAGCTATAATGCCATTGTGTCATTCCATGACTAAACAAATGAGATTTTAAAATTCCTCAGTACTACTCCAGAACCTTTAGGCATAGCACAAGCATTTGTCAATCAGCTTTCCAGCTATGTTCACCATAACCAAATTATTTTTTCATTAGAGAGTTTGGTTTTTCTGTCAAAAGAAACCAGTATTCTTATTACAAAACTATTAACCTCTGTCAAATTACTAAGCTAAATAAAATAAACTGTTTTAACATGACATATAATATGCAAATTATATATTTCGCCTCTCTTAATTCCTGACCTGTGCTTCACCTCATGGCCTTACGCTATAGAGGTGACATAATTTAAGCTGTTGCCACACAAAAACAGCAGGGCAAAAAAAAAAAAAAATGTAAACAAGGAAACCAGACTCACGTGAAACCAACAATGCAGACTTTTAAACCAAACAATAGAGCACAGTTGCCAGGTAACAAACCAACAAAGCAGCCATAGAACATAGAAATGTTTTTCTCCCTATCATTTTCATTTCCTTAAATGCCAAAATAGTACCCCTACAAATGTTCTGCTATATTTTTGCGCCTCAAATTTTAACATTATTGTTAATTTAGCAGAGGCTTACATTCAAATAAAATACAGAAGCCTGAACACAAACTTGAGAGAGGTATATAATTAACATAGGTAGTGTGTCAAGTAACAAGTGGCAACTGACGTGAGGAATATGAAGGCAAAACCATGTGGGAAAAAAATACACACACATATGGTGGGAATGTCATTAATCCTTAGTACAGCCAAAAAGTTTAAGGCAAGGAAACAGCCACAGCAGCAGAGGATCTAGGATATAGGAAGTGAAATAAAGTCAGAAGTCACTGTCAGGCAGACCATCTGTACTAATTGTGACTTGAAGGTTGTTGCACTGCTACAGATAAAGAAATGCTAAAATAGTGTGTAGTTGAGATGCCAGGCTGGAAAAAAGGGATCGCTGAATGATTTGTGGTCTAGGGATACGTAAGACCAACTCTCCTAACAGACCATTAAGAACAAACCTGGCTGTAAATGATAGCCAGTGGAGGGAGATCAAGAGTGGTGTAATCTGAGAACATAATGGAAGGTTGTAAATCAATGGTGGTTCTGAACTCTGAAGCAGCCTGAAAACCAGTATGGGATTTTTGCCAGAAGGGTAATGCAGAGATGTAGAGATGAGATGACTAGCGTTTAACACACAAGTAGCACTGAGGGATACTGTAAAAAGATCCCATTTCTAAAGGAATTCTGTTAAGTCTTGTACCTGAAGGACACATCCACCTCTATCCCCCAGCACATAACTATATGGCGGTTTAGTTTAAAGGATGGCATAGCAGTGCAGCGTGTTACCACCTCTCAAAACTAGGGACCCTGCCTTGATATCTATCTGAGGTAGCTTTGGTGAGATGAATTTGCCTAGTACAAGTGCATCTGATACCAAGCTACCATTCATTTTGTATTGTGGGGTTTACATTTTCCTCTTATATTCATACTGGCATTCTCTTGGGAGTCTGGTCTCCAACTACATTTCTAGAGGTCTGTATGAAATGCAATCTTGCTCGGTGTGTTTGGATGTACTCCACTATGCACTGGTCTTCTATGTAAGGCTGGATTCCACCTTCAGTGATGGCTGCGTCATATTATCTGGCTTCCAATGTTATAAATGAGTTAAAGAATGTCAGTATATGGATAGAATTTAGTTTCAGTTGGGGGAAGGCAGAATTCTTTACAATAAGAACAAAGCAAAAATAAGAAATTCAAATGCAAATCTTGAGATTCGCCACTGAAAAAGTGTAAAAAGAAAATCCAGAAAATAAAGTCACATCAGCACACTGTAACAGGCCTACTTTCTGCTTCTCCTCCATACCTCATCGCCAATTGGTGGTGTGTGATACACCAGTAGAAATGAGACACTAGAAAACATAAGTCAAGTGGGAGGAAGTTTTGTACATCATATTTACCACAGTTTAGCACATCAGGACGCTACCATTGTGGCTTGTCATGTAAGTGACACACATGCTGTAGTGGCGTGGTGGGGAGTGGACGTTCAGTTACCTTCTGAAACAATGCGCCATGAGGCAGTACAATTGCGGAGATAGGAAACAAAAGACGAAGAATGTACAGTGGGCTTTTTCATTTTTTTTGAAAATGAAAGGAACAATGAAATACTTGGCCATGAATAATATGCCTTTTGGAAAAAAAAAATAATTTTGACTTCAGATATACTGTAATGCTGACACATGTATTGAATGATACATATAACACTCACATACTTTGCGTTGCTACCCAAATGTGAATTGCTGTCTCACTCTCCTCCAGACAACTATATAATAATCACAGAAAATATATCACTTATAATCACTCATATATTTTAGTACATGTATTGGCAGGTAGTGTGGTGTAGTGGTTAAGGTTTTGGATCTCAACCCCTAAAAATGTCAACTTCAAATCCTGCAACTGACACTGTGTCACCAGGAGCAAGACGTTTCACCTGCCTATATTCCAACTGGGGAAAAAATGTAACCAATTGTATCTCACATACTATAAATTGCCTAGGATAAAGATGTCAGCCAAGTAATAATAATAATAATAATAAAGACCCTGTTCTAATTTGAAAATTTATGTCTTTAATTTAGGTACTGCAAAAATCCATTTATTACTCATTTACTGTTATGGAACAAGACCTTAACAAAAACGTCTTTGGGTCTTCATAACACTTACAAAGTGACAGTAAAATGTTTATTCATCTCTGCAATGTGACCTACTAACAAAACTTAAAAAGTCTGAGATAGCCTAACTGAGATACATTTCTCTTGGTATTACATATTTAGTATAACACCTATTAATACTTCATATTAACAAGTAGCTGTAATTTTACTATCAAGTATATAAACGGACGGTTTCTGGCTCTCAGACATTTGCCACACTTTGATGCTGGCTGTGTACTTTGTATTCCAAGCTGTGTGAAAATATTGCAGGTACATTGTGGACTTTTTATTTAAGAGATCTTTTCAGTGCTCAACGATAGTTTATAATTCTAGCTATTTTCTCCAGCAAACTTCATAAAAAGTAGGAATTCAATTAGACAACAGTGACATCTGCATAGAATGCAATGGTGGGAGAAATTATATATCATGTAACTTACAAAATATTGGACAGCAGCATATCACAGTACAGAACTAAAAACCTAGAAATGTCTAAAATGTAAATTCCACTGACTTAATTTTTATCAAAATGATTACTAGAGTCATTTTTAAACTCGAGATCCACAAAGGGAGAAAATGAGCCATGTATCTTAAAATAGTTTTTTTTATTCCTAAGCTTTCGACAACCTGCCAGGTGTCATCATCAGAGGAAAATGATTAGATATACAGGAATCAAAGGCAATATATAGCTGGTGAAGGGTGGGAATGGAGGAGGAGGTTGAAAGGGGGCTGAGGGTGGATTAGTAAGGTGGGGTTCAGAAGGTGTTGGTCATAAAGTCTTTTTTATTATTTAGATGTTCTTCTTTTTAAGCTTGCAAATGCTGGGTTCAAGTCAAGTGTCTGTTAATGGCGCTTTCATTAGAGAGCCACGATTCAGCTAGCTCCCTGGTACTCAGTGTTGGCCTTGAATTTTTTTTTCACAGTGTCCCAGTTAAACGTGTGTCTGATGGAACTTATGTGTGTGTGTAAATCAGTGACCACGGGTCTTTCCTCCCGATAGCATTGCGATGTTCCTGTACACGTGTTGCGAGTCTTTTAAATGTTTGTCCTATGTGCTATATATCGCTTGGCATGCTTTGCATGGAATGCTGTAAACTATGTTTCTTTTCTCTGTGGTTGACTTTTTGCTTTTAGCATTGAAAAGGACAGTCTGTAAAGTGTTTGCCGGCTTGTGCACTATCTTGATCCCAGATCTAGACAGGATGCGTGCTGTACTTTCTGTCACACCAAAATAAGTGAGGGTGTGATAAGTGCAGTGGAGACCCAGTTGGAGTCAACTGCTTGCTGAGGTCTGCAGAATCTCCTTGTTTATATATTGTTTAATAAATGTCTTGGGGTAGGCGTTTGATGTGAATAGATGTGTCCTTTATGTTACAATGGGTGTTAATCCTTTTGAAGTCCTAATGCAATGGCGTTTATGTGATGAAGGTTGGTACTGGAATACATACATACATACATATATACACATACATACGTTCTATATATAATATCTTCTATATATATATAAAAAACGTATGTATGTATGTGTGTACATATATATATATATATATATATATATATATACACACACATATATATATATATATACATAACGTATGTGTATATATTGTATGTATATATATATGTGTGTGTGTATATTATATATATATATACATACATATATATATATAACTAGCAAAATACCCGCGCTTCGCAGCGGTGAAGTACTGCCTTAAAATTTTTATTAAGAAGAAAATTAAACCTTTTTAAACTGAGGGAAAATATACCAAAAATTATTTGTTAAAGATCTCTTTGTATGCCACGTTGTCAGTTCGGCCCTCCAGTTGCAATATGACCAAGCTGTAGCTGTGCGCTGAGCTTACTCTTGAGCATGCAACGTACAGTTGGCCATGTGAACAGTAATCTTGTTTCAAATCTCACAGCTTGGATTGCTGCTGTCATAATCGGTTTGAGTTTCATAGTTTGTTTCAGTTACGACAGTATTTGTAGGACTTGTGTTGAAGAGACATTCGGCATCTGTCAAGCGTTGTAAGTATACAACCAGTTTCATTGATAACTTCACATCCAGCTTTTGAGAGTTTAAACATTTCTAAACATCAAAGTGTCCACTACTGAAATCGTCACCTGTGAAGCTAAGATGTTTAAGAGGCATTGGCGGTTGTCCAAAGGTGTAAAATATTTGGCCATTTCGGTACACTTAAGCATTTCACTCTTCTAGTGCTCCTGTGTAGTATAATTATCTCCTGTACCGTCA
>JANRMT010062806.1:20903084-20919577 GCA_026402145.1 Polypterus bichir lapradei
ATTTGTGTCTCCCATAAAAGCAGCTTCACTTGAAATCACTTTGTGATTGTGCACGGGTAAAAACGTCCGCTGAAGTGTCAGATTCTTATATAATTCTTCTGCTTTCTGTATCTTCTGCATTGCATTCAGGTCTTTCAGGTTACCCTGATGTTTTGTCTCATAGTGCCGTCTTAGATTAAATTCTGTAATTACAGCCACATTAGCTCCACAAATGAGACACACGGGTTTACCGGCAATGTCAGTAAACATATTCTCGGCCTCCCATCGGTTTTTAAAGGCTCTATTTTCAGAATCAACTTTTCTCTTCAGCATCGTGTGGGCTAGCTTCGCAATAACTTGCAGCATCATAAGATAGACTTGATTAACGCGGTAAGTGTTCGGCAAGGCAGCTGAAGCGCTGCATTATGGGATCTGTAGTTTATTGTGTTACCAGCGCTTCATATACCCGGGCCATTAATAACAATAATACAGTATATAAAATGATCTCGCGGGCCGGATATAATTACACGCCGGGCCGGATGTGGCCCGCGGCCCTTGAGTTTGACACATATGGACTAAATAGAACTTGAAAAGATATATTTTTTCAAATGTGATCGCGCAATTCAGATAGAGTTGACGCGCACTACAGCCTGCATGCCTCAATAAGTCACCCTCCCCTCGCTCTTACTCCGTGTATTCATTAGATGAACGGTAAAAAAGTATGGCTTTACCAAAACAATCATTGATGGCGAATAAAGTATCCATTATTCAAGTATGTAGATCGGGGTATATATATATATATATATACATATATATATATATATATACGCGCGTGTCTCGCAGCGGAGAAGTAGTGTGTTAAAAAAGCTATTTAAAAGCATTTTAAAAATAATGTAACATGACTGTCAATATACAGTATTTGTTTTGTGAGTGTTACTGATTGTTGCTGTCATCAAGGATTTGATTATCATTATTTCTTTCAATCAGGTTCGTATTTGTAGGATGTGTTGTGTTCAAGTTACATTCTGTGTTTGTCAATCGTTGTAAAGATGACAGGTTTCATTCATCGATTCGTTTCTTACTGCATCAATAAACAGCTCGTCTTCTTCTTTATCTGAGACCTGACACACTGCATGCACGGGTTTTTTTTTTTTACACTGTCTTCCTTTAGCGGGACATTGACTTTTTCCACCGTGTGCTTTGTTTCCGTAGTAGCTGGATTTATGAATATGCTTGTATGTATCAGACGCTTCATATTTTTTGCTGCCTTCAATTGTGTAATTCGGTTTTTGTTCAGCGCTCTTTGGAACTATTGCTTTTTGTCTGTGCACTGCGTCAGTTCACGTGAGCCGCTCGGTGTACATGCATTTAAGTTTCCCAGCTGTGCTGGTGCCATCTCGTGCTATGTCCATGACTGTATTTAATCTTACCGAAGTCCTGGCACTTAAAACTTTCTCTCGCAGTTTCGCTGAGTTTGTGCCAAACACCACCCTGACCATCTCATCTTCCTCTGCATAAGCACAGTCCTTCACCCGTGAATATTTAGTGGGAGTTTGCTATTGGATTGCCGCTGACGGACGGCCTTATATGGGCAGGCACTAAATTACAAACGCCAGTGGCAGCCTGTCTATGAACTTAATTTAAAGTGTAGGTTTACATCGTGCTTTGTTTCCGAAGTAGCAGAACTCATGAATATGGTTGTATATGTCACTCGCTCGCTTCTTATTGTTTCGCTGCCTTCTCAATTATATAATGCATGTTTTCTTCAGCGCTTTTTGGAGGTCTTCCTGGTTTTCTACGTACTGCGTGATTACGTGGGAGGCGTGATGATGTCACACGAAACACCACCCCCACGGCGTTCAAGCTCATCTCCATTACAGTAAATGGAGAAAAACAGCTTCCAGTTATGACCATTACGCGTAGAATTTCGAAATTAAACCTGCCCAACTTTTGTAAGTAAGCTGTAAGGAATGAGCCTGCCAAATTTCAGCCTTCTACCTACACGGGAAGTTGGAAAATTAGTGATGAGTCAGTCAGTCAGTCAGTGAGTGAGTCAGTGAGGGCTTTGCCTTTTATTAGTATAGATTTATTTATTAATTCTCCGCCCCACAAAAATACCCTAAAGGAGACTGTTTAATATCATATCCTTGGTTTGTTATTATTGCATCAAGACTTACTATTCTTATTCTGGACCACTTTCTAACACCATTTCCTGGGTTTATTATCTTAATACTTTAAGATTGTTGAAGATTACATTTTAAGTTTATAGTTTGTTAATGATAATATTTTAGGCATATAGTATTTAGACTATATTGGCAATAGAGATCTCTATTTTGTAATCCTAAAACGCCGCAGCATGGGGGCTTGTTTTGCTTTGGACATGCTCTGTCTCTAGGTATGTCAGAGGACTGGGACTGCGTGAAGCAGAGTCCAGCCTCACGTGGGGAGGCAAAATGGGGGAGAGAAAGAGAGCAGGCTATCTATCCTTTTAATCCTTACTAGCCGACGCCCACCGTAGCATACGGCGGTGTAAGAATAGGAACGAAAACGGTGAGAAAGGAATTCAGAAAAATAAATACAGTGGAACCTCGGTATACGTCCTTAATTCGTTCCAGACCCTTTGACTTATACCAAACAGGGCGTATACCAAACAAATTTTTCCCGTAAGAAATAATGGGAAAATGATTAATCCGTTCCCATGAAAAAAAAAATCCTATTGCTATTGGCATATTATACATTGATGGGGTTGTATAAAATAATTTAAACACTGCTTAATACTAAAATACATAAATACAAAAGCAATTGGATGAAATAAATGAACATTTTACCTCACTTTTAAATAACATCTTTGTTTTTCACAATCGTAGATACCGTCGTTCTCGGCAAACGGTATGCAAAAGCCATGTCCCGGATACGCATGCCACCTTCATACTTTTCAACAATCAATTCAAATTTACATGAAAATAAAAAAGAAAAAAAAAAAGAAAAAAAAAAACACAAAATCACACTGTGACGATGCGGGTTTGCTGTATGCTCCCATCTGCTGCCGTGGAGCCCTTGAACCCTACACCATCGGTAATGTGCCTCACTGCTAACCTCATCGGTAACAACAAAGCAAGGGGATGGTAAAAAAGTACAAAGTGCTTTTACTAAAACAATTAACAAAACAAGGTGTTCAAATTAAAGTGCAGTCTCCAAAGTTCCAATAAATAATCCATAAAAATCAGAAGTGAAACTTGGAGGTTAAAAACAGAAAAAAGTCTTCTTAAAAACAACGAAGTTAAAATAGAGCAGGAAGCATTCTTTAGGAGAAAAAAAAAAAAACCAAGAAGCAGCCCGGTGCCTTTTTACCTGGCGGCCCCCCTGCTTCCCAACAGGGGAGTCGCCCTACTTGCAGCTGACGTTAACTCTGCCTACTTCAGCTACTTGGCTCGCTCGCTCTCACTCTCACTCAACCTCCCTTCCGTTCTTTTTTCCTCCCCTTCTAGCCGACTCGCGCTTCTGTTTATCAAGATAAGCAGCCCCATGAACAATCATGAATGCGGATGGTCCCTCACAAGTGCACTTTGGTGAGAAACGCCCACATCGTGAATCGCCCTGACAACCTTCAGCCACATAACCACCACGCCCCCTCACCAAGCTGTGAGCGCGGTGATTATTTATTTTAAAGCTGGACTTTGACAGGAGCTGTGGACCCCCTTTACCACACACGTGAAAGTTCACAGAGAGTTATAGCGCGGGCTGTTCACTGAATGCTAGCAACTGCCGCACTAACACTCGTGGGCAGTCGTGGCTTTGTCTCAAAAGAGGTAAACAAGGTTAGCACGCGAGTCGTATTCCAAACAAAGGGTTTATACCAAGCAAAATTTTTCGTGTCCAAACAGGACGTATACCAAGTTGGACTTATTCCAAAGCAGACGTATACCGAGGTACCACTGTACTTCATGAAAGACACAGTTGTGAATAGGTGTTTTGGTGGAGACGACAGATAATGAGTTGAAAGATCTAACCCTAGAAAAAGCCACGTACAACTGACCGTGGCTGAAGACTCGTTGATAGAATTACTGTGAAGAGTAAACAGCATGAGGAAGGCCACGCTTCTGAAATTCGACTATGTAAATATAATCAATAACATCCCCAAAAAGGTTTTGTTGTAGAATGTCTCTAAGTAATTTCCAAAGCTTAATCCAAAAGACTCGTACTATAATATCAGGTCTGTGCTCTGGTCTTCGACAGTATATGTAGAATTTCCGGCCAAACAGGATTACATGTAAAAGTAATAAATAATTGAGGATTTCCGAATTTACGGACTATGGCCATGGCATCCGGATAGTTTTGTTGCATGTATCTTGGACTTCCTGGAAACGTGGCCGGTAATATGATCTTTTTGCCCACACGTACATTATTTTCAGCGTGTCTGATAGTCCTTTGTATTGTTCCACTCGCAGATCTTGTTGATTTAATCTGAGATAGTTGAGACGCGCACCCTCTGTTTTAACATACACATCTACGACGTACTGTTGGAATAGTTTGCCGCTGGAGTGCAAAATACTAAATGTATTCCTCATTGCTAATCTGTACGCGTAAAATTGGTATTGAGTAAGCCTTATTCATTTGGCGGTTCTTTTATCTGGAACATGTTGTAAATCTTTTGTGCCAGCCAATGTCTCTGTAAGGAAATAAAAGTGGGTAAACCATTGGATCAGAATTCATATTGAGCATGGAAATTTGTTTACAGGAGTTGCCTATGGGACAGATGCAAATCGATTTCATGCATGTGTTTGTATGATTTAGCGAAGGGGTTGATGGTTCTGAGCATGGAAGCTAGCTGGAGAAGTAAATTTTCGCCTAATGCAGAGTTTGCTTTATTTCGAGAAATGCTGTGTCGGCTGTGTGGGGGCAGAACCAGTTTTGAAGAAGAGCCGCTGGCAGCTAGGGGAAGGGTTTGGAAGTGGACGAATAGGAATCGAGAAATGCTGTGACGGCTGCGTGTGGACAGGACCGGTTTTGCAGTGGAAGCAGGACAAACCAGAAGAGAAATATATATAAGAGATAATTCTAACTACCAACGTAACAATAGGCTGCATGGCAATAACTCTTGGGGAAATAGGAAATTAAGTTTAAAGCTGTCTTGATTCTGAATTTTTGATGTAATTTTATAGTCTTAACTGGAAGCAATGCCTTCATGATGGGACAGTTAACTTTGTGAGCTGGAATGTTAAAGGCCTGAATCACGAATTAAAGAGAAAGAAAGTATTCTCTCACCTAACAGGTTTAAACGCTAAAACAGTATTTTTACAGGAGACCCACTTACTAAGCAAGGACCAGTTCCAGCTGCAAAATGACTGGACTGGCTAAATGTTCCATTCTAGTTTTACAAAGAAAACTAGAGGTGTGGGAATTCTCATATATAGAACAGTGTCATTTGTAGCATCAGATGTAGTATCGGATCCTGAAGGGAGATATGTGATGGTCATGGGCAACTTATTTAACTGTAAAATGATTCTGATAAATGCTTATGCACCTAATGTTAATAAGGAATTTATACAAAATTTATTTGCATCCATTCCCAATGGGAACACTCATAAAATTATAATGGTTGGGGACATTAATTGTGTTTTAAATCCACTCTTAGATAGGACTTCTATCACAGGGGGGACGATATCTAACACTGCAAAGATAATTACTAAGTTTATAACTGACCACAACTTATTAGACCCCTGGAGGTTTCTAAACCCAAACTCAAGAACATATTCTTTCTACTCACCAGTACATCACTGCTACTCAAGAATTGATTATTTCTTTATAGATAATAATTTCTTGTCTGCGATTAAATCTTGCAAGTATGATGCTATTGTTATTTCCGACCATGCACCTCTGATCTTGAAGCTAAAGTCACTATGCCCCACACACTCACTTCGCAGATGGTGTCTCAACCCGCTTCTATTAGCGGACGAGAATTGTACAGAATTTATATCCAAACAAATCAGTTTCTTCCTTGAGACAAATACATCCTCAGAGATTTCTGCAGGAATACTCTGGGAAACTCTTAAGGCCTTCTTAAGAGGACAGATTTCATATTTTTCCCACAGAAATAAATTAGAATCTAAAAAAGTATCAGAACTAAAAAGCGAAATTACTAGAATAGATGACGAACATGTCAGGCTTCCAAGCGAGGCTCTACATAGGAAAAGGCTGGCTCTGCATTCAGAACTCAACCTCTTGACAACTAAAGAAACTGAGCAACTAATTTATATATCCAGACATCATTACTATGAACACGGAGAGAAAGCTAATAAGCTTTTAGCTCTACAAATCCACAAGCAACAAGTTCGCAATGCAATCCCAGTAATCACCAACACGAACGGAGACAAAATCATCAACCATTAAAATATAATGCACACATTTAGAGACTACTATAAATCCTTATATTCTACTGAGTTTGAAGAAAACAGCACACAATCTAATACATTTCTGGATACAATACAGATACCACAAATAGATACTCTTAGTGCGGAGGAACTGGGTAAACCTCTGGCGCAATCAGAATTACTAGATGCTGTAAAGTCACTTCAATGCAGGAAAGCAGCAGGCCCTGATGGCTACCCTGCAGAATTTTGTAAGAAATTCTCCGCTCAGCTAGCTCCCCTCCTATTAGCAACATTTACAGAAGCTAGAGACAATCAAACTCTTCGCCAAGTATTAATCACCGTCTTTCCTAAACAAATAAGGACTTATTACAATGTGCATCATACAGACCAATTTCACTTCTGAATAACGACGTTAAGATACTCTCAAAAATCATAGCTAGAAGGATGGAGAAAGTGCTCCCTTCAGTAATATCACAAGATCAAACTGGATTTATCAAGTGTCGACACTTATCTTCCAATCTTCGACGTCTGTTTAATGTAATATACTCACCAACAAAGTCAAACACCCTAGAAATACTATCATCATTGGATGCAGAAAAAGCATTTGACATGATTGAATGGAAATACCTTTTCACTACATTACAGAAATTTGGGTTTGGCCCGAACATTTGTGCATGGATCAAACTACTGTATACCAATCCAAAAGCTTCAGTTTGTATCAATATTTGTTCAGACTACTTTAAACTAGAACGAGGTACTAGACAGGGATGCCCCTTGTCACCGCTGTTATTTGCAATCGGCACTGAACCACTGGCGGTTCACCGTTGAAATGCTGATCAGATAAAGGGGATTATCAAAGAAGGACTGGAACAGAAAATTTCTCTATATGCAGATGATATGGTATTGTATATATGAGACCCACAAAATTCTGTGCCTGCAGTCTTAACAGCACTTACAGAATTTCAAAAGATCTCTGGTCTCAGAATTAATCTGAATAAAAGTGTACTCTTTCCAGTGAATTCTCAAGTATATAATATTAGATTAGACATCCTACCTTTTATCATTGCAGAACAGTTTAAATACCTAGGGGTAAACATCACAAGTAAACATAAAACTATTTATCAACAAAATTTTGCCGTCTGCATGGAAAAAATTAAGCAAGACTTTCATAGATGTTCAACCCTTCATCTCACTGTAGCTGGAAGAATTAACATTGTTAAGATGAATATTTTTCCTAAGCTTCTTTTTTTTTTTTTTTATTTCAAAACATTCCAATATACATCAATAAATAATTTTTTAAGCAATTAGATTCAACAATAACCTCATTTATTTGGAATTCAAAACATCCACATATCCAAAGAGCGACCCTACAAAGACCAAAGGCAGAAGGTGGCATGGCTCTACCTAACTTTCAGTTTTATTACTGGGCAGCAAACATACAAGCTATAAAAACCTGGACACAAATAGATGAACATACACAAGCTTGGCCCGCAATAGAAGTAAAATCCTGCAGTACTTCTTTATATTCCCTGCTTTGTACCCCAATAAATGCAAATTATCGGCAATATATTGATAACCCAATTGTGCTTCACTCAGAATATGGAACCAATGTAGAAAGCATTTCAAGATGGAGAAGCTTTTATCTGTGGCACCTCTGCAAGAGAACCACCTCTTTCAACCTTCGCAAACATATGCTGTTTTTAATATCTGGAAAAAATTTGGGATTAACTTGCTTAGAGATCTTTATATAGACAACATCTTTGCATCCTATGAACAATTACAGTCCAATTTTAACATTCCAGCTACACATTTCTTTTACTATCTTCAAATTAGGAACTTTGTTAAACAGAACCTGCCCGGTTTTCCTCATCTTGCACCCTCAACAATGCTGGAAAAAATATTGCTCAAGTTCAAGGACTTAGACACTATCTCTGCAATATATAAAATTATTTTACAGTCCCTCCCTTTCAAAGATCCAAGAGGACACTGGGAAAAAGATCTCTTAATCAATATACTGTATCAAAAAAGGAGTGGAAAATAGCAATGCAGAGAATTCACTTGAGCTCCATATGCGCCAAGCATACAATTATTCAACTCAAAATTATACAGTATATCGAGCACATCTGTCTCGCCTAAAACTCTTCAAAATGTTTCCAGGGCAGGATCCAACCTGTGAACGCTGCAATCAAGTCCCAGCCCCACTGGGTCACATGTTTTGGTCCTGCACCAAATTAACATCATTCTGGACCAAAATTTTGAATTACCTTTCAGACAGCCTTGGTGTCACAATCCCTCCTACCCCATTAACAGCTGTGTTTGGGGTTCTTCCAGATGGGTTTAAAGTGGAGAAGGACAAACTGTGATTGCATTCACTACATTTCTGGCACGCAGACTTATCTTGCTAAACTGGAAGAATCCTAACTCTCCTCTTTTTAAGTCAGTGGGAAACAGATGTTTCATACTATCTGAAATTGGAAAAAATCAAATAGAGGATCTGTGCAGATTTTTTTCAAAACATGGCAGGATCGGATCGAATCAATAATATTTTAGGACAAGCTTTAAAAGCACAGAGGAGCAATTATTTCCGCATTTCTTTTTCTTCTCCATTCATCTCTATTGGCTTATCAAACTCATCAATTTAGGTATGTTTACAAGCCTTAAGCTTTACCCCATTGGCTGTGCTCTCTCTCTCTCAGGGGTGGGGGTCGACTTGTTCTGAATTCTACTTTTTGTAAAAATTGATTGATTCGTATGGAATGATTACAAAAAAAAAAAAAATAATAATTTCACTAAAGGTGCTAGGAAAAAAAACATACGTTTGTTTTCCTATTGACAGCATCAGACTGAACATCTAGACAGACTGAAATGTCCCTTTGCATAATGTATAATTAGTCTTCAAGACCCACAAGTCCAGTCATATGAAATTTACAAAGCAGACAGTCATGCAGCGACAAGATCCCTTGACAGTGTAATACGAACAGTAGAGTGCTACTCCTTCACTGGACAATCTATATATCTACAGCTAAATAAATAAAGTCAGGCACACCATTACACACCACTGAACTTCAGTCAACCACTATTTTTTATTATTAAATCAATTGTTTCAATTATTATCTATATACAAAAATCATTTTATAAACAGGCTCCACAAAGAACTGGTAAGCATAGACTGAGGAAGGACATAGGTCTACATGTCAAGTTAAAAGCAAACCGCACTATTGGAGGTGACATACCTTTTATGGCTAAAAACATTGACACCTGGGAAGCAGGGAGTGATGAGAGACCCACAGAATTCTAGAGGGCAGGCAAGCCTTAAGTTGTCCAACGCTACACAAGCATTGTATTGCTCATACTTGCGTGTGAACTTTACATAAATATGGAAGATTCCACCAGGTGACAGTGCGAGATATCATCATGGTGAGAACAGGTTCGGCTTTGCTATGTTGTGAATTGCCTGATGCGGTTATGGGGAGAGAAAAAAAAAAAAAAACAAAAAAAAAAACAACAGCACAGAAGATGGAATGCGAGACCTTTAAAATGTATTGTGTCATTATGTTGGGGAATATGCAACAACTGAATATAAAAGCGCCATGAATGCATTTGTATGTCGGCATTTTGCTTCACCACATCAAACCATTCATCAAACGTTGAAGCTTGCACATCACTCCAAGAGGATCCTTAAAGCAACCGTTTGTCACATTTGGATAGTAAACAGAGACTCTGATGTCATGTTCCGACTAAAACACTGCACCGGCCCCCCACCCCCCCACTTTCTGCTGGTACTGCAATTCTCACACGTCACGTTAATTTCTGAGGACGTGCTCAGAGGATGCATCAAATGAATGCAGGAAACGTGTGGCAGCCATGATGCATGCACATACGTGTTCCGAGCGTGAAGTGTAAACAACCCCTAACAGAAAAATAAGAAAGCCACATATAACTAGTAGAATACTGACAAATGTCCAAGCCAAAAGAGCACAACATTCATGTGATGACAGTTGGGATAGTGTTGAATTTTAAGTGATATAAAACCAAGTTGTCCTATCCTGGACATATGATCCTCTTCAGCCCAGGGATGTAGACACAACTAAGTGCAAATATTACACTTCACAATAAAATTCTTACATGTATCCTCAGAACAGCTGACACTAACACCAACAAAAATACACAATGTTTAAGTTTTAATATTTCTTACAATATTTGTTTTTATGACTGACTGTTCACTAACATTCTGATTTGTGGAAAGAAACTGTTTCTAAAGTTACTGGTACAAATGCCATATGGCAGGAATGAGAAAAGCAACTGTACAAGACAGAGTTCTTTAGTACCAGGAGCCACTATATAGAACTGTTGCCTGCTATCACTACTACAAAAAGAAAGGCTAGTGACCCCAGGAAATGATGCCAGTGCTAGGCTTGAAATGACTCCCAGAGGTTATACAAAGCCATCTCCATGTCAGAGGAGATATGAAATGTGGAGTTTGGGTAGACACTAACTGCAGCATAACTTTTGATAGGAGGAGAGGCCATGTGTAAGGGGGGTTGGAAGGGACTCAAATTGCAGTGTTGTGGTACATTTTAGCTGAGCAGGCAATTCACTCCACATTAGACATGTGATCAGAACTTGTTAAGGTAAGCCCAAAGAGACAGTTTGAGTTATGTTTCATTCCGTTTATGTGGTACTTTGTGATCTTCTTTTGTTTAAGCCTCACTACTATTTATGTTGTATAATACACATTTATCATATATCATGGTCTTCCTGGTGTTTTATTTTGCAAAAAAAAAAAAAAATTATGCTTGTGCTTTATCTCAATTTAAAGTGATTTGGAATGGGAATGTAAAGTGTCTAAATAGTACCCTTTGAAGTAAAAAATGTGCTGCTCACCTGTACAATTGCTGGATCCTGTGGGAGTGAACACTGAGGTTTTGGCGGTTCACAAACTGTGAGATCTTTGATATCACTTCCTCGGAAAATGATGTATTCAAATACTTCATCTCGAGGAGGAATGGGTCTGTCTGTTGGTCGGTCCTCAGTACCAAATGAGCGAACTACATGGGGGCAAAAAAAACAAACAAAAAAAAAAACACATCATTATGATTATAAAGTGCTACACATAACAATCAGAAAACCTAAGAGACATAGTAGGGTTACACAAAATCTACCACTGAGAACAATGTCAGTGGCTGAAATATAACTTTATCCCAAAATTGGGATCTCTCACTCATATGTATTGTTCAACGCAATAAAATCATAAATGGTAAAAGAGGAGAATCTTATTTGCCGAGGCCTGAAAATGTTATATTTTGATATAATTTTAGCTAACATTATTTCCTAGCCATTATATGTGACTTAACTCAAATATTAATTATGGAATGACAACATCCTTGTTATCCAACAGCTAAAAAGGATTACAAAAAACAGTTGGATTAAGGAAACAGATTGGGACATTAATCTGGCATGATTTCTTGCTCTTGATCTATATGAACTGTTATTTTCAACTTATTCAATAAAAACATTTAAAATAATTTGCTGAAAATATTGCTTTATTTTCCTGCATCCTAGCAACAAAATTCAGCGTCTGAAGTTTGCAAATGAACATCTAGGCAATCCTGATGCAATTTTGGAAACTAGTCCTTTGGACTGATGAAGTGAAAAAAAAAAAGAACTCTAACCACATTGTGGAAAGGTAGGTTTGGAGAAAACAAGGTGCTGAATTCCAGGAAAAGAATATGTCTCCAACAATTAAGCATGCGAGTTGATCAATCATGTTTTAGGCTTGTGTTGTAAGGGAATACATCACTGGCAGAGGGAAGAAAGGATTAAAATAAATACAAGCAAATTCTGGAAGCAAACATCATACCATCTGCACAAAAGCTGAAGTCAAAGATAGGATGGATCCTACATCAGGATAATGATATGAAATACACCTCAAAATCTACAATGGAATAGCTCAAGAGGTGCAAGCTGATGGTTTTCTAATGGCCCTCACTCAACCCAAAATTCATTGAAAATCTTTGTGAAGATCCCAAAAGAGCAGAGAATGGAAGACTGCCCAGGAAAGTTGCAGAATTAGAAGAATTCGCAAGGATGAATGGGCAAAAATACCCCAAGGAAGAACTCAAAGACTCTAAGCTAGCTGCAAAAAGAGTTTTCAAGCCATGGTACTTGCCAAAGTGGGTCTTACTAAGCACTAACCAAGTCAGGAGCCCAAACGTCTGCTTCAGGCCCTTTTGATTTTTTTTTGGTATTTTGAACCTGTGAATGATGAAAATAAAAATGTAATCTTTCTTAAAATATTAAGGAAATGTGTAATTTTTAACTTTATGCCTTTTGGTGATAAGTTCATCTTCTACTCACTTAACTAATCACAGCAGCAGACATTTTAGGCAAGGGTGGCCAAACTTTTGCATGATACTGTAGTTGCATAATAGGCTTGGTAGAGCACTACCAGAGAAGATGTTAAACACCTGGGGCCTCATGCATAAAACTGTGCACAGAATTCAGACTAAAAATGGGCTACAAACAAAAGTGGAAATGTGCGTACGCACAAAAAAATTTAGATGCAAAAAACCACACATAAGCCAAATTTCACACACTTCCGCTACATAAATCCCGGTCAGAGTGAAAAGTAATGCTCATGCACGTGCCTGACGCCCCATCCCGATTCCTCCCTGAATTTAGCCTATTTTAATATGCAAATCAATATAAATAGCACTTTCCGTTCAGTTCGGTTAAAAGACAATGGAAAACAGCAAAGAGCATGAAAAAAAGAATGTCAGTGAATGCAAAGTGGAAGCAAGGGGAAAAAAAAACAAAATAAAAACACAAAAAAAACCAAAAATGTACCATGTTAGCTTAAGCAGTTGTATAAACAACGAAAGAAAGTCGATCAAGTGATACAGTGCAGAGAAACTCAAAAGTTCAAGTTCAGAAAGGTCCACAATGCCAGAAATAAAGTTGTCAGATAGCAACGTCACTGTAAAAAGTAGAGTCGTTGCCCACCGTCTGAGTGTCATATGTAAGTGTATTAGGGTACAGAGGGGGGGAGAAAAAAAAAAAAAAAAAAAAAAAAAAACTCAGTTTATTTGGTCATTAAAGTAGAACGTTGTTGTAAACTTAATCTTAAGATCAATGCTTAATTGACTAGATTTTCTCAGATCCCATCATAATTAAAGTTATGTTAAAAGCTTGGTATTGAATGTGTTCTAAGTGCACTGTGTGTGAATCACTACGTGCTTAAATGGGCTTTCTCTTACACCGACAGGACACAGAATACATTACTTAATGATATTACAGCTCTCTGAACAATTAAAATACTAGGATGTATACTCTATTATCATTTTCATGATGTAATGCATTAAAGCATGTATTAAACAAGGGGGCACGGTGGCACAGTGGTAGATATGAGCTGGCACTCCATCCAGAAATTGTTCCCGTCTCTTTCAAACGTACTAACCCCCAATTCCCGTCATTCCTTTTCTAAGTAACCAATCTTCATACAATAAAGTTCAGTAATAAATGTCAAGCCATCTGTAAGCTAGAACGCCAATTCTTCAAAACTTTTAAGGAACACTGAAATATCTTCATAGTACATGTTTAATTATTCCATCCATCTGTCCATCCAGGTTCACACCAATCCCAGCAAGCATAGTGTGAAGAAAGACCAAACCTGAACGGGGCACCAGCTCATCGCTACCACTGTGTGCACATGTTTAATTACTATAAGTATCCATTATTTAAACAAAGTTAATAATTTATCTGTATAATGTAATATACATACTTTAATGCATTTCATCTAAACAATGATATGAAGAGCTCCAAGAAAATGGTGCTTGGAAATCTAAATCGACTTAGAAGCCAGTCATCATCATCTGTAAATACGCGCTCTCTTCTAGTGAATTGAATTCCTTTATTATTATTGTATGACACAATGAGATTTAATATGCAAATCCTCCATAAACTTATTTTGCTATAAAATGATAAATACTAATTATAAAATAACAATGACAATATGATAAAAACAATGAAAAATACACAATATGAAAACAAATACAATATAGTGCAAATGGTTCATAAAGTGGCTCTGGTTGTGCAATATTACAATTGTAGTGTAAGTTTACAGTGAGGTAAGTGTACTTAGAAGTACAAACAGTTCTATCAGGAGCACTTGATGGACTGATTGAGTGCATTTATGGGATGAAACTGTCTAAGCTGCAAGGTTCGTGCAGGAAAGGCTCTGAAGCGTTTGCTGTATGGGTGAGGTTCAAATAGACTGTGCGTATGGCCGAGGCACCAAGTGGTGCACTGAAAGTAACAACGCTAAAGCAGCTGTGGTATTTGGAATAGTTTAGCCATTCCGTGGACCATTATATTGTTGCAGGAGGATTACAATCAGATGGCTTAAATTTATAAACGATATGCGGTTATTTTCAGTGCATTTGATAAAGCTGCATCAGTGATGTGAATCTAAACAATAAAGAGAAACACTGGAAGAGCAGCACTGCTTTGACACTGGATGCCGCCATTTTACAAAACCAAGCCGAAATCTTGGAATCAAGCTGGCAGTAGAATGTGTGTGGCTTTACGCCAAGCTTATAGTTTTTATACGCACCACACGCACCTTTTATACATGAGGCTCCTGGTGATATCTATAAATCGCAGACTTCAGTCATTGCTTGCAAGGGATATGGAACAAAGTACTACATATGACTGAGCTACCATTACTTTGATCCCAAAAATTACGGTGCCCTAAAATCGGGGAACCATGTATAGCAAGTGTAATTTGTACATGGTGTTACTGAAATGTACGCAAGCACCCTCAAATTAAAGTCTGCAATGTGCACCTTAACCACGACCCAATTATGAGATTTATAATATTAAAATAGTGAAGCAGTGGGGTAAATCAAGGAAATGGGGGTCTTTGTACCAACAATTATGGAGGTCACTGTATTCAGACTTGTTTAACAATTCTGGGCATTATATGTATACATTTTGGTACTTTTTGTTTTTTTATACTTTATTATTATAGTAACGGTATCACACACGTTAAAAACTTGTTTTCAGTGCAGGGAAACCAAATCAGTGCTACAAGACCCACACAAGATTGCCATAAATGGGGGAAAAAAAAGTGGTTCATTAGGATCTAGGCTCCTTTTCACGGCCGATTTAATGGGTCACTGTCCTAAGGAGGCTCATGAAGAATTCAGGTATGTTAGAAGGTGTAATCATACGTTTAATATGTCACTGTGCTCTATGCTTTCTCATGAAAATCTGATTTTGTTTCTCATGAAAATCTGATTTTGTTTCTCATGAAAATTTGATTTTGTTTCTCATATATGGTACAGCAGACACAGTTAGATTAAGCACTGCCAAGCAAGCAATATGACAAAAAGACAGACTAGTACAAAAAGACAGTGTGCAGTCAGACTGAGATGCTGTAACCATGTGATTTCCATCTATTAATTCAGCATGGAATTGTATCCTTATTTAAGCATCATTGCCTTCTTTGGAAATGCATGTCATCTGAAATGGGCTCTGCACATTAAGAAAGAGTATAAAACCTTGCAACATTGCTTGGCACACCTTTGAAGCCAACGAACGGATGGAAGACGTCACTACCCATTCCCGAGAATGATTTCTACATCTGCAATGACGACACCGACAAACTCCACTCCTTGAGCCCCCACTCCCAACCAGGTCTTGTCACTGGCTTAATTAGTCTTTGTACTATCTGCAGTGTTAGCCGACATTAAACAAACGTATTTCTCCTGTATGATTATTATTTCTCGTGTATGACTAGAGAGCAGTATTGTCTTTTATGTTATGTTTTGTGTTATACTAGCAAAATACCCGCGCTTCGCAGCGGAGAAGTAGTGTGTTAAAGAAGCAATGAAAAAGAAAAGGAAACATTTTGAAAATAACGTAACATGATTGTCAATGTAATTGTTTTGTCACTGTTGTGAGTGATGAGTGTTGCTGTCATATATATATATATATATATATATATATATATATATATATATATTTACACACACACACACAAACATATATATATACATATCTATACATATACACATATATATATATATATACACACACACACACATATATACATACATATATATATATCTACATATATACACA
>JANRMT010062806.1:20934495-20946017 GCA_026402145.1 Polypterus bichir lapradei
TTAAAACAACCTGACAGCTGCAGTATGTGCAGATCATAAAGATTAAGTATTTGTCTAATACTAGTCTGAAGCCAAAGAAGCAGTCTAGGTAAGTATTGTCCCTTAATATCTGCATAAACAATGTTTCATTTTTTATTAAGGCCACATATTTTGATCTTACTAATGAGGTAATTTGCAGGATTATTAGTAGTGTCCATGTACCTTTTTTTTTTTTTTGCAGTTGTAAGTTTTTTTTTTTTTTTTAAGATTTAAAAATTTTAATAAAATAGTTAACTTATGGCCTGTCATATGAGTGAAACAGCATGAAGTTAATAATTGGACAAGTCTTCTCACTTGCAACAGTTACTTTATTCTGTACAATTATTAAATAAATGTGTCAAACAGAATTATATATATCCATGGACTTTTTTATACAGTGGATAAAAGGAAATCATGCACTATGACTCTCCTGAGTATGATGATTTTCAACATCTTGTGTTTTTAAAAGTATCTGGACTCAATATATCTATCGGTTCTGACTTATTGTCTTTGTAAGGCTGGAGTAATCATTCAGTCTGCTCCATCACTTCTTGGGACAGACCAGATCTTACCAAAAGCGTAATTGTGAATCAGCTTCTGTTAATTTACTGGTTAGCTCAATATGGAGTTTTTTCTGCAAATGCATACAGTTTATCTGTAGAATGACTCATTTTGGAAACATTGGACAGTGGCCATTAAATAATCTTATGTAATGGGGGAGTATTATATGTATGGCTGCCTGTGGTGTTTAAAAGACTTCAGTCCAAGTATATTCTTGGTGTCGCACATTTTATTTTTTAAAACTCAGAGCAGGGGCTAGAGAAGAAAGAGCAAATGTTCATTTCATACTATCAGAGCAAGTGTAAAGGCAGCTCCTCATAATAGTGAGCACATTTTTTTCAAGGATATGGTATTAAGTAGGATTCTATAATGTCCCATCTCGCACGAGAAATACCTAGGAATTATCAGGAGCAAGTCTCTAGCATAGTCCAAGGTTTTGCCTGGTAGAACACTAAGGGCGAGTTCTTGGGAAAACAAGGTAAGAACTCTGGATTCTCTCTCAAAATGAGTTAGGCAAAGAGTAAATACCAATCACTAGAAACAACAGACATCTCAAGCAGCTAAGATTGGTCTGTGTAATTAAGGTGGGAAAAGGATGGTGAAATTTGGATATGTACTCTCTCTTAGTAAAGTTTTATTCATATTTCCAAATCCATTATTTAGTGAGATTTTCTTAAATTATAATGGAGTGCATCTTAAGAAAATACAGTTTGAGGAAAATACATGAATTCATAATTTTGTTTTTGTTACTGAAGAACATTCTAGACTTTTCAATTAATTTAATTTTTTAATTCCAATGTTACTCTACAGTCACCAGTGTATTCCTTTTCCTGTAAAAGTGGTATACAATTAATGTGACTGTGAAATGTTATGATTCTTTTGCACCCTCTCAAGTGGTATACTGCTATTTTCTGTTGTCTTGCTTTAATTTACTTTCATATAAGACTAGAAAAAGTAAGCTGTATTCTACTGGCATTGTTAAGCTTTTGCTACTACATCCTTAATCATACTGCTGGGCTATTTGTGTTTCAGAATTTCTTTACAGATTGGAATGTGTACCACAAAATTGAGTATTGCAGTCATTTATTCTATCTGTCTGTTTATTAAAGTGTCATCTGGACATGTTTTCCCTTTTACTATAAGGTAGCTCTTCAAATAATGTGTGAATTTATGCAAGATACATTTTTTCATGAAAAAATCTAAAATTAGCTCCAGAAAAGAATGTAAGTGAATAAACAAGCTGATCCATTAGTGTCGATGGGTTATTGGCTTCCTTGCCTCCTCTCAAATAGCGGCCCATTAAAAGTGGTAATGTCTGCCTGAAGCAGTGCCTAAAGGAAAGAAATCAGGCCAAGGAAGGCATATTTCACATGCATCAGACACAAGAATTAAATAGACCAATGTTCCCTAAAAGACTGAAGTACATCTCTTTCTGATGTTCGTCTCAGGCAAAAATTCATTGATCTCAGAATGTCCCTTGGCAATTATAAAATATTAAACCCAAGTCACACTTTTCAACTCAGCTTAATTTTTTTTCTTTATTCACTGCTTTCCATTTGATCAATTTTAACAAGTTCAGAATAGCTTCTAATACAAAAAAAGCTTTACTGTCTTCAAGCTGTACTCTTAAAAATGTTCCTTCTTAGATATTTCTTTATTATTTTGCTCCCTCATAAAAAGAAATATATGTTGCTTTGACAAATTCATATATGTATTTTTCTGTAAAATTTAACCTTTGACACTAACGTCTTTGCGGTGTTTGATATTATTTTTTATTTTTTCATCAAGAGATATGTGTTGTAATGAAATGCATTTGATGCATTTATAGTTAATTTTCTGTGATACTTTTTTCAAAAATAATGTTAACCACCTATTAATTCAATAATATTGATAACTGTTTTTGTAAATGCTTAAAAAATTTGTTTTCTTTATTTTTTAGTAAATGTTGTTACCTAACACAAACACAGGGTGGTTTGCTTAAAGTGTCACATCAATTACTCGAATCATTGAAGTTAGTCATCCAGTACTCTTTGGCAAGATTTACTTCTAAGCAATCACTTGATATTCAGACATCTCATACAATTTTTATTTATGTTTGTTGTTATTTTTTGATTTGTCATTTGTGTGTAGAATAAGTATGACTTTCTTCTTGGTTCTATTAGGGATTCCATTTCTGAACATATTTATCAATTAATTGTTGCCTCCCTTTGATTGTTAAAAGGAGTACTGTCTTTAATAAAAGAAAAAATAATGCACTGATATATTTCTTAGAAAACATTTCTTTGTTTATTGTGTGTGTTAGAATTTGATTGATATGAAAACATTATTTTTATAGGAATAGTAGCATATCAATATGTCTGGGAAACCATCACATTCACAATTTGTTAAATCTCTGTTAGACTGGTGTATGCCCACTGTAAAAGTGCCAAAGTTCTTGTATGCTTAGGTACACTGTTGCCATATTTAAGATATTTAATAAATCTGCCACTACCTGTGACTTTCAGTGTACAAGAGAAATATGCTGGCAGTATCTGGTTCACATAGGTGGGTAAATTATCAGCCACTGTTTTTCATGTATTGTCATGAACACAATCATTTTGGCTAGCGTTTCCGTAAGTCTGTTAGCTATATGTCTCAATGAAACATTTTGTGTATAATAACACTGGTTTCATCTGTCAGTCTTTATCTGTGTAATCACATGTTGGTGTGATATAATTCTCAGTTGTAAATACATTTCTAAACTTAGTTATTATTGCTAGACCACATTTTTTTTCTTTAATAGCACTACAAATATAGTAGGTTGCACAATTATTCCTCACAAGTGGCATGTTCGTTTAGTATGTGGTAATGCTTTATGTGTATGGTACAATGCTTTAAATAGGAACTACAACCCGTGAAAAGGTGTGTGTTCTTTACTGTGCATTTATGTATATTTGATCTTTATTTCAACAATATTGACAGCTAAAGGTTATCTAAGCTAACAACAGGGCCAGCACTGATATTCAGCTGAAATAGCCAGTTGCCTAGGGCAGGATAAGCTTGGGATGAGGAGATCGGCATTTTTTTTATCTTCCCATATTACTGACCCAATATACAAACACTCAGAATTAATACAAAATTAAGAGGAAAGTCCTTGCAATAATGATCATTTATCAGCAAGATCACAAAACCAGAGGGAGCCCAGTCCCCTCTCTTCCCTATGATATACATTTATCAGCATGCTATAAACACCAAGGGGGGCCATGGTGGTGTTCTGTGCAGTATCTGTATAACAGTGCTATTAATACATATATATTATAAAAAAAAAATCTAGGGATGGAGATTTTTTTTTTTTTATAATGGAGAGATGTGGGTATGTCTCTGACACTAGCAAGGCACTGGCACTTGGGATGGAAACAAGACATGATCTTCTCGGAAGAAAATTTGACATCCCGCGAGAGACACTTTAATGTCACGCGAGACAACATTTAAAACAAGTTCACGGACATCTAACCAAGCAGTTGTTGGAATGCTTTTGGCAGACACACTTCATGTGCTCCCAGCTCTTAAAACGACGACAAGCAGAACACACAGCTTGCCAGCAGCAACAGCAACAAACCAGCAGATGATCCGACTGCTTCTCCTTAGCGTGTGTTCAGCCCCCACCCCCCGACCCCCTTCACAACACGACCGGCAGAGACGCGAAGTGGCAAAAGGACAGCTGCTGTAGAGGCTTTTAAATGATCAATGCGCAGCACGACAAGCAGAACACGCAGCTCGCCAGCACCAACAGCAACAAGCCAGCAGATGATCCGACCGCATCTCCTTAGCGTGTGTTCAGCACCCACCCCCATTCACAATGTGAGTGGCAGCGACACGAAGTGCCAAAAGGACAGCTGCTGTACAGGCTTTTAAATGATCAACGCACAGCATGACAAACAGAACACGCAGCTTGCCAGCAGTAGAAAGACGGCAGCTGATTCTACGGCATCTCCTTAGCGTGCGTTTAGCCCCCCCCCCCTTCACAACGTGAGCAGTGTTATATATCCTCCGAGAAAGAGATTTAACCATGCCTGGGGCTCGAAATAAAGGACAAGTACTGTTTTTACAACAGTTTTAAAGTAAAAGTGAAAATAATGCATATGTAACAATTCCCATGAAAATAGCAATCTCTTTAAATTGTATATCCGGTAAACCAAACCTGAGGGTGGGCTAGTGAAGCGAGCAGGAGGTAGAGCCCCCTAGTTTAAAAAAAAAAAAAAAAAAAAAAACTCTGTAAAAAGGGGTATTATTATAGGATTAGAATAAGAAAGAGGCAAAAAAGATGTGATTGAAAATGGTAGCTGATAATGGTGAAGACTGAGTCTCATCACAATGGTGTCCAAAGTTGTAGAAGATAAAAGAAGGATGTTTAGGGCCAGCTGGAGAGTTTTTTCAAGAAAAAAACATTTTATATACCTTTAACTGGCTTTGAGCATTTTTGGAAAACCATGTTTCTCTGTCTTTGTGTGTCTGCAGTATAAAAAAAATAAATACTGTAATTTGTTTATTGGGATTTGGATGTATTCCAACGATTCAGATTAAAGCTTTTTAAGTTCGAATTTTTAAATACTGTATTAACAGCTGCCAAATTATTTTTTAAGAGTTCACAAGTTTGGCTTATTTATTTAGGTAGATTTTGTTTTTAATCCAGAGCTTGATCTTTGTAGTTTTAAAGTTCTAAAATGTTGGATGAGTTAATCACAGCAGCTTCGATCTAATTACAAACGTGTTCCTTATATTTTAAACCTTTCAAGTAATTTTTAAGTGTTTACTCAAGACCATGCCAGCTGATTGACAGTATCACTATATTTGATTGCATGTGAGTAATCCCACATTTTCATTCAGAATTTATTGTCCAATTCAAGTGAAGCCAAACTGCAGTATTTCCATAATGTTAATGTTAAGTGCTTTAGAGGAAAATTTTGACCAGATATAAACACTTGACAACACTTATGTACTGTATGTTATCTGAACAATTAATGGGGCATGCAAGTACTTCAAGAATGAAGTACACCATGTTTAAGCTAGTATGTATTTGGAGTAAAGACACAACCACCTCTGTTTTGCTGAACTTGAGCAGGAGCTGGCTAGCGTGAGTTACAGTAGAGAATTAGCAGATATTGCCCAAGTGTCCTTTAGGGAGACAATGTACTCCCCCCAAGGTAGCACAGGAAGATACCCCAGACCTGAAAGGTAGATATTGGTGGGTCACAGTCACAATCATAGTCAAACATAAAAATAAGGTGAAGTTTGCACACTGTTCTTTGGTGCCAACCTCAAAGTTGTAAGTGTCAAATTGTGTTTAGGTTCTTGCTGAGCTGGACAGTGACTCTGATAATTCTGAGGTGGTAGGCAGGTTACCTCAATCATGTGCCCAGAAAGAAGGAGATAGTGATATTGAAGTGACTCTTTCATTAGGCAGTTTGAGATGCAGGTTTGCTGCAGAGACAGATAGTCTTATTAATATGTTACCTTCAGGGTGTACAGGTGGTCTGAAAGGTGTCTTGAAGGGTTGACTGGTTTCCAGAGCAAGGATAAACCCAATAGTCATTGTCCTTGATGGAACTAATGACGTTTATAAGAACAGATTGGCAGTTTTGAAATCCAAATTTAAATAGTTACTGGTAGATGCCAAGCTTAGAAGCATAACTGACAAGGTATCAGTGCCACACATCAGGCCAGGTAAGAATGAGGAGATTAAAAGTTTTAGTTCATGGGTCAAAAAGTGGTATGAAATATAAGGGCATAGGTTTATGAGTGATTGAAACAGTTGGGATCTATTCCACTATGAAGGGCTACATTTAAACCAGAGACTCACTGAGGTATTGTCGAAGTGTATTAATACTTATTTAATCACTGTTTAAACTAAGGAATGGGGTTGCAGAGAGTATAGGACATGGCAAGTTTATAACTTCACATAAGCAAAGTTTATGTGAATCACTGTTTATAACTTCACATAAGTACAGAAACACAGTAGTGTGAAAACAAGTACACTAGATAATTTAGAAATGTCTGGACTAAAGTCAAAGATCCAAAATAAAATAAGTAATACATTAAATTTGCTTGCTTTAATGCCAGGAGAATCAAAAAAAGAGCAAGTGAGTTGCATTTGTTTATAGCTGAGGAATATTACAACATAATGACAATAACAGAAACCTGGTTAAATAATAGACTTGGGGGTTAGTATAACATGGACGGTTACATGTTTTTGAGAAAAGATAGGCAAAACAGAAAAATCAAGTGGGTTACCATTTATGTAAAACAATCTGAATGGAGGTCTTCTTCAATTGAATGATGATAGTGAGAATGTCTAGATTTGAATAGAACATATTAGAGGCCTGACATTGTGAGTATGTTATAGAAAATGCAGATAGCAATTCCAATATACATTTTTCTACTGATATTAAAAAGTCACACTAAGACGGGAATATTACTGTTTTGCAAATTTTAATTACCCCAATATAAACTAGGCAGACTTGCATGTAGTGGAGCACAACAACAATTTTTAGACATAACCACTTTTTTTAACACAATGTATTAAAATACCAAGAAGGGAAGAGGCCTGTCTAGATTTAGTAGTTTGTAATAACCAGAATATTCTTCAGGAGTAAAGGTGACTGAACCAGTAGGGTATAGTGACCACAATAGAATTAAATTCATGGTGTTTTGGCAGAAGGCAGAAACTAAAACTGTTAAGTTTAACTTTAATTGAGCATATTTTAAGAAGAAGCAGCAAAGTCTCAAAGGGATAAACTGGGACAGCCTTTTAAGTGTGAAAACAGATAAGGAGAAGTAGAGCAGGTTTAAAAGCATTTTGCATCTTATTTTACACAAGTTCAACCTGAAATTTAGGAGTAGTTAAGAAGCTAAAGAATAGTCAAAAGTGGGTAAATATGGGTGGGGATTAAAAGAAAGCTGTAAAGGAAAAAATATCTGGAAAGGTGTACAAAACAGATAATCTTGTGCACCCTGTTGGGCATGAGAACAATGGTTAAAAAGGATATTATGAAACCGAAAAGATAGTTCGGGAGAAGTACTGAATAAAAGCTGAAATAGATTCTTTCAGTTCCTTAGCATTTAAAGAATGGTCAAGGATGAGGTAAAGTTAATTTTGAACACCCAAGTGTGACTTAAAATATGCACACAGTGAAATACTGTAAACATGAGTGTTGTTTTGTATGTGTGTGGTTTTTTTTTGGGGGGGGGTTCACAGTGACTGCGAAGGAGGTAATCAGTCAGTTGGAAATTATAAAGAACAAAGTGCTGCTTGGATTCAGAGAGCTAAAATCAAACAAATTGCCAGCACCAGATACCATTTTTCCTTGAATGCTTAAGGAGACTAGTGAGTGTATATATAAAAAATTAACATTCGTCTTTCGGAATTCACTGGAGAAATTCCAAAGTACTAGAAGAAAGCAAATATTATCTCGTCATATAAAAAGGATGATGAGTTAGATCCAAGTAACTGTACATCAGTAAGCTTAATATGCTTCACAGGTTAATTAACTAAAGAAATTATTAAGGAAAAGACTAAGCATCACATTGCTAAAACTGGTATGTTAGTGTGCTAGCAGTAGGGGTTCAAATGAAGAGACTGTGTTTTACTAATATGCTAGAAGTCTATGAAGAAGAAATAAAAGGATATGATCAGGGAGGTGCATATGCTGTTATTTATCTTAATATACACAATGCTTTTGATTAGCTACCACAAGAAAGGCTAGGCTGTGAAAGGAAACTTAGTAGAATTCAGTGATGTTAATCGTGGTGTCCTTCGGGAGTCAGAGCTGGGGCTCTTTAATTATTAATAATTAATCGAATCACTACCAATGGACATGGACAGAATTTGGACTTGAGCATGATTTATGGCAGATGAAATTTAATGTAATTTAAATGTAAAGTGTTATACATAGGAAGTAAAATGTTAGATGTAAATATGCAATGGGAGGTTGGAATTTTGAAAATACCCCTTATGAGAAGGGCATAGGAGTTCTATGTTAGGCTATATTGCATGATGTGTAGAGTACAAGTCAAAGAAGGTTATGCTTAAGGTATATTTCTTATCTGGTGTATTGTGTACATTTTTGGTCCCTTGGCTACCAAAAAAGACATAGTTCCATTAGAGAAAGTCTAGAAAAGATCACATAGATTGATTCTAAAATTGCAAGGTATGAATTATGAGAAAAAAAATTGAGGGAGTGAAAATCTTTCAGTTTAAGTAAATGGAGATCTTTTTTGTAATTTTCAAAGCAATTAGTTCAGTGGATTTTAAATTGAGTTTTTCACAGAGAACACTGGGATACAGATGGAAACTTGTTAGTGGTAAACATTGTGGAAACACTATAGAGTTTTTCTTTAAACAGAGAACCATGATGCATAGACTAATTTAATGAGAGAGTAGGACTTTAGGGACCTTCAAAACTAGACTTAAAGATATGTTGGAGGAAATTTGGTGGATAGTACTGGTAAGCCTTGTTGTTTAAAAGGCACTAGATCCCCATTCTTACACAGCAAATGGTCTCTCCATAAAGAAGACAAAAGCCCTGATTTAGGTACTGTACATCATTCTCTGAATTTCCACAGTATGCAACAATTTCAGAAAAATATCTTTTAAATATACTGTATATCATCAATATGATAACTAAATTCATTCAGCACTCTTATATGGTGGCTGAGAAGTGCAAAGTGGCTTTCTGCTTATAACCTGTTGTGCACACTGTCTATGGTGTGTGTGAAAGTGAGTGCCAACAATTCAAAGACAGTTCTCATGATATGTAGGAGTTATAAGTATTTCTTATTACTAGGATTTTGCCTTTATTCAGTAAGAAAGTGATCTTTTTAATTAACTTATGAGTTAACGTGTTCTGTCTACTGTAGCTGTTTATTGTTGGTCACTATCAATGAGTCTTGTCTAATTGAAGCCGAGGTCTTTAGTTGATAGTAATAGTTGATGTAAATGTTTGGGTAGTAAGATTTTCAGTTTTGAGTGTTGTGTTCTTTGCAGAGCAGCTGCACGTCACATATAACATGGTGATTAACAACTAAACCAGAAGAAAGTGATACTTAAAAATTCCAAACATTCCGGTATCTATCTATATATATAATTCACTAAGGCAAGACACCCATTGAAAGCACGCCGGAAGGGGCATGGATTCACTATGCCGCCGACAAGTAAGACACCTATGGCGCAAGCAGGAAGGAGCCACGCCCACCAACTCCAAGACCATTGGATACGACGACAACTCGCAGAGCCACGCCCACCAACTCGGACGCGACGACACAGAAAAAACGGCGTCATTTTTATTCGTCTGTCGTAGAGGCCACATGCACCTCCGAGCCACGTCGACTGTTCATAGAGGCACGTTTCTCGCGGAGGTGAATCGCCATATGCAGCGTGTAAAATGGTTTGCGAGGGGTATCCCATATGTTGGTTCGTTCTGTGCATTGTTACAATGTTGCTTTTCTTGCTGATTTATTACATTACCGATTTTTCAAATGTTAATTTTCTCCCTGTGCTTAAAAATCATTTAAAAACCAGCCTGATTATGCGACGTATGGTCTGCCGTGGGTTGGCTAGTCTATATATATAATTCACTAAGGCAAGACTGTTCATAGAGGCATGTTTCTTGTGGAGGTGAATCGCCATATGCAGCGTGTAAAATGGTTTGCGAAGGGTATCCCATGGGATCCTTAAAACAATCCTTTACAACTGAAGTTAAAACACAATGAAGTAAGCAGTCTTTAAAAAACGAGTTTTCGGTTACGACGCACGACCGCGTGCACCATAGCAAACTGTTTTACACGCTACATACAGCAATTCGCATCCACGACAAGCATGCGTCTTCTTAGATGTTCCTGCAGGAACACGGAAGACGTGAGTCACAGGTGCATCTGGACTGTGCAAAGACGACAACGACTCAAGTGATGAGTTGGAGGTGGGCACATGAGCAGGCAGTGCATACTGAACAATAAAATTGGCAGACTAGCATGACGGAGGGAGCGGAATGGATGTCCTTCTCCTCTCCTCCCGTTCCACCCTCAGCGCCGTCCACCTCCATCCAAAACCGGCCTGATTATGCAGCATATGGTACGCTGCGGGTTGGCTAGTTTGTGTATATTTTTCAAACTGAAGCAAATTTTCTAAAAAAAGAGCAATTAATTATTAATGCACACAGGCACATTTCTTCTCACTCAAAACCCCCTATTGATCAAATGGATTCAAATGCAGGTATTCACCTCTCTTGAACCAATAAAAATACAGTTACTGTCACACTAAGACATATCTTTTTTTTCTGCCTTCTTTTTCTGTTCATATCAATTCACTAATCAAGTTGACCGGCGCATTACTCTTATAATATTCTTAAATAATCTCAATTATTACAAACAGTAGTAATTTTCATCCATTCATCCCTGTTTATCCTTCTCATCTAGTTGGCTATTGGTTGAACCAGTTCCTTTGCTGGGAATACCAACATGGACATAGCATCAGTTCAACAATACAATTGTACTGTGACAATTTAGAGAAGCCATTTATCCTAACACACACATCTTTGGATTGTCACTGGAAATCCAGAGAATTCAGAAGAAAATTCAACCTGACACAGAAAGAACTTAGGAAAAAGGAAAAAAAAATGGCTCACATATTGTTCAGTTAAAATTATACTGTATATCATTTCAAGCATTTATGAAACAGATTTGGTACTTGTAACTAGGGAATAACCTAGATGTATGTCTTATATTTAAAAAAAAAAAAAACAACAACAAACACCTTTTTTGAAAAGGTACTGATCAGTTTAGGACTAGCATTATATCCTCTAAAGTTTATATATTTAAAAATGTGGTAATTCTTTGAAAGTTAAATGCTTAGTTCAGAAATGTTTATATCTTAAAGCAGCATGCCAAAGAGGGATGGACATTCTGTACTA
>JANRMT010062806.1:20946117-20957148 GCA_026402145.1 Polypterus bichir lapradei
CCATTACTTGACCCTGCCTGATTGCTCTGTCTGAGTATAAGAGAGTGGTAGATCCCACCACAATAAATAACCATACTGTTCCTGTTTCAAGCAGAATAAAGCTGGTTTTGCTAAAGTTCTGAGAATCAGCTTCATGTTTTGGGTGCAAGACAGGGACTCACACATCACATGGTACCAGGAGTGGGGTCCTTGCATTGATGGATCCCCAAGAAGTACAGCAAAACCCAGAGCAAGATGAGGCTCTGAAGGTTGCCCCTGCCTTGGCACGGCCACTAGATGTGCTGCCAAAGATGGCTCCCTCAGATGAGCCAGAGTGTTTCCTATTCTGCTTTGAACATATGGCAACATTGATGAGCTGGGACAGGGGAGCCTGGACAGCTATTTTAACCCTGTTTTTAACTGGTGAAGCCCTCCAAGCCATACGGAATCTCCCACCCCACCCAAGGGCTCGATGATTATGACTACCTGAAGCAACAAATCCTCCTCTGCACGGCTGTGAGCCCGGTGGTCAAGGGACATCAGTTTCAGCTGTGGTATATTGATCAAAATCGTCCTGTACGAGGACAGATCCAAGGCTTACTGGACTTGATATAAAACTGGATCCACAGAGATTCTTTGAAGCGCATTGTGGAGAAGCATGCTATTGATGCAGTCATGTCAGGGATAGACAAGAGCCTTTGTGATGAAATGCTATGGAACGACATCCACTCGCTGCTGGATCTGAACCACACAGTAGAGAGGGCACACGTCACCTGGAAACAATGGGGCTACCCAGGATTGTCCCTGATTTTGATCCAGCCAGCACAGACCTTCAGAGTCACCAGCGCCATGAGTAGCAGATGCCAGAGTGTGAACACCATAGTGCGGACTAAACGCAGCTGCTTTTGCTGTGATCAACTGGGATAGCCGTCTCGGGAGTGTTACCTCCCATCTGTGCAAACAATGGCTATCGGTCTGGCCCAGGTATGTGGCTCACAAGTTTCCCCCAAGATGTTAAAGAAGGACAATTTTAAGGTCTCTATTACGTTGGCCATATTGGAATTCTCCGCACTGTTGGACTCTGGTAGTGACCGCTGTGTAGTCCACCGTGACTTGCTCTGGCAGACCCCTTATAGGGCCACAAACATCCGCTGTGTCCATGGGGACATTAAAACATACAAGACTATATTACTCCCTCTGAAATTTAAAGGGAAGAACTTTAAGGTTTGGACTGCAATATCAGACACCTCACCCTGGCCACTCCTAATAGGAAAAGGGAATGCTCTCTTCCCACGTGTCTTGGCCACCAGCTTCATGTTTTTGGGTGCAAGACAGGGACTCACACATCACATGGTACCAGGAGTGGAGTCTTTGCACCGATGGATCCCCAAGAAGTACAGTGCCTACCCCCATAGTGGATAGAGAGGGGCTCGCCACAGACAATGTCAGTCAAGGAAACGGGTTTGAAATTGAACCAGAATTGTCCAGTGAGCAGAGGGAAAAATCCTCAAATGAAGACCCGGGACAGCTGGCAAGCTTTTCCACGCTGTCGCACGTACCAACAGTCTCTACAGACCGGACACTTAATATAGAACTGGACAAAAACAAAATAGCAGTGGGAGGTGAGTGCGATTCTGCATCAAACACGGAGGAAGCAGTGACTGCCATCCAGGCGGAGTTTGCTTGCCTACAACCAGTTGATAACAACTTGGATTTTGCATTCAGACAAGCCCACGTCGCAAATGACTCTTACTATCTAGAGAGAGAGGACCCAAATTTTAAAACACCACATTTTCCCCTTAAGTATGGTTTTCTGTATCGGGTGATTTCTGATTGCATGGGTGATGGGCGTATCAAGCAGCTGGTAGTACCAACTGAGCATAGAGAGAAGGTTTTAAACATTGTTCACAGCCACGTTTTGTGGGGTAACCTCGGCGCGGAAAAGACGTATTTCAAAACGCTTTTATTGGGTGAATATGGGCTGGGATGTGGAGCGATTGTTTTAAGGACTGTCCCAACTGTCAAATAGTTTCTGCTCAAAGACCCGCCCAGGCACCCCTTGTACCGATGCCTCTTTTAGACGTCGCCTTTGAGAGGGTAGGATTAGATATTGTTGGACCACTTCCCAGGAGTAAAAGTGGCTTTCAGTATATGCTTGTATTAATTGATTATGCTTCAAGATACCCAGAAGTAGCAGTGCTGTGAAGGGTGGACACCAAAGCTATTAGCAAAAGCACTACACACATATTGGTATCCCTCGCGAGATTCTCACTGATCAGGGCACACCCTTTATATCTTGCATCATGAAGCAGTTATGCGAAAGTTTCAGAACTAAGCAGTTACACTCCACGGTCTATCATCCACAGATGAATGGCCTGACTGAACTATTTAATAAAACCCTAAAGCAGATGATTCGGCGGGTAGCCCATGATGATCCAACTGATTGGGATACAGTGGTCCCTTTCTTCTTGTTTGCAGTCCGGGAGACCCCGTAAGGGTCAATTGGAATGAGTCCCTTTGAACTATTATTTGGCCAGCAACCATGCAGGGTATTGGACATTTTTCGGGATGAATGGATGGAAAATCGCGAGGTGCCCCCTAGAGGGAGGTTTGTCGACCAAGTCGATTCGTTGCAAGAACAGGTTGCCAGATTGTCCTCTATTGTGGTGGAGCATCAGCAGTGTGAGCAGGAGGCACAAAAACATCATTATGACCAGACAAGTAAATTCCGTGAGTTTAAGAAGGGAGATTGTGTGCTGGTGTTGATCCCATCCGATCCATATGAAATTCGGGCCAAATGGCAAGGGCCGGCAGTTATAGAAGAGCGTATGTCCCCTGTGATTTATAAAGTCAGAATTCCAGGGTGGCGGTAACCTGCACAAATTTTGCATGTTAATCTTTTACAGGAGTGGCACGACCGTCACAAAGTCCTAGTTACGTTTGCAGCATCCCCCCAGACTGAGGTTGCTATTGGGGATGATTTAACTGACACCCAGAAAGCAGAATTTCTATTTCTGATTGCGAGGAACTTGGACATCTTCTTGACAACGCTTGGCCGGATGATGATTGCAGAACACAAGATTTTCACTCCATCCACTGTTACTTTACAGGTGCCCCTGTATCGCCTACCAGAGGCAACAAGAAAAGTGATACACGAGGAAGTCCAACAGATGCTCCAATTAGGCGTTATTTGGTCAAGCAAAACGAAGCCCAATTGTACTTGTCTCAAAGTCTGATGGTACAGTTCAGTTCTGTATTGATTTTAGGCATTTGAATAATATTTCCAAGTCTGATGCAAAAAGTTGTTGAAAAAGTCCAGGCATGCTTCATATATTTCCATGCTTGACCTCACGAAGGGTTATTGGAAGGTCCCCTTGGAAGAGTCTAGTTGTGAAAAGACCACATTCACCACTCCAGATGGGCTGTTTGAATTTACAGCAGTCCCTTTTGGTCTCCATGGTGCACCACTCACCTTTCAGTGAATGGTGGACCAGCTCCTGTGTCCACATTCCGCGTATGTGGGTGCCTATCTTGTGGATATGGTAATTTTCAGTAATGACTGGGAATCTCAACTTGTCTGCCTTCAGGCGGTGCTTCACAATTTACAGCTAGCAGGGTTCATGGCCAACCCTAAGAAGTGTAAGCTGGGTATGTCAGAAACCCACTATCTGGTATATTCCACGGGGAATGGTTTACTCCAGCCTCAAATGGAGAAGATGGGAGAGGTGCTTGCATATCCCCATCCCAAAACGCAGAGGCAGATTTGTGTCTTCCTTGGCCTCATGGGGTATTACAGGCAGTTCATTCCCAATTTTGGTCATCGGGCTGCCCCCTCACTGACTTGACAAAGGGCAGAAAGAACCATAGTGTTGTCTGGATCAACGCCTATAAGAGAGCTTTCACGGACGTAAAAGCCGGTTTATTTTTGAAGGAATTTATTCTGCAAACAGATGCTAGCACTTTCAGTTTAGAAGCAGTACTCTCACAATTTTGTTCATTATCTATATATATAATTCACTAAGGGCACACAAGACACTGAGCACAAGCAAGACACAGAGGGCACCCAAGACAGTGAGCGCAAGCAAGACAGAGCCCCGCCCTCCAACTCTAAGACCATGGGATACGCTCGACAGAGTCCCGTCCGCCAACTCTAACCTTCCTACCGTGTCATGGGATATGCACGACAGAGCCACGCACGCCAACTGTAACCGTCCTCCCGAGTCCAGCGTCGCTCTCGAGGCACGCAACAACTCACCAAACACAGCCTCAGTTGCTTTCGTCTGTGCAAAAGTCCACATGCACCTCTGAGCCACGTTGACTTTAGTTAGAGTCGCCAACTCTAACTAAGGGCAAGCAAGACAGAGAACACACGCAAGACAGAGAGCCACGCCCACCAACTCTAAGACCATGGGATACACACCAAAGAGCCCCGCCCGCCATCTGTAATCCTACTTCCGCGTACACTGTCGCTCTCAATCAAACAGCAATAATTAGCAAACAATCAAAGATAACTGGCAGTAACAGTGCAAAACTCACAATTGGTATGCCAGTTTGAAAAGATAAATTTTGAGGGTAGTTTTAAAATGTGTCATTGAATCGAGCTGATGTATATGAGAGAGAACAGAATTCCCGAGTTGAGGAGCACTATGAGAGACGCTCGAGCTCCTATAGCACAGAGTTTGATGTGTGGTACAGAAAGTACAGCTGCAGATGAGAATCAGAGTGAGCGAGACGAGTGTTCAGTCTGTAGGAGATCAGTGAGGTTGTGGAGAGCTTTAAATGTTAAGAGCGGTATTTAGTATTGTTAACAGGGAGCCAGTGAAGTTGATAGAGAATAGGTGTAATATGTTCAGTGGATTTAGAACAGCAGGTTATTATCCTGGCAGCAGAATTTTGAATAAACTGTAAGCGATGGATACGTTTTTGTGGGATGACAGATAGAATACCATTACAGTAATCTATACATGAGGTGACTTGGGCATTAACCAATACTTTAGTACTGTGTTGCGTAAGAACAGGACGAAGTCTAGAAGTGTTTCGGAGATGGAAGAAAGCAGTTCAAGAAATGTTACTTATACGGGAGGAATTATTTAATAATAATAATTATTATTATTATTATTTAATAATTGCCATTGCTAGTGTATAAATGGATATAAATAATTGCATGTAAACGATTCGCCAAAATCTGTTCTATGTAAATGATACTGTTTAAAACGTTGTTGTTTTATTCATCAGAAAATCCGGTTTCCACGTCTACCTGTGTTAGTTTAAATGGCACATTTACCACTCGCAATAGGGCGGACGCGCTGACTTATCGTGTCGACTGGGCAACACAGTGAATGCGGCATCTATCTATATATGTCTATGTTTTCCGTAGCCTGCTCCAGGAAGGTACTCTCTCGACCATTTATGAGGGGCCAAACAGGCCATAAATCATATATTTCTGTGTGTAATCTATTGGTTTACATGTGAACACTATTGGTTTATGAATATTTACTATCGGTTTGCATGCATACTTAATTGGTTTGCGTGCGTACAATACTGGTTTCATTCATATGAACTATATTGGTTTGTGTCCGTATATTATCGGTTTGTGCGTGAACTATATCCGTTTGTACGTGCATACCACTGGTTTGCATATGAACTATATTGATTTGCGTGTGTATATCACTGGTTCCAGTACGATTTGTTATTGGTTTGTGAGTGAACTGCATTGGTTTACGCTTGCATGTTATCGGTTTGCGTATGAACTATATTGGCTTGTGTTCTGTGTCAGTCTAACAATGGATTTGCGTATGCACTATATTGGTTTCATGCACGTCTTATACTGGTTTCATGTGGGTAACCTGTCGATTTTGCTTTTGAACTCTATTGGTTGTACAGTATGTGTGTACTATGTCGGTTTCGCGTATGAAACTTATTGGTTATGCGTGCGCACACTATCGCAACTCTGTGTATGAACTATATCGGTTCTGCGTGTGAACTATATTGGTTGTTCACGTGATCTTCAGCGGAAATGGGCGGGGCAAGAAACAGGACCTCAGGGACCGGTAGAATCATGGTGTGTAAAGAGAAGTGTCTAGGAGACGCATCCGCGTTTAAACGGCACTATATATTTTTTTCCGCACAATACGTTTGCGAAATGACTTGGTGGTAATTATTACTATTTAACAGAATCTACCCTTGAGTCTGTAATGAACGCAAGGCTGAAGTTAGGTACGTATTGGGCCGTCTTCTTATTTGCTTCCAGGATCATGTTTGCTCGCACCCAGCCGCAGTACTTTTTCACACAACCTTTGAAACCAGTTATTCATTCTGAAAGCAAAATATTCTACATTTACTAACGCCTTTATCCAACATACAACATTTAGATACTACTGGTTAGATTCGCTCAATGCCCCCCGCGTCGCACAGACAGGTGAAGTGACTTGTTTATGGTCACACAGTGTCATTATCAGGTCTTGAACCCACGAACTCAGTTTAAAAGTGCAGTCTTAAACACTACGCCACAATGCTTGCACATCTACAACGTGTATATTAATTGGCATAATATAAACTTGTCCAGGACAGATTCCATTGTTAAAGTTGAGTTTAACATTTTCAACCCGTTCAAGTTTTGGTTGAAAATCTGGAATATTTATTTTTTCAAATAATGGATCAGTTTGCGGATTAATGTACACACTGTAGAATATTTTGCCTTGCTGTTAATATAGAAGGAGAAGCTGGTTTGTGAATAAGTAGCTGACTGCAAGCTTATACTGGATGTGGCTAGAAGCGAATAAAAAGGCAGCTGAATGTGCACCTAACTTAAAAATAATTACCATCAAACTCCTTTCACAAACATACTGTGACATGCAAAAGTATTCAATCCCCTTGAAAGTTGTCATAATTTTATGCAAGACAAAATATTTGTACACATATTTATTCATTCAGTATTTTTTCTTATGCTGTAACAAAACATTTCCAAAGTCAAAATAAACTATTTTATGTAGACATTTAATTGAAGAAGAAAATCCCCAAAGTTAGTGTTTACCTAAGTGTTTAAACCTCTGTGCTTTGGAAGCTCCAGGTTTTCACCATTGACAAATTAATTGCAAAGGTGGCAGACATTTGACAGAAAATGGATGGATATTAAACATAATGAGGTGCTACTTTCACTCTGGATATAAAAAGCCCCCTTTGTAGGGGCCGTAGTCTTTGGTGGACAGTCTGAAAAAATGAAAAGAGAAGCATTCTGCTGATGTGAGAAACAAAGTTATTGAAATGCACAAGGTAGCAGGAAATAATTATAAAAATATCAAGAGTTTGATGTCACATTGTGCACTGCTGGATCCATCATCAGAAAGTGGAGGGTTCATCACAGCATCCAGACTCTTACTAGAGCAGGCCGTCCCTCAAGACTGAACATCAGAGTTAGACACCAACTGGAGAGAGAGGAAACTAGAAATCCAACCGTCACTCTCAGATGTTTGCAATGCTTTTTGGCTGAAACTGGAGTGAAGGTTCAGGGGTTCACAATTTCAAGAGCTCTCCATTAAACAGGCCTCTACAGGAGGGTGGCATGAAAGAAGCCATTCCTTAAGATGGTCCACATAAAAGCACATATGGCGTTTTTCCAGTTAAATGTGGGTAGAAGGGTTTATAGTCAAATGAAACCAAAACAGATCTTTCTTCTCAGACTTCAAAGAAGGTACAGAATGTGTGGCGTAAAACAAACACTGCCCATGCCACAAGAAACACCAGACCTACAGTGGAATATGGTGGTGGCAACATCTTGCTATGGGGATGTTTTTCATGTGCTGGGACTGAGAATCTTGTCAGAGTTGAAGGGACAATAGATGGGCCCAAATACCACACAATATTGCAGGAGAACTTGTTCCAGTCTGCTATGAATTTAAACCTCGGGAGAAGATTCATCTTTCAAGATGACAATTACCCTAAACATTAGACCAAAGTGACACTGGGATGGCTCAAAAACAGACAGGTGAATGTTTCGGAGTGGCCAAGTCAAAGCCCTGATCTTAACCCTGTTGAGAATCTGGGGAACTGTTTGAAAACTGCTGCTCAGAGATACCATCCCACCAACATAGAGGGTACCTAGGGATAATGCCAAGAAGAATAGGGAAGAATCACTCCTGAGCAATGTGCAGAACTGGGGCATATATACATACCCCAAAAGAATGAAGGCTGTTACTGCAGCAAAAAGGTTCTTGACAAAGTATGAATGTGTTGGGCTTGAATACTTAGGCAAACAATCACTTTGGAGTTTTTCTTTAGTTATTTGGAGTTTGATAACGTTTTGTTACAGCACAAGAGTTCACATTAAAAATACCAAATGGATAAATATGTGGACAAATCTTTTGTCATGCAGAACATTAGGATGACTTTTAAAGGGATTGAATACTTTTGCACGTCACTTTATGTTTGTGAAGGGCTTGGTGGTAATTCTTTTTACCAGTATTTTCCCTTAATTCTGAAATGCTCACAGGGCTGAAGTTAGGTACGCATTCGGCTGGCATTTTATTCACTCCCAGTATAAGCTTGCAGTCAGCTACTTATTCATACAGCTTTTGCAAAGCAGCTTCTTATTCTATTATAACAGCAAGGCAAAATATTCTACAGCATGTAAATTAATCAGCATCATTACAGACTGATCCATTATTTGAAAAAATAAATATTCCACATTTTGGTCCTGCACTGGTCAAAATTGTTAAACTCTAATTTAACAAATGAATCTGTCCTGGACAAGTTTATATATGCCAATGTCACAAAACTATGAAAATTAAGGTGGCCCAACGTCATTTAACACTTTACAGTGCCCATTAAATATCACAGTAAATCCCATTTATCTGATATTGAAGTGGGAATACATTGTCAGTTTCACCCTGATACTCGCACTGGGCAGAACAAAACTCCGCTGCATCTTAAAAAAACGTATCTGTCTTTTCACAAAACTGTGAAAGGTAAGGTGGCCCAATATGATGTAACTGACCCATGCAGGTCCTAAATGTTAAATGTTTAGCTTTTCAAAGAATTGACACGTTTAGTCAATTAATATACACGTTATAGATGTGCAAGCATTGCGGTTTGGGCTTTGCACTTTCAACCCTTTGTTCGTGGGTTCAAGTCCTGAGACTGACACTGTGTGACCCTGAGCAAGTCACTTCGCCTGTCTGTGCGGTGCGGAGTCGCCGGACATAATAAATCTAACTAGTAGTAACTAAATCTTATGTTGCATAAAAACGTCAATCGTAAATGTTGAATATTTTGCCTTTAGAATAAGTAACTGTTTTGCAAATACTGTGTGAACAAGTACAGCTGCGGGTTGCAAGTAAGCATGTAGATGGGACCGAATAAGAAGACGGCCGAATACATACCTAACTTCACCCTTGCGTTCATTACAGACTCAAGGGTAGATTCTGTTAAACAGTAATAATTACCACCAAGTCATTTCGCAAACATATGGTGCGGAAAAAATATATAGTGCCGTTTAAACGCAGACACATCTCTTTACACTCCGCGACTCTACCGGCCCTTGAGTTCCTGTTTCTTGCCCCGCCCATTTCCTCTGAAGATCACGTGAACAACCAATATAGTTCACACGCAGAACCGATATAGTTCATACACAGAGTTGCGATAGGGTGCGCACGCATAACCAATATGTTTCATACGCGAAACCGACATAGTGCACACATACAACCAATAGAGCTCAAGCGCAAAATCGACAGGTTGCCCAAATGAAACCAATATAGTGCATACGCAAATCCATTGTTAGACCGTCACAGAACGCAAGCCAATATAATTCATACGCAAACCGATAACATGCAAGCGTAAACCAATGCAGTTCACTCACAAACCAATAACAAACGTACTGGAACCAGTGATATACACACGCAAATCAATAAAGTTCATATACAAACCAGTGATATGCACGTACAAACGGATAATATACGGACACGAACCAATATAGTTCACATGAATGAAACCATTATTGTACGCAGGCAAACCAATTAAGTATGCATGCAAACCGATAGTAAATGTTCATAAACCAATAGTGTTCACACGTAAACCAATAGATTACACACAGAAATATATGATTTATGGCCCCTCATAACCATTGGCATTGGTTTCGCTCCTTGCCATTTTCGTTATACTTCGACAGTGGTTTCCTAAGCCTTTGTTATACTGAATTTCTTTCTCACCGTTTTCCGTTCCTATTCTTACACCGCCGTATGATACGGCGGGCTTCGGCTAGTTATTATTATTTTTATTATAATTTTAAGGGGGATGAACATCTCATCACATTTCTCAGCAGGAAGCTGCTACCCAGAGAGAGTAATTATTTGACTATTGAAAAGGAGTGGTTAGCAATTAAGTGGGCGGTGGAAGCCCTCTGTTACTATCTCTGGGAACGATGGTTTACCCCGCTGACTGACCACAACCCGCTGCAATGGCTGTACAAACAGAAGGATATGAACGCCCAATTCACCCGGTGGTCTATCAGTTTGCAAGCTTTTGCTTTTGATGTTTGCCACCATCAATACTGCACACACCAATACTGACGTTCTCTCCTGCATAGCCAAGCCTGAATTGGACTGACTTTGCCCACACCCGTGTGGACAAAGCTGAGGTGGGGGAGATGTAAAGTTTTTAAACTCGTTTGGGACTCACCTGAATGAGACGACACGCCAATGGACGACCAGAAGTGTGATCACATCTATGGAAGACAGTTTATCAGTTGCGAGGGTAATCGCGGGCTCCCAACGCAGAAGCAGCTTGCAGCTAAAGCAGATCCGAGTCGATCACGGTTGTGGTATAAGACCTTGTCATCATTGGTGATGTAAGGAACATTATAATTGCAGGGAACAGGATTACTTGGCCACTAACCTGGCCACAACCCTGCGTGATTGCTGTGTCTCCGTTTAGAAGAATGGTAGATCCCGCTAAATAACCATGCTGTTCCTGCTTCAAGCTAAATAAATTTGGTTTTGCTAATGTACTGAGACTCAGCCGCTTGTTTTGGGGTGCAACACAGGGACTCACACGTCACTA
>JANRMT010062806.1:20978035-20988090 GCA_026402145.1 Polypterus bichir lapradei
GCGTGCGTGCGTGCGTGCGTGCGTGCGTGCGTGCGTGCGTGCGTGCGTGCATGCATATATATGCATGGTATGGAGAGTTAGGGTTGGATGGTTTGGGTTTTTGGTTGCTTATTAAAGAAATATAATTGTAAGCTAGCCATCTAAGTAATAAATGCAAATAGTTTGTATCTAGCTGTAAGCCTGGTGAAGTTAGACAGCTATGTTAGTGTGGTTCTCCTGCCTTGCTTGTTTTGTGTAATTTTCTTGCTTGTTTTGTGTAATTGTGTGTTGTGTGTTTTGACAAAAAATGGAGCCTGTTTTTATTTAGCTGATTTAGTTTTTTTGTGTTTTGTCTCCCTCTCTTTCACTTGTATGTGGCCTATTTATATATCCCTAGACTTTTTGGTAGGTCGTAACATATTGGGGGCTTGTCTGGGATCTTTGAATATTTTTGTGCACTTTGAGTTACAATTAGCTTTGTTTTGGCCAGAGTGGTTTTGGTGGTCTTGTGTTGACTTTGGAGTTGAATTTATTTTTCTCTAAGTGCTTTAGTATATTCAAAAATAATTTTTTTTGAGAGCCTTTTTAAAGGAGATGTGAAATATCAAATCGTTGTTCCTATTTTATTTCAGTTAAATGTGTTATATGTTGCCCATGATCATTGTTTAGCTGTTCATTTGGGAATAAAAAAAAAAATGTGACCAAATACTCAGGCATTTCTACTGGCCAGGGGTATGGTCAAATAAACGTTATTGTGAAACATGCTCTGTTTGTCAAATGGTTGGAAAACCAAATCAAAAAATTCCCTTAGCTCCACTGTATCCAATCCCAGTAATAGGGGAACTTTTTAAACATATTGATTGTGTTGGTCTATTGCCTAAAAAAAAAATCTGGAAATCAGTATTTATTAACTATTATGTACAGGGCCACAAGATATCCTGAGGCTATTCCTGTAAAAAAAAATTACTGCCTGTTGTTGTAAAGGCTTTGGTGAATTTTTTTTCTATATTTGGTTTACCTAAAGTTATAGGTCAGATCATGGGTCTAATTTCATGTCTAAATTGTTTGCCCAAATTTTACAGCAGTAAAGCATAAAATATCAAGTGCCTATCCTCCGGTTCCATCAGACCCTGAAGTCTATGCTGTGTAATTATCAGTTTGAGAGAGACTGGGATGAGGGTATCCCTTTTGTATTTGCTATAAGAGAGGTAGCTCAAGATTCTCTAGGATTTAGTCCTTCAGAGCTTGTATTTGATCATACTGTATGGGGACCTTTAAAGTTGCTAAAAGAGAGATGGACATCTGAAACTTCAGCTACTACTAAAAACTCATTGGATTATGTTTGTGATTTTCGTCACAAACTGAACTATGCTTGTGAAATAGCTAAAAAAAAAAACAAACTTTGGAGTCCTCTCAAAGAAAAATGAAGCGCTATTTTGATAAGAAATATGTGAGTCAAAGTTTTCAGCCAGGGGATAAAGTATTAGTTCTATTTCCTGTCCCTGGTTCTGCTTTGCAAGCTAGTTTTTCTGGTCCTTACGTAATTGATAGAAAAGTGAGTGAATGGGATTATCTCCTCCATACTCCTGATCGTAAATGTAAAACTAGATTATGTCATGTTAATATGTTAAAACTGTATTAAGGTCGGGTGGAAGATTGTTTAAAGGATAAACGGAGTTAAGTTGGGTGGCCTTGAAACCTCAGTGGTGTTAGCTGTGCCTATCACATCCGAGAATGGGTTATCTATGTGCTATGCACATGTTGTGAGCAGCAAGTTATCAAATCCTAAAATATTATGTAATCTTCAAGAGTTTCTTATTTATCTGAATCTGAGCGTGCTGATATTGTAAGTCTTATAACTACTCATTCTGGGCTATTTTCTGATGTACCTACTTGTACAAATGTGTTATCATTAAATTGAGGTAAACCATGTATAGCCAATTAAACAGCATGCTTATAGGGTTAATCCTGTTAAATGTTTACTTATGGGTAAAGAAGTTGAATATTTGTTGGAAAATGGTCTTGCTGTTCACAGTAGTAGTCCATGAAGTTCACCATGCATTTTAGTACCTAAGACAGATGGGACTTATCGGTTTTGTACTGATTACCGAAAGGTAAATGCAGTTACTAAACCTGATTCATTCCCTCTTCCAAGAATGGATGATTGTATTGATAGAGTTGGCTCGACTTGCTACGTGAGTAAATTTGATCTGTTAAAAGGGTATTGGCAGGTGCCTTTGACTCAACGTGCTTCTGAAATTTCTGCATTTGTTACACCGGATTGTTTCCTTCAATATAAAGTGATGGCATTTGGAATGAGGAATGCTCCTGCCACATTTCAACGACTAATGACAATTGTACTAGCAGGATTGCAAAATTGTGAGGCCTAGTTGGATAATCTAGTGGTTTATTCCAAAAGCTGGACAGAACATCTTCAGGCTATTAATGCTGTTTTTGATAGTCTTGAAAAGGCTAACCTCACTTTGAACTTGGCTAAATGTGAATTTGGACAAGCGGTAGTTACATATCTTGGAGGGCCATGGAAAGGTACGACCTCTTGATGCAAAGATTACTGCTATTGAAGAGTTCCCAGTGCCTAAAACAAAGAAAGAACTGAGATGTTTTCTGGGTATGGTTGGATATTATTGCAGTTTTTGTAAACTTCTCTAGTGTGGCGACACCATTGACTGATTTGAGTGTAAAAAGATCTTTTGAATGGAGTAAGGATTGCCAAAATGCTTTTGAAAATGTAAAATCTTTATTAATGACTGCTCTTAACTTAAGTTGCCATTTAAGCTGGACATAGATGCAAGTGCTTGTGTAACTGGAGCTGTTCTTCTACAGGAAGATGAGAATAGTAGAACATCCTATATGCCATTTCTCCAAAAAGTTCAACAAACACCAACTGCAGTATTCAACTATAGAGAAAGAGACTTTGTCTTTGTTGTTGGCCTTACAACATTTTGAAGTTTGTTGGTTCATCTGTACTCACTGTAATGGTTTTTACAGATCACAATCCTATTACCTTTTTAAACCGTAAGGGTGAAGGAAATTATAATTGCTGATGCTTTTTCTCATATATAGAAATTTATGATTAAAAGAAAAAAAGTATTTGTAGACTTTTTTTTTTTTTTTTATTAAATATAAAAGGGTGGGGATATATTACGACCTAATCGACTTTTGTTTTTAATACTCTAATTTGGTGTTTACCTTAATTGCGTCCTGCCCTAATTACCCACTTAAGTTGCTTATTAATTAATTCACCTGGGTTATGGGTGGGGTGTAAGTTTATAAATTAAGCTTCTCGTGTGTGTGAGCGTGAGCAAGGTATGGAGAGTTAGGGTTGTATAGTCTGGCTTTGGGTTTTTGGTTGCTTATTAAAGAAATTGTAAGCTAGCCATCTAAGTAATAAATGCAAATAGTTTGTATCTAGCTGTAAACTTAGTGAAGTTAGACCGCTATGTTCATGTGGTTCTCCTGCTTTGCTTGTTTTGTGTAATTTTTCTCCATATTTTGTGTGTTGTGTGTGGTTTTTTTTTTTTTTTTTTTTACAATAAATGGAGCCTGTTTTTATTTAGCTGGTTTAGTGTTTTTTTGTGTTTTGTCTCCCTCTCTCTCACTCGTGTGTGGCATATTTATATATCCCTAGACTTTTTTGGTAGGCTGTAACACCTCCATTCATGTATTTTCAAGTAAAAGCTAATTATGTACCAGGCTGGCCAGTTTCAACAAGTAAATGATTACACAAAGGCAAGACTTTACCCATCATGGAAACCAAGTAGCAAGTGACAGACTGCCTGTTCAATGACAGGTCTTCTCATAAAATCAACAACCTAGACTTTTTTTTTTTTTTTTTTATATATAAATTATTTATTTTGCTACTTGAAGATTATTCTTGTATTTTGTGGTGCTGAAGGCTACTAGCTTATCTGTTAAACTGTAGACAAAGAGATCATATTAGCAACTTACTTAACCTGCCAGTGCTCCAATTTTTGAAATATGGAAAATTAAAATATTACTAACTAAATGCAAATAAAGACCACACTATCGTTCTGATGGGTGGCATGGTGGAGCAGTGGTAGAGCTGCTGCCTCGCAGTAAGGAGACCTGGGTTCACTTCCTATGTGGAGTTTGCATGTTCTCCCCGTGTCCACATGGGTTTCCTCCGGGTGCTCCGGTTTCCTCCCACAGTCCAAAGACATGCAGGTTAGGTGCACTGGTGATCCTAAATTGTCCCTAGTTTGTGCACCCTGCCCGGGGTTTGTTCCTGCCCTGTGCAGGCTGGGATTGGCTCCAGCAGACCCTCGTGACCCTCTGTTAGGATATAGTGGGTTGGACAATGACTAACTGACTGATTATCTTTATGATGCCCATGTTTGTCAAATTACAATCCCTTCAGTGACATCAGAAGTCTTCCATAACACAACTCATTATATAATAAAACACAGAGCTTTAACGAGAAGTTCGTTGTTGGAGAAACCTTAGTTAAAAATGGCCAGTTTTTGTCAGCAATACACATGTGTACAAAGACTGAGTGAAAGAATGTTTACTTTCTGGGATTGTCATCACCTTGTACTGTCCCCGTTACTTTTAACAGTCCCTCAGATTGTATATTCTGGTTGCATTAAAATTTAATGTAGATGGATACTAAGATGATTGACACTCATAATCCGAACATAATTTCATGATATGAGCAAATACATACAGAAGAAAACTAACCACTTTCCTTAGCTATATCAGTTCTTTGGCTCACAGACACCTTAATTTGTTTCTCTTTCACTCACATCTATCAATTGTTTGAATTAGATATCCTTTCATATCTTGCTAAAATTTACATAGCTATGCTGCATCACAAGACTCATTATTCTCAAAGTTAGAAAAAAAAAATGACACTTTGCCACAAATTTCATGGTTGCTTTCCCATCTATCAATCTAAAATTCTTTAACTGGATTCCTGCTGCTCCTAAGAACACCTTTATGATTGACATCATTTTGCCACAGAGTGAACAATTTCAGAGCGGCAATAGCAGCCAGTCTCTAAATCCAGACTGAACCGAGAGTTTATCATCTCTCTTTAATAAAAATGCTCATAAAGGTTCCATTTTCCACTTGCAAACATTGCCATTAAAATTCTTTCTGCACCCAAATTGGGAGATAAAACAGAAATGTGATGGTCACTTAAGTTAGTGTGGCTGAACTGTTGCCAAAGGGATTACAAATGTGGCTCTTTATTTTAGTAGAGCCAACTACTCAGACTGGTGTCTGTTTCACCTTCAACGGTTTGCAGATGTACCCATGGAAAGGCAAAATACTCTTCCCTTATAAATTCGGCTGTGAGCCTTTTAATATGGAGCAGCAATTACTTTCGCCGGCCATTCCAAATGTTAAATGTACAAACTTTGGCCTGCAAGACAAACAGAAAGCAGAACAGATTCCCCCTGTTCTACTGGGCAATTTGTTTCTAAATTACTAGCTGTGCTGTGCAAACAGACACATTCCTTCTGCCTGAGGTCACTGGCTTGCCCTATTCAACTTCGGCCTGTGCTGGGGGTTTTCATGCCGGGAGGAGGGAGAGGCCCTTCCTCTACCCTTCTTTGTCAGTGGTACTGCTAGGAGCGCCATTCGCAGTTCAAACTCTTCCAAACAAAAGGTGGCACTGCATGCCTGAGGCCTGCAATGCTGGAGTACAGGAACTCGACCTTTGCTTTTCATGCCAAGTCTTTCCCTGACGTGGGTAACAATGGTGCTGAAACAGAATCAGGGCCTGCAAATAACCTGAAGCCTTGCAGCATTCACATGCTTGTTAGTTAAAATGATGACATGATTAACAGCTAAAAATAGACTAAGATTAACAAAAAAAATATTCTGAATACATTTTATAACCAAATTCACTCATATTTAATAGAACATTGGGAATGCACCTATACCTTTATGTGTGACTGATGCAAAACAAAAGGATTTAAACTTTAATAAGCAACAACAGGAGGCACGCTTATGTTTTGTCATCCACACAACATAACTTATGTACCCCACTAATAACCCCATTGGAGGGTTCTTAAGTTCACATGGATGAGTCAGGGCTGCATTTTGTACCACCAGTAAATACTAAAAGGAGAAGTGTAAATGCATTGTTGTTATGTCAACCCATTGAGATGTGCAAAATTTGTTACACTAGCTATGTTACCTGAGGTAGCAGAATAAATTTAAAAATATTTAATATTTGATATCTCTTGCCCTACATGTACCCTTAGCATTTGTCCTACACTCTTCTCGGTATCCTCGTGTGTCTCAACACATCTTGGTTGGAGTTTCTTGTATCTATCATTTTGAGGCATGTTGCTCAACTTGTGTCTGCATTTTGACTATCAGTAACGGCAAACAGTCCCCCCCCCCTTACCCACCATGAAAACAACATTTGCATTCTTGTCAATACTTTCTTTGTTTAAAGGTGACTTTCCTCTGTTTTCATGTGTGTCAATCTTCCTTACCCAGTGCTTTCTGTCTTGATCATGTTTCACTGACCAAACTGATTGCTCAGAAAGACCGGACACACATCCAGACATTAGCATTTTATTATATAGAATGGATCACAAAATTAGTAGGCAGGAGGTCTATAATAGAGTAATATTGTAAAAGTGAACAAATAAGACCAAGTGTACATTGATGGGATTGTATCTGCAATAATTACTACAAGAAACTGCAGAGTAGCCAGCACAAAATAATATATTCAGCAGGGGCAAAAAAATGTATTCATCCTAAATAGAGGCACTTGTATACAGTAATACAGGGTTATCCTTGATGCAGTCTTTTTCTTCTCCTTTGAGATGATGCAGGTATAACCTTTGAGGAATTACAGAGTGGGAGTTCAAATGAACATGAGTTGGGATAGACAGCTAATAAGTTTTCTTTGCTCTGGGCCATTAGGCATGGCTAGTGAGAAGTGAGGGCTTGAACTGTGGTGAGGCAGCATGATGTAATGACCATTGGGTTCTGATCTCCGCCTCTGAACTCAAGATGGATATGGAAATAGGACATAAATAATCAATGTCCACTACAAAACTGGGTGGGGTTAGGATGGGCGCAAGAAATCAGATACACGAAAAGAGAGGAAAGAAGAATGGAATGTGCGGACAAAGTTCAAAGTCAAATTACTGTCTCATATACAAGTAGCTAGTCTGAAATTTGTGCATCCTGTAAGGAAAGCCTTGGCAGGGCAATTTTCTATTACCAGTCTTCCATTGCAATGCTGTTTCGTTGATGGGGAGCATGTCATATTGTGACAATAGTCTATGCTTTCTTGATATGTAGGGCTCCTCTCTACCTTTGTTAATGACACATGGCTCAATACAAACTCTGAATCAATTTAAAATTCTCAACTTACTTAACCTGCTAGCTTTCTGGAACCAGAAACATTATTTCTTGTAAATGTTTACTACATACTGACATGAACCTGAGAAAGGAATGGAAAGAGGTTGCAAAGTCTCCTCAATATTGTTTATCACAAATAAATCTTAATTGTAATCTCAGATGTACAAGCAATGTAGGACCTTAAGCAGCACTGACAGTCATTAACCTGGACAAGAATTAAATTCAAGCTGACATCAAGGTGTATGATAAGACAAAGTAGAGTGATCAGCAAATTCAAGCTCAAGAACCAATGTAACATAAATCTATCAGAAGGGAATACTTTGATGAAAAGCCTCATCAAATTGTTTCAGAAAACATTCACAGCAAGGCACCAGTGGCATGCAAAACCAGATATGCACAGTATGTGACTGCAGAAAGCTGATCAAAGATTCAAGGTGTAGCTTGGACAACATGACTGCATTCTATATTCGTGTGTACTAACAGGTTTCAAGATACCTTTGAAAAAGCAGAAAAGGGTAAAATGAAAGATCTCAAAGCCCCTTTGAAAATGGCTTGAAATCTGTATACAAGACTTGATTAGATATAACTGCTGATACCATAACCTGTGGGGTGAAAATGGCATTTGGGAGACTTTGAAGGTGAATAGGTCAGAAGGCCTGGAGCCAGAAGAAAGTGGGCAACGGGAATTTGTGACCAAATAGATTGTGCCAAATCTCCTGAAAATCACTGGAGTTAAAGCATACGTAATGAAGGTTTAAGAGAAAAAAGCAAAGATTTTTCCAACTGTGAAGGTAAAAACTTTTTAAAGCACAGAACTGAACCAAAAAAGTGGGAAACACAGAACACTGCTGTGCCTGGCATCTTATGAAGAAAAATGATGAACATGTTGGGACATGTGGCGACTTGAGCCCTTTTGGATTTCTATCCTGCTAGACAGTCTATAATACCTTTCCGAAACAAATGAGAATGCACATATTACAGTAAAAGGAAAGATGTATATTGTAGGTTATATGGAGAGAGTGGCACCATGACATATATATCTAACAGGGAAGATGTTGGTGACAACTGCTTTATTATGATGGTCTTTTGAAAGATTTGTTGTAAAAACCAGGAGCAAAGAACAAATAGGCATGGGAAGTGATACAGATGACAAGGATGCTTGTAAGACATCTGAAGGTATCAACAGCATATGCAATAACAGCATAGTCTAGTTAGGAAGCTACTTCCTGCAGCAAAACTGAAGACTGTGATGCATAAAGATTCACAGTTGGATGTTCAAGTGAATCATTAAGGAAAACCACAACTTCGAGTCTTAACACACTAATCAAGCTGATGGTAATGTGGGACAAAAAAGTTAGAAAAAAATAGATACAGTATTAGGATCTTGTGACAGGTGAGGAGCAGGGCAGAAGAAATTATTATTTCTAGAAGAGGCTGAAGAGATTGGACTGGCAGGATGGGTGATGTTGACAGCTGTGTGGCTATTGAGAGGGGCAAGGAGGGGGCTTAGAAAGGCAGTAGTCCTAAAGTATACAGTATAATATGGAGACGGTCAGTCTGGAAAATAATATACATGGTATATCATTGACCTTCTCAATTAATAGAACATTAGAACAGTTGTGACAAGATCAGGTTATTTAGCCAGACAGACTTATCCATCATATTTTCCTTAGGCTGTGAAAGGTCCCTAAAGTCCTACACTTCACCGCATTAAAAAAAATTTCCAAAATTTCTACAAAATTTGCCCGAAATAAATTGTTTATAATTGTGTCCCTGTTTTTTTTTTAAAGTTATAGTATTACAGTTCATATCCACAGAACTAACTCCTTTCATTAATTTTTAAAACTTCGATTATGTCACCCTTTAATCTCCATTTGTTTGAGTTGGAAAAGGTTCAGTCTTTCTGCATACCTCTTAGCCTAGGTTGTTCTCCTCTGGACTTTCTCTAGCGCAGCTACGTTGTCTTTATAATACAGAGACCAAAACTGCACAAGATAATTCCTCATTAGTGTGTTATGTAACTTAAACATACTCTGCCTTGATGTCTATTCCACACAACGTGATGTGTAACCCTAACATTCTATTCACCTTCTTGATCGCTTCTGTAAACTGTCAAGATATAGATTAGGATGAGTCACCATGACTCCTAGGTATTTCTCATAAGGGGTACTTTGAAGTTTCAGACCTCCCATTGGGTATTCAAATCTAGTATTTCTATTATGTTTGCGTAATGTTTTACATTTATTTATATTATATTTCATCTGCCTTAAATTTGTACCAGCCTGTATGCTGTTTAAGTCCATTTGTAGCAATTTACATTCTACGTTTTTCCCCATTTATTGTATCATTTACAAACTTATTTCTATTCCTGTCCTTTTATACATTTTAAAAATAGCAGATGCCCCAGTGCTGGCCCCTCACACCATAACTCTTTGATTCCTGTATTTGAAACAATTTTGCACCCATCAGTGCTATATAAATAAAATGCATTGTTATCTACACACTAGTCCTGAATTCACTTCTTTTAGTTTGATGTTCAGTCTCTCATGTAGGACCCTATTAGTATTCTAAGCAAGTTTTTCTAGTTCAGGGATTCTAAACTGCCACAAATGCCTAGGTTTACTATATTTATATAACTGGAAAAAAGCAGGGCATGAATCACACTGTGAGCCAGTGGTCAAGGCTGAACCTGTAACCGTGTGGTTAAA
>JANRMT010062806.1:20993090-21083416 GCA_026402145.1 Polypterus bichir lapradei
AATGACAAAACAATTACATTAACAATCATGTTACGTTATTTTTAAAATTTTACCTTTTCTTTTTCATACCTTCTTTAACACACTACTTCTCCGCTGCGAAGCGCGGGTATTTTGCTAGTATATATATATATATATATATATATATATATATATAAAAGCCTACAGTATAGTACATGTTGTACTGTACTACTTTATTGCTTTTTAGGTTTCATATTTTGGATCAAACCGTACAAATTGACAGCACAAGGTCCCAAAGCCAAGCTTCCATACACAAGACAGATGAATAACAATTTAGTGCAGAAAACAATCTTATTCCTGTTTTTTCCATAATAATAGTTTAAGGCAGAGAAATGGGTGCAACTTAATTGTAAATTAGATGCAATGCAGGATATCTTCGAAAGCTAGGAACTGAAGAAACAGATGATGTTCCTAAATGAACTGAGTCATACATCAGTGGTTAGTGCTAGATTAGATACAATATTAAGAAAAAAAGATATTAATAGAAATTCTTGACCTTTTAAGTCCCAAATTGGATAATTAAATATCAGCCTAAACATTGCTACCATCAACCCATGACTGGATACATTTGATTGGACATTTAAAACAATTCAGATACTGAATGTGAATTGAGAATAACACAAGTTTCAGCGTCTTGCACCAAAGCTAATGCAAATTCCTAACTGATCATATAGGAAACTTTACCAGAATGCTGGGAGTTGAAAGTACAGTGAAGCATCCTGTAAAAAAAAAATCTTTTGGATTTTTTTTCATAATTATTACTCAGGCACTATGTAGTAGAGGCATAGGATTGATTTAATAGGATGCAATGCTGTGAATCACGCTGGATTGTATTACTGCTACTTCTCATTAGTAAATCTTATGTCAACTCAGAAAACACAGATGAATGAATTTGCTGTATTTGTGCCAAGCAGTCTTATCTATAGTTAACATATGGGAGAACCTGCTTTGCACTTTTCTAGCACATACACCATTAGTAATGTTTCCCATATGCAACAAGATCTGTGGTTCGGAGTTTAAGGTATCATTCATAACAAGCATGTGAATTTGTCCAGTGCACCTTACGTGTGTGATTTGGCTTCTCTGCTAGCTTTCTTGTCCAAAAATGCAATAAATCGCTAGATTTGACTTTAGTTTGGTTTTGTACAACATGCTTTTTTGAGCAAATGCTGACAGATCATTTAGAACTTTTGCTTGTTTTCTTAAATTTGTGTTTTTTGTATAGCAATATGTTTGCTGTGGTGACCCCTAAATGGAAGAAACGAAAGAAGAAGAAGTATTTTGGATAAGCATAGAATTTGTCATTTATCAGTTTTATGTGTCAAATGCTGTCTGTTTGACATGGAATACTGCCTTAATAAAATGTCTTTAAATTGTAATTTATGTTAAAATAATACCAGGGACTAATTTGAACATCAGATTGAGCTCTCTGTGGAAGCATTCACTGGCTCCATTTTTATGCAGTGGACAAGTACTGGACACAAAAATTTAAAAATGTTTAAAACAAAATTAGACAAAGCAATATCTTCCCTGTTTGGTTACACAATTCCTTCAACACTAGTAGAATATACAAACTGGAAAGTACATGGCAGAGCATCATCTCCAGAAAAAACGCAAAAGTGTGACAGTTAAGACACAGTCATCAACCAGATTTTGTTTTAATTCTTCCTAAGTTTTCGAAGACCAATGTAGTTTTTCATTTCAATTAATTTTTTAAAATTGCTTCCTGTTAAAACTCTTGATTCATTAAAAATCTTCTTTTCCCATTTCTCTGATCAAATAATTTACAAACTACCCCAAGTAAATACTCAAGTTTTCAAATACACTGATATTTTTTTCTCTGGATTGTATTAGAGTTATACACAAGGATTTTACTAACTGGTTTATTCTTCTATTTTCTTTTCTTTTTTTAATTAGCCACATGATAATCAGCAGACATAGGCGCCAATGACACTTCATCAGCCGCTCGAAGGTTAGCCTTGGTATTTACACTTTTGCTTGATATTTGCTAATTGGAGGTGTTAAAATGAGAAATACTTTGTGCTAAGTGCTAAAATTTTGCTGTGTTAATAAGTAAAGAAAATATAATGAAGCACAAAAACAAAGAAAATGAAGCATCTAAGCATCTGTCTGAATTCCACAAAAATATGAGATATTCAAATATATATTTCACTCACAGTACAGACTAAATGGAGGAAGGGGCAATCTAATTTAATAATTAGCTCAATTTATCATGGAAATGAGTGTTTGAGTAAGACAATTTTCTGGATTGAAAAATTCCAGCCAGACAAATTCCCTGACGAAAATATAAAGAACACCAGATAACAGAAAATGCTTGATTCCTATCTTGGCTGTAAAGTACCAATGAAAAAGTGTATCATACAATCTACTAATCGCATTTTAGGTGTACATTAAACTGTATTAGTTGTTGCTTTAACCTGGCCTGCATCACACAAATGCAACCACTTAGTAAACGACTATTTCCCTTTTGGTCTTGAGCATAAGTTAACAATAATTTTAAAAAATATGTGGATCCAGGATTTGTCTTTTAGGAGACAAGTGGACAGACAATTTCAGCCCCTGCCTTGAGAGCCATTAGAAATGTTTTTGCCTTTTACTCTATCTAGTAGAATATCCCATAAGAGAAAAATGATGCCTCAGATACAGAGCTGACTGCAGTCAACATATGAGGACAAAGCACAATTGTTCCTTCAAATGAAGACAAGCCATAGGATAGGGAGTCTCCCCCACAGAGCACTGCCTGGCATTCCTATGTCAAACAGGTAACAAAAGTCTGATCTATGTTTCCAGAGCAGGATAATATTTAGTTACATTATGTTTACACCAGAGACTGAACTCAACAAGCTTTTCAATGTGATGGCTAAAGCAGACTAAATGTGGGGTGGTTGTGCTAAGATTCCCATTTTGTATGAAAATTACACTTATTTTTCACTTACAAGTTGAATATTATTTGATGCTAATTTTAATAATTTTCTAAATGCTCAATAAAAATGTGTAGTCTGGCAATATTCCAATGTTAATTGCTTCATTCCACATCTCTACACACTACATTATGTAACCCTTAAGCTAAAATATCAGTATGCCTATAGTTTTCAAAAATAACTAATCTATAGATAACAGTCTTCCTATAGAGTAGCACATTCAAGCAGCAGAAACATGTGATCATTGTAGGATGCACAATCAAAGATTATAGACAGTGTATATTCCAAGTATAGAATTTAGCAAGACATGCAGTTGACATGAATTGCAGCCATATCAAAAGGAGCTTTATACGCTTTCCCCCAATTTACTGTGATTCAGGAATTGCCCTTGCATTGGGCATTACTCCTGTCATGATCAACCTATGGTGGACAACAAATTTAGAAATCACAAGTCTTCAATTTTTATAGAACTAACATACTTAAGAAATGTTTATTTGGTAAAAACAGAAATCTGTTTTGTTTTATTTACTGAGTTGGTATTGAAACTGAAAACACAAAAAAAAAATAAAGGCAGGACAACAGTTTTATCTTAGGCACTAGAAAAGTCAAAAAGGGTACAGAAACTCCAGTTCACAGTCTACATAATCATATGATGCAACTCTTCAGAGCATTAGCTCTTGAATGCATTCTAAGGAGGTCACTGTAGCAGGTGGAAATTCTTCTACTATTGCTTCTTGTATTATACCAGCCTCTTCCCAGCAACCAGTCAACACAGAAGAGAATGAATTTGTCATTTACATAGTCAGTTTCCAGCTATTCAATGAGACAGCGGATTAACTTCCTTGTCAATTTTCATTTCACCATCTTTAGCACTGGGAGAACTCATGATGGGACCAAATCTTCCCCCAACTGTTGATGACCCTTGCCCATACTTTTGATGCTGATTGGTCATTTGACCACACTCAATTTTAGCAAGATTAATGCATTTTGATTCAATACCATGCAATACAATCAGGAGTTAGTTGAGACATGCGAATTATCAACATAAATTAAAATGTAATACACTTTTGCATTTTAAACTGACTCGAATATTGCATACCATAGTGAAAAACAATTGATTATTTGGATGATATGTTTTTAACATATGTAGTTAACATGTTGGATTACATTTAATTTTGGCACAAATAAGCTTCCATTTAAACATACCATACTCAGTGATAAATACTAAAAGGCTGTGTAATTGTAAATGGTTTATAATTTAGAGTACCCATTTCAGATCACCTTCCTTCTCTCTTGGACCCATAGATGGCTAGAGAGACTCTTACACCACACAAGCGGTCTCTCATCCAATAAAATCGAAAAGACTTCACAAGGTGACATATATAATTATTTCCAAAACCAGAAAAAAAAAAAAGATATGTAAATTTATGTGCATATACAGTATACGATGCTAATCTTAAAATAATTAATTTTACTTTATTTTATATTATGATTTAATTTGTCAGCAATGCCTCACCTACCTGCTTTGCAAAATCAAGATCAAGGTCAAAATGTCCCTTTTAATTTCCTTAATCACATTTCAAATAGCAATAGCCATTGAAATGGTTTATTTAAATTACTACACCTCTGGAAGTGCATACACACACGCACTCCTCATGGCTGTGGAAACATGCTGGATTAAACTAAACCTTACTTGCCAGATCAAGTAAGAGAATGATTTAAAATAATCAGAGGTAAAATGTGACCTTTCCAACATTATCATTAATCGGTTTGCATGGGTAAAACAAAAAGTCTCTTAGTTATTACCGTGCCCAAGTAAATACATGGCTCTATGTACTCACTCCTAAATGCCCTAATGCAAAAAAATATACAGTATATTTAATGTTTAATTTTGTATTTAATATTCATTTATTTAGTATTTTATTTTAATACAGTATATATATGTTGGTTTTTTTTTTTTATGAAATCAGTAAAAGGGAACAGGTGCTATCATTTTCTGCACTCTCATTCAACAAAGCCCTATTAAATACCTATTGTAAAGCATTATATACCTATTAAAATATTATTAAATAGAAATATATTCTAAAAATCCATCCATCTATTATCCAACCCGCTATATCCTAACTACAGGATCACGGGGGTCTGCTGGAGCCAATTCCAGCCAACACAGGGCACAAGGCAGGAAACAAACCCCGGGCAGGGCACACACACACACCAAGCACATACTAGGGACAATTATGGATTGCCAATGCACCTAACCTGCATGTCTTTGGACTGTGGGAGGAAACCGGAGCACCCGGAGAAAACCCATGCAGACACGGGGAGAACATGCAAACTCCGCGAAGCGAACCCGGGTCTCCTAACTGCGAGGCAGCAGCACTACCCACTGCGCCACCGTGCCGCCCCTATTATAAAAATATATTATTTACTATTGTAAAAATACACATCACGTATATTAAATTGTGATAGTCATTCTAATCAACTGAAGATAACTGTGTTATGCATTTAAATAAGTCTTTAACTGACTAATCATATTGCAAAAAATTTTTTTCTTTAGAAAATTTCTTCTTCTAAACAAACTTTTTGAGTATGGCAAGAAAAGAGTGACACAGTTAGAAATTTGTTAAAGGTAAATTTTGCATATACATTAGTTAAGGTTTTCTTCACACAGAGAATCATAGACACATGAAACAAGTTACCAAGTAGTGTGGTTAACAGTAGAACTTTAAGGACCTTCAAAACTAGACTTGAAGTTATTTTGAAAGAATTAAGTGGATGTGCTAAATGACCTGTTCTCAACTAGATTGTTCTAATGTTCTAATGAAAGAACCAGATCCTTGATTCTTTCTCCACACCTGTAATGGATATATAATCGGCTACTCAAATGATAACAGAAGGCAGGCTATGGAATGTACTTACTTAAAGCTGCAAGACTCAATGGCAGTGCATGTAAGAATGTGTTCTAAGCAATTATGAATGTAATACTAGCTATTATTGATGCTTGTCTTCTGTTTTGTAATGTGTTTTTATGAAGTAGTGTTGCTGTATCTCTATATTTTAAGTTTTAAGAGAGACTACTTTTGACAGTGTAATTAGATGTCTGCAAATTGTTCCACAATTTATAGACGCAGTTTGTTTTGTAGATTGGTGAACCTCTGCCCATCTTTACTTGTGAGAGACTACCTCTCTAAGATGCTCTTTTTATACCCAATCATGTTACTCATCTGTTGCCAATTCACCTAATTAGTTGCAAAATGTTCCTCCAGCTGTTTCTTTTTAGTACCACTTACTTTGTTTCCCCCATTCTAACTTTTTGAGATGTGTTGCTGCCATCAAATCCAAAATGAGCAAAAACATTTTATATGTTTTTTATGTTCTATTGTGAATAAAATATGGGATTATGAGATTTGGAAATCATTGCATTCTATTTTTATTTACATTTTACTCAGCGTCCCAACTTTTTTGGAATTAGGGTTGTAAAATAAAATAAGGAGCAGTGGAAAAAAGAGCCTTTTTAAATGTCAGAGAATCAGGATTCACAATTGGTTCATTATGAAAATGCATATAAGATCCCAGGCAAATTATTCATTGTATTTGTAAATACTATTATTGTAGCTGATATTCTCATCTAAAATATAAAACAAAAGATAAAGATACTGTCATCACTAGCATGCAAATGCTCCATTTGCCCTCATTGCAAACCCTCCATTATATGAATGGAAACAAATAATAATTTGATATTTCAAAAGTACAAAAGACATTTTGAATTATTTGACACTGGACAGGATGTAGTATAACTGTGCAGAATTGATTATACCTGCAATAAAGACACTAAATCACTGCAAATGAAAAATTACCATTTTAAAGAGGCATGTACAGTAAACCCTCGTTTATCACTGTTAATCCGTTCCAGACTCTGCCACGATAAATTAATTTCTGTGAAGGAGGATTCTTTATTTATAAATCTAATATTTTCGCAGTTAGAGCATAGAAAACCTGTTTACGACCTTCTAAATACATTTTCTAACATTATTAGAGCCCTCTAGACATGAAATAACACCCTTTAGTCAAAAGTTTAAACTGTGCTCCATGACAAGACAGAGATGACAGTTCCATCTCACAATGAAAAGAATGCAAACATATCTTCCTCTTCAAATGAGTGCACGTCAGGAGCAGAGAATGTCAGAGAGAGAGAGAGAGAGAGAGAGAGAGAGAGAGAGAGAGAGAGAGATATCGAGAAAAGCAAACAATCAAAAATCAATAGGGCTGTTTGGGCTTTTAAGTATGCGAGGCACAGCCAGACAAAGCAGCTGCAAGGGAGGTAGCAATGTGAAGGTAGTCTTTCAGCATTTTTAGAGGAGCGTCTGTATCCTCTAGGCCAGTGTATGAACACTCCCTCTGCTCACACCCACTCCGTCAGGAGCAGAGAATGTCTGAGAGAGAGAGAGAGAGAGAGACAGAGACAAGCAAACAATCAAAAATCAATACGTGCTGTTTGGGCTTTCAAGTATGCGAAGCACTGCACGGTAAGGATATCGTATACTGTATCATTGAGGAGTTTTATTTAATATGCAATACGTGCTCTGATTGGGTAGCTTCTCAGCCATCTACCATTAGCGTCCTTTGTATGAAATCAACTGGGCAAAGCAACTGAGGAAGCAAGTACCATAAATTAAAAGACCCATTGTCCGCAGAAATCCGCGAACCAGCGAAAAATCCGTGATATATATATATAGATATGCTTACATTTAAAATCCGCGATACAGTGAAGCCGCGAAAGTCAAAGCGTGATATAGCGAGGGATCATTGTACTGCATTGCAGATAACATAAGTATATATTTATTCTATAGGCACTTTATTATTCAGTTTTTTTTTGTTTGAAATTGGAGGTTTTATGCACACCTCCCACTCCTTACCAAAGGAAAAAAAACAATTAAGTTATTTTGTTGCTTTCAACACTTGATGCAGTAAATACCTCTTTTCATGGTTATTAAATCCAATCAGTTTGCAGTTGAGCTGTGATTTCAAACATCTGACTTGTATGGCATGAGGCCAAGAGAAACTCTGAATTATATAAACGCAATACAATTTTTCCAAATGTCCCATTCATATACAGTATAATCAATTGGCAATAATATACATTTGTCATTATCAGGTTTCTTTAAGGCTTCTTCTGACTCTTGTGCATCATGACTAAATTTTCCACTAATTCCTTTCTTCACTCTGTCCTTCCACCAGTATATTTAGGATAGCGTACACAAGACTGGCTATATGTTAAAGAGGTTCAGCCTCTGGCATTCTAGTGAAGGAATCAAAATATGCTTATTATTATTGCTGACATTTTTGCTATATTTCATTAATTAATATAAAATTACACCAACAATGTCTAATCCCACTTCACTGTCAGTGCAACAATCATTTTTAAAAATGTTCTGCTCGTGATAGTTTTGGATTTTAATTAATAATGGCTCACGGTAAAAACCTGCATTTGCTATGGCCTACAAAGTTCTGTCTGAGAAAAGTCATATTGGCAGATCTGTCCGATATACTGTGCCCTGCGCAAGTGTAGACAAATCAGTATATATTTGCTCTTCTCTGGTGAGTTGATTGTGTAAGCATAACAGGTTTAAGCTACCCTGAACCCAAAGTCAGAAATAACCAGGAATAAAGTGCAAAAATATTTCCCAGTTAGACAATTTTGCCCTTTCAGCATAATACTGGCAATAATTTAATATGCATAGCTGTTACTGTTATACTGCAACTCAGTCTTGACACTCCGATTCCATCTAATGTTTTGCTTTACATCTTACTGCTTCTCATCCACACACCTTTGGATCCTGACTACATAAACACATTCATTCATCAAATGGATTGCTTCAATGCAAGACCAGCAACTGCAATACCTACTACAAACATAAAGGGCAAAACAACAGGGGCTCCATGTATAAACAGTGCGTACGCACAGAAATGTTATGTAAGAACTTTTCCACGTTCAAATCGCGATGTATAAAACCTACACTTGGCGTAAAGCCACGCACTTTTCCACGGTACCTCATACCTTGTCGTACGCAAGTTCTCCACTCGGTTTTGCAGATTGGAGGCACCCAGCGTCAAAGCAGTGGTACTGTTCCCGTGTCGTTACTCTTTTATTTTCCTGGCGCGGCTTTATAAATACACTGAAACTAACTGCATGTTGTTCATTAGTGTAATGCATCTGATTGTAATTAACTTGTAACAATATAATGGTCCAGGGAATAGCCATAGTATTCCAAATACCATAACTGCTTTAGCTTTGTTACTCTCACTGCACCTTCTTCTTCTTCTTCTTTCAGCTGCCCCTGTTAGGAGTTGCCACAGCGGATCATCTTTTTCCATATTACTTCTCACTGCACCATTCGGAGTATTTATATCACTGTATCTGAGTGTGAATCACAGCAGCAGCTGATCGGAAAGAGAATTATCGGTATTACAGCATCAAGCACACGCTACCACAGCCTTTCCTGTACGGACCTCGCGGTTCAGAAACAGTTTCATCCCATGAACTTTAAACGCACTCAATCAATTGCTCCTTGTAGAACTATCTGTACTTATAAGTAGAATTACCTCACTGTAAACTTGCAGTACAGTTATAATATTGTACAACCTGAGCCACTTTATAAAGCACGTTTTGAAGAAACGGCGCTCTAAGCTTACAGATGGCTTAACATCTATTACAGAGCTGATTGTGTGGCGATCGGTTACTTGGAGAAAGAAAAGCAAGGACTGCAGGGGCAGCCATGCCAATATATATTGAATATAAAACAGAAAGAGAAAATAACGACACAGCTAAAAACGCAGCGGCAAATTTCGATAAAAGTTAAACGCTTGTGTCACGAGCACGAGGTGGCTATGCAGTGTCCGCAACGGACGTGGCCATCTACCGTGCATAAGATACCATATTGACATTGGCGAAGGAGCCACCGATTCTTTCTCTGTCCAGGGCTGCCACAAGCCTAGAGCCGCCCATGAGTACTGCTGCAATAAATAATTTCATCGAAGGTCGTGCACAATCACTGCGCCGTGAAACCCATGTTTAATGACGTGCTTTAACTCCTATCATCATGAAAATTATATCACGTATTCATCTTAGTATTTTAGTTATTCAGAGAGCTGTAATATCACGAATGTAATGGCTTCTGGGTCCAGTCGGAGGAGGAAGAGAGCCGGTTTAAGAAGCAAGTAGTGATTCACACACATAGAGCACATAGAAGATCACATACAAAACAAAGCATTTAACGTGCTACTTTAATTACGATGTGATTTGAGAAACTGGTTAATTAAACGATTTTAAGATGACGTTTATGATGTTCTACTTTAATGACAAAATAAACAAAATAAACTACATGATTAAAGTGGAAATTTCGAGATTGAAGTTGACATTTCGTGCTTTTTTTCCCCCACTGTGTGCCTTTTTTTTCTCTGTATTCTAATAAGCTTTCATATGACACTCAGACGGTGGACTACGACTTGCCTTTTCATGGCGACTGATATCTGAGCTTTCAAGTTTCTCCAACATGCTATGTCACTCGATCAACTTCCTTTTGTTGATTATACCACGGTTTAATTAAACAAATAGTATGTTTTTCCTTTGCCTCCACTTGGTATTCGCTGAAATTCTTATATTTTCCCCCGTGCTTTTCCCATTGTATTTCACAGAAGGCTGAGCTTAAGGGCAATTTATATTGATTTGCATATTTAAAGAGGCATAATTCTGGGAGGAGTTGAGGCGGCACATAAGGCGCGTGCACAAGCGTTAGTTTTCACGCTGACCGGGATTTATGTAGCGGAAGAACGTGGAAGTTGGAGTACGCACAGATTCCTGCATCTGGATTTTTCTGTGCGTAAGCACATTTCAGCTTTTGTGAATATACCAACCTCTGATGAATGCAATATCAGGTTATAACAGATACAATGTACATGCTCATAAAATACATTTAATGCAGTGCAATGCTTGCTGAGCTTTTAGATTCATCAGTCCATCATATTTTTTCTGGGATATTTATTTAGAACAGGCAGTAACTGTAGTGTTTCATTTGTCATGCACAGCCACCCAGAGAAGATTCAAATGAGCCAAAAGAATTTTTAATTAAGAACAAACACCGTAAACTTTCTTAATGAGCAACAAGAATACATAAGGCATACGTCCTTGACCGCTATTTACTAATAGGCACCTGCCCTCACTTCTGTCAGCATTTAATTTACTGTATTTCTTTGAGCTCTACACTACTATGTTACTACTAGTATACGCAAATGCTGCATCGCAAATTATAACAACACTAGGACTTTCATTGTTTTAACCTGCTCTGCTCTAGCTAGCTTGCTGTGATCAACCCTTATCTTTCTCTTGCACAACACTTCTTCACACAAAGTCTCTCTCCAGTTCAACCAATATTTGTATCTGCACAGGTCTCTCTTTTAAATTAAGCCTTGATGCCAGCCTGGGCAGACCACTTCTGGTCATTGCAATCCTTTAATGCCATGAGGCCAGTGACATGTATTGTTAGACTGCCTAAGGTTATACTTAATAGATGACTGTTTATTATGGATCAATGGCTGAAGTACCCAGCTTTAAAAAGCAAATCCAACAACAGATTAGAATTTTAGTATTTTTTATAGTAATATCTTCGGTAAAATAAAAGCGGTAACTGTAACACCAATATATTAAAAAGTGACTGTTGGGCTTCTGTGCACTGCTGTAAGCCCTACTGACTTTTATGAAACATGTTTTTTCTTAATCGAATCAATATACTACTCATTGCTTACGTTTTCACTTTTTTGATAAAAAAAAAGAAAAGAAATTAAATCTACATATTAATTTGTAATTATCCACCTTAATAAAATGACGATTATCTGTATATCTGTGTGTCCATCTTCTTGCTATGTCTCTGTTGCATGGCATTTAGTATCAGATTTGGAAAAGCAGTGCTAATGTTTGTGATGTGCTACCTGTTGGAATTAAAACTGTGATTCATTTTATTACTACACGTATTACAAAATATATTCCAATAGGGGGTGAACTGGAAACAGTAACACTGAGCACTCTGATCGTTTACATTTCAATCTGTCTAATGGTTAAAACAGCAGGTATTGCTTATGTTTTGACAATTGTTTTAATAAAAAAAGGACAACTGAATTAATACACTGCCTAATTTGGATATTTTCTGTGACTGATGAAACCACATCAAGAAAACTACCTCCAGAAAAATAGTTGCAAGAATCCATTATAAAATAATTATGCCTAGTTTCTTTACATTGTCACAAGTATGCATCATAAAAGCGGAAGGCATATTTTCTTACATTAAAACTTTTTGCTGCTTCAAAGTGAACATATTTAGTAAAGTTTTAAGGCTTTTGTATTCACCTATGGACCCATGTATCATTTATCTCCATTGCAAGTTGCAAGAGCGGACAAGGAATTTTTGAAATTACAAAAATAAAAAAACACTTCTTTTTTTATACCCCTCCTCGAGCCACCATCTTATCGTGGTGGAGGGGTTTGTATGTCCCAATGATCCTAGGAGGTCTGTTGTCAGGGGCTTTATGCCCCTGGTAGGGCCACCCAAGGCAAACTGCTCCTAGGCGAAGGACGTGACAAAGAGCGGTTCAGAAAACTTCCTATGATGCATACAAACACTGAATGGAGCTTTCCCTCGCCCGGACGCAAGTCACCGGAGCACCCCTCTGGAGCCAGGCCTGGAGATCAGGCTCGATGGCAAGGTGTCCGGGCCTGCACCCATGGGGCTCGGTCAGGCACAGCCCAAAGAGACAACGAGGGTCCCCCTTCCCATGGGCTCACCACCTGTAGGAGGGGCAAATGAGGTTGGGTGCAGTGAGTCGGGTGGTGGACGAAGGCAGGGACCTTGGCGGTCTGATCCTCGGCTACAGAAGCTGGCTTTTGGGATGTGGAATGTCACCTCTCTGAAGGAGAAGGAGCCTGAGCTAGTGCGCGAGGTTGAGAGGTTCCGGCTGGATATAGTCAGGCTCACCTCAACGCACAGCATGGACTCTGGAACCAGTCTCCTTGAGAGGGGGCTGGACTCTGTACCACTGTGGAGTTGCCCCCGGTGAGAGGCGCCGAGTCGGTGTGGGCATACTTATTGTCTCCCGACTTGGAGCCTGTTCATTGGGGTTTACCCCAGTAGATGAGAAGGTAGCCTCCCTCTGCTTTTGGGTGGGGGGGCAGGTCCTAACTGTTATTTGCGCGTATGCGCTGAAGAGCAGTCGGTACTACCCACCCTTTTTGGAGAGGGCGCACCTGCTGGGGACTCCCTCGTTCTGCTGTGAGACTTCAATGCTCAAGTGGGCGATGACAGTGAGACCTGGAGAGGGGTGATTGGGAGGAATAGCCCCCCCCCCAAATCTGAACCAGAGTGGTGTTTTGTTATTGGACTTCTGTGCTCGCCACGGATTGTCTACAACGAACACCATGTTCAGGCATAGGGGTGTCCATATGTGCACCTGGCACCTTGCGGTCACATGTCCTGGACACTCAGGCGAAGAGAGGGACGGAGCTGTCAACTGATCACCACCTGGTAGTGAGTTGGCTTCGATAGTGGAGGAGGATGCCGGTCAGGCCTGGTTGGCCCAAACGTATTGTGAGGGTCTGCTGGGAACGTCTGGCAGAGTCCCGTGTCAGAAGTAGCTTCAACTCCCACCTCTGGCAGAACTTCGACCACATCCCGAGGGAGGTGGGGGACATTGAGTCTGAATGGACCATGTTCCATGCCTCTATTGTTGAAGTGGCTGACCGGAGCTGTGGCTGTAATGTGGTCGGTGCCTGTCATGGCAACAATCCCCGAACTCGTTGGTGGACACCGGCGGTGAGGAATGCTGTCAAGCTGAAGAAGGAGTCCTATAGGACCCTTTTATCCTGTGGGACTCCAGAGATGGCTAAAAGGTACCGGCACGCCAAGCGGAATGTGGCTTCGGTGGTTGCTGAGGCAAAAACTTGGGCGTGGGAGGAGTTTGGGGAGGCCATGGAGAACAACTTGTGGAGGGCTTTGAGGAGATTTTGGTCCACCATCCGGCGTCTCAAGAGGGGGAAGCAATGCAGTGTCAACACTGTATATGGTGGGGATGGTGCGCTGCTGACCTCGACTTGGGACATTGTGGGTCGAGTACTTCGAAGACCTCCTCAATCCCACTAACATGTCTTCCAATGAGGAAGCAGAGCCTGAAGACTTGGAGGTGGGCTCTCCCATCTCTGGGACCGAGGTCACCGAGGTGGTCAAAAAACTCCTTGGTGGCAGGGTCCTGGGGGTGGATGAGATACACCCAGAGTTCCTCAAGGCTCTGGATGTTGTAGGACTGTCTTGGTTGACACGCCTCTGCAACATCGCATGGACATTGAGGACAGTGTCTCTGAATTGGCAAACCGGGGTGGTGGTCCCCCTGTTTAAGAAGGGGGACCAGAGGGTGTGTTCCAGCTACAGAGGGATCACACTCCTCAGCCTCCCTGGAAAAGTCTATTCAGGGGTCCTGGAGAGGAGGGTCCATCAGATAGTCGAACCACTGATTCAGGAGGAACAGTGTGGTTTTTGTCCTGGTCGCGGAACAGTGGACCAGCTCTACACCCTTGGCGGAGTCCTGGAGGGTGCATGGGAGTTTGCCCAACCAGTCTACATGTGTTTTGTGGACTTGGAAAAGGCATTTGACTGTGTCCCTCTGGGAATCCTGTGGGGGGTGCTCCGGGAGTATGGGCTACCGGACCCCCTGATAATGGCTGTTTGGTCCCTTTAAAACCAGTGTCTGCAATGCTCGCAGTAAGTCGAACCGTTTCCAGTGAAAGTTGGACTCCGCTAGGGCTGCCCTTTGTCACTGATTCTGTTCATAATTTTTATGGAATTTCTAGGCGCAGCCAGGGCGTTGAAGGGCTCAAGACTGGGTCACTGCTTTTTGCAGATGATATTGTCCTGTTTGCTTCATCAGGCCGTGATGTTCAGCTCTCTCTGGATCGGTTCGCAGCCGAGTGTGAAGCGGCTGGGATGGGAATCAGCACCTCGAAATCCGAGACCATGGTTCTCAGCCGGAAAAGGGTGGAGTGCCCTCTCAGTATTGGGAGCGAGATCCTGCCCCAAGTGGAGGAGTTCAAGTATCTCAAGGTCTTGTTCACAAGTGAGGGAAGAATAGAGTGGGAGATTGACAAGCGGATCGGTGCAGCGTCCGCAGTGATGCGGGCTCTGCATCAGTCTGTCGTGATGAAAAAGGAGCTGAGCCGTAAGGCGTAATTTACCAGTCCATCTACGTTCCTACCCTCACCTATTGTCATGAGCTATGGGTTGTGACTGAAAGAACGAGATAGCAAATACAAGCGGCTGAGTTTCCTCCGCAGGGTGTCTGTGCTTTCCCTTAAAGATAGGGTATGAAGCTCAGTCATCCAGGAGGAGCTCAGAGTAGAGCCACTGCTCCTCCACACTCAGATGAAGTGGCTCGGGCATCTGATCAGGATGCCTCCTGGACGCCTCCCTGGTGAGGTGTTCTGGGCACGTCTAACTGGGAGGAAGACCCGGGGAAGACCCAGGACACGCTGGAGGGACTATGTCTCTTGGCTGGCCTGGGAATGCCTCGGAATTCCCCCAGAAGAGCTAGTAGAAGTGGCCAGGGAGAGGGAAGTCTGGGAATCTCTGCTCAAGCTGCCGCCCCGTGACCCGATCTTGGATATGTGGAAGAGGATGGTTGGATGGATGGACTTCTTTTTAAAACACAATATTATGTGGTCAATTAGTATAAACCATGATTGTGAAGAAATAACTGACTTGAAAAATACCAAACTGATCCTTTAACTCTGCTTCTCTGAATATGAAAATGTGCCCTGTAAATGTGCAGCTGATTCTATACCATTTATTTTAGCACCTTGTTCATAATGTTAACACATAACTCAAGCCAATATGTTAACAGATAAACAGGAAAGTTCTGCAGTCCAATTATATCGGAAATTCTCTTACTAGTCTAGATTAAGTCCATCTACCTTGATAGCAGACATCGGCAAAAAGTACATTTAAATTAAATCATTTGAGAATTAACACATACAAAATTAGTATCATTCTGCAATCACACATATCATAAATATACTCATAATAATAACCAAGCTGTAATTTATATTCAAACATTATAGGCAGGTTGAATAAATACACATCTCATGATCAGCTGAACATTCATGGTGAGAAAAGAAAAGCAAAATGACAGGCTGAATAAAATTCTTTTTAAAAACTGTTATTAATGGGGTGCCACTGATACAATGCTTTGGACAAGGAGTGTTGATGTTTCTCATGCTTATGACTGAACTCAGACTTGCTTCTTGAGTTGAGAATTTATTGTCATATGCACAGAAAAAAAAAACAATCAGTTAAAGTGTACAATGAAAATCTTTGCATGTTCTACCAGCCACCAATATACTGCACACAAATTAAACAGAATACAATACAATTAATGTATAAACAATAAATAAAAAAACATATTTCCACAAAAAAAAACTGCAATGTAATGTAAGCGCATACAATGCAAATACTATGAGCATTACATAAATATATAAATGAGACAGTGAGACTGAAACATATAATTAAAAAAAACAAATATAATACAGATAACATAATTCAAAAGGTGAATAGAGCAAGTAAATTAGATATTGTGAGGGAAGAGATAATGAATGGGAATCACTGACAAGTCTATCACTGTGGATAAAAACTAGTTTTCTAGTCCTTAATTTCACCTCCTATAGCATCTGCCTGATGGTAGTAGTGTGTTTACTCTAGCATGGTAAATGTCCTCCAGAGATGGAAGACATGTTCCTGAAATGGTTTAATCAGTCCTGACCACCCAACACAGGGCTAGACTGTGCAGACATTACTAAGAATGCTCTCAATAGTACCCCTATAAAAGCTACCAAGGATTCTGCCTGGCATGCCAAAGTTCTTTATCTGTCTCAGGAAATACAAATGCTGTTGAGATTTATTTACCAAATAAATAGTGTTGTGGGACCGGAGATCCTAACTATTATAAACACTGAGAAATGTCAAGGTTTCAACTCTTTCCACCTCTGTCTCACCAATGTAAAGTGTTGAGTGCTTCTTCCTCCTTGTCCATGTGTCAATATTCATTCCTTTCATTTTACAAACACTGACACAAAGATTGTTCTCCTGGCATCATATTACAAGATTTAGCACCTCCCTGCTGTAGGCTGTCTCATCTCCCCTGTGACTGTGGTATCATTAGCAAATTTGATGATACTGCTGTTATTCTGGGAGGCAACACAGATGTTCCTGAAGTGGGTATAAAGCAAAGGGGAACCCTAAGGGGTCTCTGTATTTGAAACCCAAATGCTGGAAATGCAGTTCATAACTCTGACTACTTGATAGTAGAAAGTCTAGAATCCAATTACAAAATGGTGGATGGCAGACCATGGATGATGATCTTCTCCATCAGTTTTGATGGTATCCCTGTATTGAATGGAGAGCTGTGATCAATAAATAGCATTCCAACATAATTATTCTTACCACAGAATTTGTAAACACTATGGAACACTAGTGAAAAGGCTTCACTAGTGGCACATTAGTTGTTCTTTGCAAGTCCTACTCACATGCAGAGCCAAACACACCTTGGCTAATTTGGAACTGCCTAAAAACCTAATACAATTACATAAGGAAAATGACAAACTAAAGGAGGCCATTCGGTCCATGAAGCTTGTTTGTTTAGCTAATAGCAAAGCTATCCCCAAACATAAACAATATATTTTTTACCGTCTTTCTCCATTTCTCTATTACTTACATGGATTTTTGCTGTTTCTAATGAGCACTTTGGCAATGACAAGAACAGAGTGGCTTGTCTGTTTTTTACTATCATTACTGAACTGTAGACCCTGCTTTATGCACACCATAAACCATGGCAGGTAAACACCTGATTCCATATAACAGCAAGGATTTAACTCTAAAACTTATTGCATATAAAATTAGGGTTTACCTAATCTCCACAAAATATAAATTTGTACAAAAATGATAAGCTTATGAAAAATAACTTTTTCATATTTAGCAAGACATGTGCACAAATATGCATTTGCACAGAGCGGACTACCTGCAGATTGCCTTTTTATGTCTCCCTAAACTTTTACAAATTCCTGTGCAAGAATTTTCAAGTACTGAGATTTCCATAACTTCAGTTTTCTAGAACACTGTTTAGTCTGGCAATACTATATATCATGGATTTTTGCTTAGCCCGATATAGGACCAGATCTAGATTTTTTTTTTTCTCAGCATGAGTAAACCTTAACAAAAATCCACTGGAACTTACTGTACAGCCTTCCTCATACATTACTTTAAACGGCCAAAAGAAAAGACAGAGATATAGTCAGTGTCTGGTCTTAAACGGGCTAGGTGCAAAAATTCCAAAATGGTACTCTTTGCTCTAATGCACACACAATATACCACTGGGATCACACATGGAGACAAGTGACAGTAGAGTGGATGCACAAAGACTTTGATACTGACCATGAAGAGTTGATAAAAGTTTTATTGACACTTCCAGGGAAGCAAGATTCGTGTATTGCAACACTGGTCAAACCAGAGGTGGTCTGCCACCTTGAACTGGTTGAGGTGAGTTCAGTAATGGACAGAAAAATGGGTGGAATAGGAGTTCATTTGAATTGCAACTTTAATTTGGCTCTTGGGAGCAGTGGTGGAATACAGGCCGGCTTGTTTACAAAGTCATAATAGAAAAACTAGGTTTAAGAAATGAATGGGGTGAATACTATGAACAATCAGAGATTTCTGACTTTAGAAAACTAAATCTTCAACAAAACTGTAGTGTGGGGATGTGAGGAAAAAAGCAATAGCCCAACCACATATAGTATAGTGCAGTTCCTTCTCCTGCAGCATGTGGAAAGAAGTCTTTAGAAGTCCCTTTTTAAAAGCAGAAATTATAAGCCATTTGTCTTAATTGAAAGCACTTTGGAAATAAAGTTGTTAAATCTCCCTTTTAAAATAAAAACTATTAAGCATGTTGTTACAAGAGACAACTACCAAGCATTATGAACAGTCTTATAAAAAAAATAAAATATATGACATTTCCAGTATATACTAAAGCAAATCATTTCAAGAAAAGAGAACCACTGAGAAATCCTTTTCAAGAGATACATATTACCAGGCACAACTAGAACACATGATCATATCAAAAATATTCAACTACTAGCTGATTACCCAGTGGCTTCGCTCACTGAGTGCAAGGGAAAAAAATAAAATGTAGTATATAAATTATTAAACAGTAAAACATTAACATGTAAGAAGTAAAGATGCATTGAGCAGTACTGGAGTGCTTTCGGGTAAAGTACATTTTAAAGGCGCTGTAACACAACAGGTAAGAAGCACAAACAGCAGCTTAAATGTATTTGGATCATCTCTCGGTAGCAGATCCCTTGTGAAAGGCGCTACACGACCGCTGTGGTATAGAAATTACATGTTCTATGCGATCCTGCAAATTTCTGCCTGACAACCTTACACTACGTGCCTGTGATTTATGAGAAAAATTATTCTGAGAAATGTGGATGCTGCCCTTCTGTGCTTAACGGGCAGAAGGTCCAAACAATTTCCAAGTCCAAAACTTAACATGAAGAGGTCGGTACATCTTCTTAGATGTAAACCCTCCATCTTCTTAAAAGAATTCATCACAAAAGCAACCTTGAATGTTACGGGGTTTTAGTGACCTGAACTCACCTTAAGGGACAGTAAGTAGTCGTGCAGCACAATTTAAATAGAGACTTTTGCTTCAATGGCGCCGATCACACTCATTCGCAAAGATTTCCACTCTCTCATGAGCCGACGGGGCACTCGAAGTGTCACAAACAGTGCAAGAAGAGAGGATGCCACCCGATACTGCGAAGCTCTCGACCCGGCGAAGCAGCCCGACATTCCGTGCCTCCGAGCGTCCACTTTGTTCTCACAACCCCTTGCCGCTGAAGGTGGTCTCGTCTTCACATTGTTTACAGCTCGGTGCAGTTAAAAAGTAGAAAGACACAAAGCTGTTTTCCTCATCTCTTCTACTATCAAGTACTGCCAATTAAAAAAAAAAGTTATAATGTGGCAGTTTCTGCGACAGTCACGTGGACGAATAAATAAAACTTCTCAGTCAGAACGCACTTGCCGGTGGACGGCTGAGCGCTGGAGTCCAGAGAGGAGGGCTGGGAGAAAGCGACGCTGGCGCACTTCTATGGGATAGATCGGTGTGTTTGTGTTTACTTCTCTTCAATATGAGTAAAATAACTCTCACACAAATAACAACAATTCATAAAGACGACATAAAAATGGGGTTCACAAATGAAGTGAGTAGTTCCTGTATTATAATATGTTCTGTGGTCGTACGTAATTTCCGTTTCGCGTGGTCATACGTAATTTCCATTTCAAACGCGAAAAGAATTTTATATATATATATATATATAGATATGTTCACAGTCTATTGTATCTGATCCAGTTTTAATTTTTCAGCACAGTGTACAAGGATCTGATCTTTTCTGTCTGTTTGAGCAACCAAAACATATAAAGTAAGATGCTTGAATTGAAATTGACATCCACATCCAACGCAATTACAGTTCTCAAAATGTAATCAGTGTGTGGATGTGGTAATAAAACTTCTGAAGCCAAAATAATTATTTCTAAGTTAGTCTTTCCTGGGATCTCAATGTTGTTTAAGTTCAGTGTCACCCCCCCCCTTGGATGTTTTAACATTTTAATTTATTTATTTTAGGCCACCAAGAGACTGATAATCCTGAACGAGTTACTAGCTACAGGTGCTCAGATTGGAGAGACTGTGCATACAAAAACCATTACCTGGTTGTTTGAGCTTTATGGGAGAATAAAGAGAAAGCCACTGTTCATCTTGGCCAGAGGTTGCTAGAAGGTACATGGGGGTCAGCTGGAAGAAAGCTCTGTGGTTTGAGGATACTAAAATTGAGCTTTTTGGTCATTAGACTAAACACCACACTTGATTCTAACCAAACACTGCACACATTATCAAAAAGACACCATCCTTACCATTAAATATTGTTGTGGCATAATCATGCTATGACGTTTCTCAGCAGCAAGCCCTACAGTATAAGACTTGTGAAGATACAGAGGAAGATTAATGGAACAAAATAGAACAAAATCCTGGGGGTAAACCTGATTCAATTTGCAAAAAGCATGTGCTTTGGGAGAAGACTTGCTTTCCAGCAAAACAACAATCTCCAAAATAAAGCCAAAACTACAGAGGAACAATGTAAAAAACAATGTTATTGTCCTGGATTGAATGACATTGTCTCAAACTAGAAAAGCAGTCCTTACTGGCTTAAAAATCTCACAAATCTAGTCATACTCTTAGGAGTAGGAGCAATTGAAATTTATCAATTTCTGCTTTGTGTCCTCCCCACCATAACCTATAGTCTATGGGGAGGAGCAAAAGCTTTAGATGTGTCAAAAATTTCGATCTCTGGCTTTTGACGGATCTTAACGTTTTAGGGTTCCCCGATACCGAAAACACTGATATCTTGAAGATGGCTGTGTGTCACAGTTTCTTGAGGAAAATCTAGAGCTAAAATGGCTGGAAGAATAAACACCAAACTTGAAACTTAAGCCTGTTATGAGACGACGATGAGCTGATTAGTTTTTGAGTCAAATTGTGCAAGAAAAAGAGGCACTCTACAGGAACCCTCAAATATAATCATAATTCTGCAATTAATTATGAATTCTTCTTTTCAATTGCTATCATAATGACCTATTGAATGATCAGACAGATCAACATCAGAGCGGACAAATTCTTATCCTAGTCAGACTTTTAGTGGGGTTCTTAGGAGTATTTCTGAGATTTTTGAAAAACACAGGCATAGATCTGAATCCAACTAAGAATTTATAGCTGGACCTGGAAAAGGCTGTTCACTCACGATTCCCATGCAGTGTGACAGAACGTGAGCAGTTTTGCAAAGGATAAATAAGGAAAAATTGTAGTGTCCAGTGTGATGGACGGTCGGCCTTTCAGTCTGGCCGGGACGTCACTCAACAGAAGAAAGCAGCCTTTTCAGGGCACTACATCCCCCGGGACACTAGATGGCAGCTCCCCTGGATGGAAGTGGTTCCTCAGATTCCCGCAGGGCAGTATGGGACATGAAGTCCGTCTCTTCAGCCCTGTTGGGTGCCGTGTGTGCTGCCAGGGGAGTATTATCGTGACGCTAACCCGGAAGTACTTCAGAGTCACGAGGACGGAACCCCACAGTACTTCTGGGATACCTGAAGAAGGCGTTTGACCCAGAGAAGGAATACTTCTGGGTCATGGACTTTAAAAGGACTGTGGGAAAGCCAGCAGATTGAGCCGGAGTTGAGTGGTAGAGTGGCGGAGCTGCTGGGTGGAGTGGAGGATTGTTGATTTGAATTATTGTTTATTATTGATTATTGTATTTATTATTGAGAATTGTGGAAAGTGTGGTGCTTTGGGCACTTTAGTCAAGAGAATTATTAAAATTATTCTTGGTGTTTTAAATGTGTGTCCTGGACGTAACAGCAACTCTTAGCGTCCACAATTGGCATAGCCGGCAGGATTCTGGCCATCTGTTGGGTCAGAAAACCTTTGAAATTAACGTGGACAGAACCCCCAGACAGTGACACACGCAATCGGCAAACCTTTTTTCTTCACCAGTCCATCACGGGAAGAAAAAGATTAAATCGACCGACGATGCTGAAGGAAGTCTGATGCATGGCAGCCCCTGCGTCCATAAGGAGCAATGGAGCGATACCGCCTTACGGGAAAAAATTTCCTGGGTGCCGATAACAAAGACGAGGTATGTGCCGGGGGAGGAAATGAAAACATATTTAAAATAACCCACTTTGTCCCCTGCTCATACCTCATAGGCGACGCGCACCCAGAGGTCGTAATAAAAACGGAAAGTCACCCCGAAGACAGTTGTGCACGAACTGGGGAACAAAAGCACGAAAGACTTCCGCATGAGGTCGGACAGCCACAGACACGTGACCAGCCCCGAAGCATTACGGGAAGGAGAAGGTCAACCGTGGTCCATAGGCTGGAATCAGGACAACCAGGCGGACGCGGATTTTCCGAAAAGGGAGGAGAAGGTGGACAAAACGTTGCATGCCACGAATAAATGTAAGGAGTTTCGGGGAGTGATCGATCGATCCGCCGAGAAACTGAGTCAGGTGGATCGCGGTTGGCTCGAAACTAATCTCCAGAACTCCAAAACCAAAAAGGCCGTGCACGACCTGACTATGCAGGAGAAGCCTGTCGGCTCGTGGCTGGAAGGCGGGGCTTTGAAAGTCCGAGCTTGCCTCCAGCCAATCAAAACAGTGACTTTAATGTGTGGGAGCTGGAAGGTTTAATCCAACTTGTAAAAAGCCTTTTCCAGGTCATAATCTCGATAAAGAAGATAATCGAGGAGTTGGGAGCAATGGCCGAAGCACCTATACGGCGGGTCGATGAATATTTTCGCTGCTTCGGATAGGAGTTTCCATGGATGACAGATTCGGTGGTATAGGAGGGTAAATCCGGTACCGTACAAGAAGTTGGGACACGGAGTACAAAGGCAGTGCGATTTGATTGAACTCCTAACAAAGAGCGTATGTGGAGGGGACGCTCTCTGCATGGGCGGGGAGATAGTCCGCCCCCAGCTGGACAAAGGGCAACACAGACGTTACCGGCCTGCTTCCAGTCCCGTAGGACATACAAATTGGGAGGAGGCTATGTTATGAAGGCAATCGGCCAGGCCACTTATGGCGAGACTATCCAGGGAGAACCGGGGAGGTTGTTAAAGGGAAACAGAAGTGCCATGTCTTCCCGTTGTTCTCCTCCATTTGTGTTACTGGAAGAAGCCGTGGTCCAGTCAGGGCAGACAGCCCCTCCTGGGGAAGGACTACCCTGGCGAGGCTGGCCTGCATTATGATGCTCAGCCTGGGGAGGAGTACTGTGATGGATGGCCGGTGTTTCAGTCCGGCTGGGACGTCCATCAACAGAAGAAAGCAGCCTTTTCCGGGCACTACATCCCCCGGGACACTAGATGGCAGCTCCCCTGGATGGAAATGGTTCCTCGGATTCCCGTAGGGCAGTATGGGACATGGAGTTCGTCTCTTCAGCCCTGTTGGGTGCTGCCAGGGGGAGCTCACCAAGAACCCGGGGAATATTACCGTGACGCTAACCCTGAAGTACTTCGGAGTCACGAGGACGGAACCCCACAGTACTTCTGGGATACTTGATGAGGGCGGTTGACCTGAAGAAGAAATACTTCTGGGTCATGGACTTTAAAAGGACTGTGGGAAACCCAGCAGATTGAGCCGGAGTTGGGTGGTACAGAGACGGAGCTGCTGGGTGGAGTGGAGGATTGTTGATTTGAATTATTGTTTATTATTGATTATTGTATTTATTATTGAGAATTGTGGAAGATGCAGAGCTTTGGGCACTTTAGTGAAGAGAATTATTAAAATTATTCTTGGGGTTTTAAACATGTGTCCTGGACGTCTGTCTGGTGGGTTCAACGGTGTAACAGCGACCCCTAGCGCCCACACCAGATATGCAAAGCTGACAGAAACCTGTCCAGACAGACTCAAGGTTGTCATGTCTGCCAAAAGCATTTCTACTAAATACTGACTTAGAATGATGATTATATGATTATTTTTTGTTTTATACTGTATTTGAAAGTAATTTAGACCACTTTGAAGAGATCTTCTTTTACTCTGACATTAAAGTGTCTTTTTCTGTTGATCAGTGTCAACAAGGCCAAATTAAATCCGTGATTCAATGTTATATAACATTAAATTTATCTGAAAAATTCCAAGGGGATGAATGCTCTTTAAAGGCACTATATGTGCCAATTTGTACAGAGCACCTAAAATAACAATATTACTGAAAAAGTTTTAAACACAAGATTAAGGAAACAAATTAATTCATGTGTAACATGTAAATGACTGTTGCTGTCATTCAATTCATTTCAGTCTATAAATAAATTATACTGGAACTGGAAAATAGCAGATTGCCTAAATGTTGTGAGTGAAACTAAAAGCTAAAGCTGGCTGGAACAAAAACCTTCCATTAAATCATTTGTGTTTACATTGTTTTTTTACATCATGTTGTCCCACAACTGGCATGTATGGAATGTCTGATGAGTAGGCCAAAGCCCTCATTGATTTTTAAAGCCATGTCTGTGTAAACATTAATATGAATGTAAGCTATATTCAAATTTAGGTTTAAACAGTCAAGAGAAAAGACTGGATCTGAAAAGAAAAATTGGAATCATATTTCTAGTTCTGCAGTGTAAATGCAACCCTAATAAAATAAGATTTTACATTTAAAATGTGTGCTAGTCTTAATATAAAAACTCAAAGCTAGTGACGTTTACAAAGTACTCATTTCCTTCAGGCCAATTTAGAATCTTTGGAGACTCTGACACAGACAAGAAATATACACTCAAACCCACACACACTCTTAAAGCGATAAAGAATGCACTTGAACTACATTTTTTCTGGCACTTCATTCTGATTCATTATTTTTCATTGTCAGTATACATTCAGTAGCTGAATGTTGTTATCAAGTACCAATAGTAAACAATGACAGGTGGAAAGCAATTGACATGACATGTAACTAACCTGAAGGAAGTCCAAAACTAGATGGACATTAGGCAAATAAATCCTAATTTAAAAAGATACTGTCTTATGGCAGGCAGTGCAATATTATGGGTAAAACATTGGACTTTAAATGCCAATTCAATGATTGCCTCTGTGTCAGTGTGTAACCCACGGAAGTCACAGCCTGCTTGAACCTATAACTAACAATATATAACAAATGTATGTAAAAAATGATGCAACGTATTCTCATCTTGAAAGACGCCTTGATGACAAGATAGTTACGTTGGACTCTGAGTATCAAAACATACAACTATTCAACAAAGGAATTAATTGCAAAGTAAATCAATAATTAAACGGCTGTCAAACTGAATGTTATATATTATATCTTATTTTGGGGGAAGATGATGACAAAAGTATACATTTGTAACATATTTAGCTAAGGACATTTGGAGGATGGGTTATTCATCAGCATTTATGCATTTTCAATTAATTTTCATTAGATGCTTATTTACACAGAATTTAATGTCAGAAATTACACCTGTAATTTGTCAAGCCTTATAGTGAGGTCATCATTATAATGTCTTTTTAGCAGTTTCGTATAATCATGCATGAACATGCATTTAAGATGATCAGACACATCTAATCCACTGAAGAGGTTTTTCCCAAACATGATGTTCATAATGGTTACTGTTCCTGTCCCCTTTGCCAACTGTCTGTAAATGTTAAGACATTATGATGAACTAAAACAAAAATTACATATCATAAACATACATGGGTCACAAAGGACAATGTACACACAGAGTTATATTACATTATAAAACAAGCCTAGAAATAAAAAGTCCAGTTTGTTAAAATTCTTCTGCTTCCGAAATTGTCCAAATTAATTTGTAAAACAGATTTTGTTCCATAATTGTCTGAATAAGAATTTTATATTAAAAGCATAATCATTCAAATTAAATCCAGTTTGCTTTGTGCTTAGATTTCAAAATGATTCAAATTTTCATTAAGGACTATTTACAGAGTCGTCTTTTTGACTATATCCTATTTTTGACGAAAGAACTACAACTGCACTGCAATCACATTTCAAAGTTCACATTCCACCAGACAACATTCCAGTGCCAGAAATGCACACATTGGTAGAATGGCCCTGCCTGTCAAATATTAACAAATGGTGGAAGAAAAACAAAAATTCAGTTTACTTTATTTTGTTTAATTATAGTAGAAATCACAGCAGGCTCACTTATACTGATCACTACATGGTAACCTAACACTCTCAGTACCTCATTCACAACTTGGGAGATACCTAGATATATTTTCAACTATCACTTCTTTTGTCAAGATTTCATAATTTTTCACTCTTTTTATTTTATATGGACTTGTCATTATATAATACACAGTATGCAATTTTGTAGCACATTTAGTCAACCCATGCAATACCACAAATACATTTATTAACAATGGGTGAACAGACAAATTAAGGGAACAGCACAGAGTCACACAATGAGGTACATGCTGGATCTGAACTGACGACTTTGTGCCAATGATGTTATAATTTTGGTTATGAAATCCTAAACCATTGTATTGTACATTCTGCTTTTGATAGTTAAGTATTTTATCATTATTCTGAAAAAGTTATTTTACACTATTTTCTATTCATTATTGCATTGCTGCAGCCATATTCTTTATGACTGCTATGCCCACTCCTAGTCATGTGTAGCAGTGTGTCAATTCATCAAGCCTATACAGTATAAGGTGGTGTGGCACAACTTCTGAGTATTAGTTTCTCTATGAAATACAATCAAATTCATTCTTAATCAGTTAGGAATAATTGAAAATGTGAATTTTAGGAGCTTTTTTGATTTAATTTTCAACCACAATTCTTGGTCTTTCATTTTGTAATTGACAATCAATACTTTGACCTCTCTTGATATACTGAACCTAACCTGTCTCCGACTTCTCCAACTGAATTCTGGACTTCCTGACTGAGAGATCTCAGTCAGTCAGGATGGGAAACATCTCCAGAACCATTACACTGAGCACTGGAGCCCCTCAAGGCTGTGTACTCATTCCATTATTGTTCACACTGCTGACTCATGACTGTGCAGCAACGCACAGCTCTAATCACATCATAAAATTCGCAGATCATACGACTGTGGTGGGTCTCATCGGCAACAACAAGGAGTCAGCATACAGAGAGGAGGTGCAGCGGTTAATGGACTGGTGTAAAGCCAATAAGCTGTCTCTGAGTGTAGACAAAACAAAGGAGATGATTGTTGACTTTAGGAAAACTAAGAGTGACCATCTGCCACTGAACATTGACGGCTCAACTGTGGAGGTTGTCAATAGCACAAAATTCCTGGGTGTCCACCTGGCAGAGAACCTCATCTGGTCCTACAATACCAGCTCTTTAGCCAAGAAAGCCCAGCAGCGGCTCTACTTCCTGCGTAGCCTGAGAAAATCCCATCTTCCACCAGCTATTCTAACAACATTCTACAGAGGAACCATAGGGAGCATCCTGAGCAACTACATCACTGTCTGGTTTGGAAATTGCACGGTAAGGGATCGCAAAGCCCTACAACAGATAGAGAAGACAGCTGAGAAGATTATCTGTGTCTCTCTTCCTTCCATCATAGACATTTACACCAAACGCTGCATCCGCAAAGCCACCAGCATTGTGAATGAGCCAACACACCCTGCCCACTCACTGTTTACACTTTTGCCATTGGGAAAAAGGTACAGAATCATTCGGGCCCTTACCACCAGAATGTGTAACAGTTTTTCCCCCAAGCAGTCAGATTTCTGAACACTCATGGACCTATCTGATATATGTGTTCTGCTCTGCAATGTTGCACATGTTTGCACATTTGTCTCACATGCACCTTGTTATATATGCACCTTGTTATATATTACATGTCTTTATGTTATGTGTCGTGGATTCTTCATTGTCCTGTGTTCTATGTAGCACCATGCTCCTGGAGGAATGTTGTTTCGTTTCACTGTATGCTGCATTACTGTATATGGATGAAATGACAATAAATACTCTTGAATCTTGAACTTCATCACTGCCTTTGTCCAATGGTGTTTTTCACCTCCTGTTTCTTTTATCAGCCTTTACTTGTGGGAAGCCATTCTAAAATCATTGAAGGCGAGTCTAATATTGTTACCACATTTCTAAAATCAGGCATGTTGTAAGTCACCTTGGATAAAGGCTTAGCCAAAGAAGTAAATGTAAAATTCTGACCTCTTTGACCATAATGTTAGAATTAAATTAATGTCAACTTCACTTTTCTTTAAGACTGGACAGTGCTTACTGTAAAAGGCAATATTTTAAAATTAACTACAGTAAATGTACATAAACACTGCACTTGAAAGAGATGAGTCTCTGCTCTACTGACTGCCCTGACAAATTTGAGCATTGCTTCAACTATCAAATTCTGAATAAATGCAGCCTCTACATTGCTTTTAGAGACTTGCTTTCTGCAGTTTTTCCAAGTCCTTGTGTCTCAGTGTTTTGCCCTCTTTTCTAAATGCACTTTTCTTTAAATTTTGTGAGCTACCAGCAACCACACTTCAGATCCACACTACACTGTCTGAAACCCAATCTGACAGCACTGGTTGCCAGGCAGGAACCAAACCCAAACAGTACTCCTGTCCATAGCAGGCCAAAGTTACTCATACTTGGAAATTTAGAGTCATTAATTAACCTAACACCCAAGTCTTTGGGATGTGGAAACAATGTGAAGTACTCTGTGAACACACAGTCAAAGGCCGTGGTTTCAAACTTTTCTGGAACCATTTACTGTTATGCTGAGCACATTTATATTAATTCAATTGTATCCATTTTGAAAAATCAAAGAAAATGATTACCTTTTACAGACCTAAGGGGCCTAAATATCAGCCTCAAGAAACACGGAGGCTGACTGCTTCTGGCAAAATGTCACTTTAACTCCCAGTGAGTTAAAATACAACCCAGCAGCTTCAAAACAAAGTCTTCTAAAGTTAAGCCAGCAGCTAAGAGATGCCAAATACCAGAAGTTGATTAAAGCAATTTTCTTGTAGCCCTAGGACTGCCTACATGGCTTGCTCAGAGTTGGTTGATTCTGTTGAATTCCTTCATTTAATGGATGAAGGAATTTATGGCTGTTTAAATAGGGCTCATGCCAAGTTGCCTTTTTGATAAGAGGAACTAGTGTGATTCACATCTGCCTCCTGTCCAACTGAAGGACTTCCTTGTGACCACAGAGTGCATAGCTGCTCAAGCACACGTAAGATGTTGCACCTCAAAGGATAAGTGTAAAGGGTGCCAAAAATATGAAACAAGAGAGGATTAACTGTCCTCATCCTTAACTGACAAAGCTCATGAAAACTGAATCTGAAAAATACACTGTATAAAATGTTTTTCAAGAAAGTTTTTTTTTTTTAAGTCACATTTGTAATCTGGGTTATATACACACAAACTACATTACAGCCATTATTATTAAGAGATAAAAGTGAGAAAGCCAAGGAAAAAGGAGTAATGTATTTGATATTGTGCTTGTTGTCATCTCACTGCTGTTTCCACCAGGGTACTAATGTCCCAACACTTTTTTTGAAATACGATAGTGAGTCACATCCTGTCATGGTATGGCAAGAAGATATTACCTACTGTCTGATCCGCTTGCAATGATACGGGTACCATAATTATACATCCTTTTCTCAGACACTTTTTGTTTATGTTTTAATTACAATTATAGGCATATATGTGGAAGAAATTAAAGTAGGTTATTTTTGTGTGTGTGTGTTTTTAACTATTCTAAAAGGAGACTGTTTAACATCATACTCTTGGTTTATTGTTATTATTGCATTAGGGCTTACTATGCTTATCCAGGGCCACTTTTTAACACCACTCTCTGAATTTACGTTCCTAATATTTCAAGACTGTTGAAGATTATATTTTATGCTTATAGTATTTAGACTTTAATCGGCAATAGATATCTCTACTTTTTAATCCTCAAATGCCGCTGCTGGGGGGCTTGTTTTGTTTTGGACGAGCTCTGTCTCTAGGTATGTCAGAGGACTGGGACTTTGTGAAGTGGGGTCCAGCCTCACGTGGGGAGGCAAAATGTGGGGGTGGGGGGGGGGAGGGGAGAAGAGAAAGAGAGCAAGCTATATCTAATCTATCCTTTTAATTCTTATAATTATAACTACTAACTTAACAATAGGCTGCATGGCAATAACTCCTGGGAAAATTGGAAATTAAGGTTAAAGCTGTCTCACTTCCAGTTAAGACTAGAAAATTACATCAAAACTAATGTCCTTTTCTACTTGGTCTCCCATTCATTTCTTCTCACTCAGCTTTCATATCTACCACCCTACACATCCTGGATAGCTTTGCACATCCTCTACAGGTGGCTCTATCAATTAACCACTAAGAAACGTAATCAGAAGCACACACAAAGGTTATTCTATGCATGTGTAATGTTCTGGACACTCAAAATGTCATGCAGTTGCCACAGGAGCAAATGGCTTAACATTTGCCACAATCAGCACGGCTACCTAATCCAGCCAAGTCACTGCCTATGTAGAGTCTAAATGTTCTATCCATGTCTGTATGGGTTTGTCACATGACACTCCAGTTTTCATCTCGCATTCTAAAAGACTAAAGCAAGAATGATCAATGTCGGTCTGAGAGGGCCAATGGCTGCAGGTTTTTCTTCCAACCCAGTTGCTTAATTAGAAAACATTTCTTACCAATAACAGATTTTATTTAATATCATGACTTGTTAGTAATTTACCTCTGCAATGTCAAGCCATTCTTAAATCATGTATTTTTTTTCCTTTCTAATGATATCATTCAAATGATTCAACGACTAAAACAGAGGAGATATTTTCAATTTTTCACTTTCTCTTCAGCTTCCTTATGTGTACTTAATTAAAGCAAATAGTTCCCACTGAATACACACAGGTCTAAATGGAAACAAGCTAGATGGAGTCCTGCTGTTTTTTATCATTTGCATTTTATTGCTAACAAGGAACAATTAAAAATAGTGAATGCTGCATTTTAAAGTAAAATTACCATTTAAGAATTCAAATTCGAAGCAAGCAAAACAACTAAAATGAAGCAAAAAAATGTCACTTGTTCATCATGCAATAAATGGGTGCTGTGAATCTCCAGAATCAACCTTGATCACCCCTGCTTTAGTCTTTTAAAATTCAAGATGAAAACTGGAGTGCCTTGTGACAATCCCATACAGACAAGGGTAATTCTAAATTGGCCCTGTGTGAGTGTCAATGGCGGGGTATGTCCTGTGACCAACTGCCACCGGGTATAGGGTTGGTTCCTGTTTTGCACTGTTGCTGAAGCTGCTCTGACATGTTCTGGCACATCATGGCTTTGAACTGGATTACACAAGTATAAAAGACTGTTCAAGAATATTTTGGGTTTTCTAAATATATATATATACTTTTTACTGTAATGTAAACACCTCAGGAAATTATTCAAACATTTTACAGCATAGTTCAATTGATTGTACTGTACAATAATATACAATCAAGTACATTTATTAATATTTATTATGTACACAAATAAATGTAAAAAAATCAAGAAACAGAATGAACAACTTAAATAACATTTAATTTGAAGCTAATCATGTTGGTTCAAATGAAGTGAACAAGGTGCACTGATAAGATTGTTACAGGGTGGCTTCATGCCTCTGCACATGTTGATCTTAACGGATATATAAATTTGTTTAAATGTGCACTTGCATGTGTCTGTGTGTGTGTGTAGGTGTATATTTTAATATAGCATGTATGTAAAAAAAAAATAAATAAATAAAACTACTTGTGAAAAAATTTTGCAAATCAATAAACCTGGTCCTATGACTAAACAGAGTAGACTGCAAAAATCCAGGCTAAACTGAATAATTTATATGGCAGTTACTGTTGGACATAGGTTAAACTGCTTTTGAAGGATACGGAGGTAAGTACCGGACCAAACTGGAGAAAAAAACAATAGGCCTGGAGCCTGTAACAGGACAAATGACACAGGTGAAAAATATAGGCAATTAATAATAAAAATGCTTTCTAAAAAACGCATATACGTCTGTGCATGTGTGATTATTGAATATCCCAAAGCCAAATTAGAAAGGTACCTATCTGCAAGTAAAAGGGTGCTTTTCTGGCATAGGGTAGACCAGAGTGACTTTTCCAGAATGCACTATAATGCTGCATAGTTGATCATTTGTTCATGTTTGCCTAACCAATCCTCTCTCCTCTGGGCTTTAAACAGAAACAAGTCATGCTTCCCACTTCATAACTTTTGAGAGAGAACCAACAAAGTTATTGCAGTCACATTACTTCCCAAAAGCTGCCAGGAGCTTATAAAAGTAGACACTGACACCAGATGGCTGTCATATTCTCTGCTCAAAGCAGAAGGCCTTTAGATAGGGTGGGAGGTGAATGTTTCAAATGGCCATCTTCATCAAGACTAATTGACCAGCTTTAAGAGTCTGGTGTATTATCTTAGTGATGTCTCAAATAACCAACATGGAGACCAGATGCTCAAAAATCAATAGCTGTATCAAGTTTCTGGTATTTTGAAAGCAAGTCAATCTCTTAGATCAACAATGTGTGTTACTCTGCTTTCTCATTACATGATACTACATTTTTAATAATGGAATACATGTGACTTTACCATAAGAATAATTGTTCCAATAAAGGGTGTACTCTGATCTCCTTCTGGAAGCTTCCCCGGTTTGGCAGAAGTGCTGCATGGGCTCCTGGAAGTACTCGAGGTGAGCCAGGACCTTCTTCTGGCAGCCCTTCTAAGTGTGGCAGAAGTGCAATTGTCCAGGCACTCCCTGGCAGTGGCCATATGCCCCAGCAGGGTTGAGCTTCCAAGCTCCAAAGCTGAGGCTCCGATGCAATCCAGGGGGGCTACCCTGTCATGTTCTGGAGGAGGTATTGCTTCTGTCCCAATCTCAAGGGTCCCAGCCATCTGCCACAATTATTTAAGGAAAATGCCAGATTTTCCTCCGAAATCTTTATTAGTCCCATCTATCTATCTAATAAAATCCAAGACAAATTTTTCATTCTGTAATAGGGGGCTTTGCCCCCTGCTCATTTTGCTCGCCCACCCTCTCCCACGCGGGGTGTGCAACGCACCAGCAACTTCATGTCTCTGCCTCTCGCGTTGTGAAGAGGGGGCTGAACACACTAAGGAAATGCAGTTGCTCCTCTGAAACCACCTCTTAAACGCTGATACAATGGGAAACAAATACATTTTTTTTTACCTCCTCTACTTTCTTGACCAGCTGGCTTGCTGCTGCTGCTGCTGCTGGTGTCATGCTGCGTGATCTGCATGTCGTATGGCGCTTCAAACATTTAAAAGTCTGTACTGCTGCTGTCCTCCTTGTCTCGCGGGACGTTAAAGTGTCTCCGATTTTTTATATAATAGAGAGATAAGTCAGTGTACCTAAAGGACTAGAAAATAACTCAGTTTTTGTTTTTTGGGAATAATTATAAATCTATGCATTTGACACAAGGTATAAACACACACATAACTATGCATATACAAGGCCTCTTCACAAATTTAACTGACTTTGTGACGTTAGGCAACAAAATGTCTCTTCTAGCAAGACATTTATTTGCTTGCTCCTCAGTAACTAGCCAGTCAATGTCTGGCCTTAATATGGCCTCTGGACAGGGAGCAAGGCGACAACGGGGTGATAAAATCTGTGTGCTTGGTTTCTGCTAAGTGAGCAATTAGGATGTCAGTCAATAAGCCTTCAAAGTGTTCCAGATGGGATAACAATACACAAAGCCGAAAGCTGTGGATGCAAGGGTTTTACCATTTAATTGAGACAATCAAAACATCCATTCAAGAAATGCAAGTGTAATGGACCAAATACAAAAGTGCTTCACACATGCCTTTACTTTTCCAAAGTGGCAGTATTGCAGAGTTTCAGAGAGCTGGAAATGTTTCTGACAATCCTTCTACAGTATTCTGACAAGACTTCAAGTTGACAATGTATTTAGTTATTAATGCGGTCAGGGCTGAGGGAATGTACAGTAATAATCTGAAAGATCCATCTGTGATAAATCACTGACATTTACTAGCCAGCAAAATTATTTTTATTAATAAAAAGACATTTAGAACAATAAGACATTTTTAACTACATGTATAGTATTAAGGTTCCTCCTATCAGGCCCATAATGTCACATATGTAAAGATTATAACTTTCTTGAGTAACTTTTTTCTAGGTTATCCTTATAATTGACTGTGGACCCTCCAGAGGTTTACCTGCTCTAGGGATGAGGCTGACTGGAGTTTTTGCTTACCATTCATTTGTTAATTTAAGCCTAAGTTAACTTGTTCATTGAAACTGACATATCTACAAGGCTACGTGACATGCCAAGTTAACTGCAAAATCTGCTACTTCTCTCAACCTTTGATTTAACAGATCATGTGCTGCATGAGTAAATGTTATGGAAGAATATTTAAATTAAAAAAAAATAATAAATAATTCCTTTATATTCCTTTATATATTTGCTGTGTTAGGCTACTTGATGAATTGATTATTTACATGCAAAAGTGCAGTTTGTTCACCATAATTTGTCATAAATATAAGCATCTTATAAAATTGTTTGTAATCAGTATCTAATTTTGATTTTGCTTGTTTTTAATGGGGCATACCTACAGGTTTCCCTCACATGAAACAAATATATCCAAACCCATTAAGTCTACTGTTATGTATATTTGTGTCTCAAAATTAAACTGCATACCGTAGATCCTGGAATACAAGCCGACTCGGTATATTAGCCGACCCCCTTCTCTACCTACTAAATTACATGTATTTGCCGATGACCGGTATTTAAGCCGACCCCCTTCTCCAGGCAAAATTTTCTAAATTTACTTAAAAGTGTCTCTTCAGGTATATTTTTCATGTTTATTGGCGAGAATTTGAGACTGCTGGCATTTTTGATGGAAACCAGGAAGTGTTTGCGGAGAAGTTTGGTAAAATGAAGCGGTTCGGCGAACATCCGCTACACCCGTCAGAACCTTATAGACATCGGTGTCCAGAGCCAGACATCTGTTTCGAGTGTTTTTCATCACACGCACAACATCCCAGACAATATAGCGAGACCAGCGGGCTCTCCGTGGATTGTTGTCGGGTCTAGGAGACGACGCAGACGGAGGAGGGAAAGAAAGCAGAAGCGGGGCCACAGATCCGGCGTTATGCTAAGGCTAAAAAACCAACCATACAAGCCCTATACAGACCTTTTTTTCTGCACTGAAGGAGATGCTTTTAATCTCATTGTAGATGTGTATATTGACAATAAAATGCATTCTATTCTATTCTAGAAACAACAATTTCATACTGTACTCACCATTTAATTTGACATCTTTGGGCTGCAGAAAGGGTGGAGGAGGAGAATGAAACGGAAGGTGGTTATTGTTTAGAAGGAGCCTCCTTATGCAAATCTTTTCTTTGTAAATTTGTCGAGATGGTGTATTTCGACATGCTGTACATATTAGCGAGATCGGTCACAAGAACAGCACTCTCATATTTCAACACAATTTCCATCTTCGTTTCGATTGTGATCGCTTTCTTTACCTTCTCTTCCTTCCTTAGCAATTATGTGACTTGCTTGCATGGTCTTAGTGAATTATATATATAGGTAAATCACTGCAATGACCGAAATTTCTTCCACAAACACATGTATCTGGGCTCCAACTGACGCTACTAACGCTCTCCGTTGTTTGTTTACAATCGCGCAAGCGGATACACGTGACCGCATTCGGGTCATAACGCAAGATGTTGGTCGTAAATCAAAAGAAAAATTTTTATTTTAAAACTTCCCGATAATTTATTATAAATTTTATTAATAAAATCAACAACTAAAACACTTTTTTGAATAAATTCTTTATTTAATTTAAAGTACCGGCATGCAAAGTTACTTCTTCATCTGAAAGATGGCTCTGTGGTTTCGTCATTATTTACTTCCGTATTGATCGGCAAAACCGGTATTGCGCTGGAAATCTTGAATCTGAAACAATGCTCGTTGTATAAACCGATCCCCAAACTCCAAGCCAAAAATCTAGGACGAAATTCTTGGCTTATATTCCAGGATCTACGGTAATCTCTTTTTAACTGAAACTAATATACAGTATACAAAAATAAAATAGAGACACTTTTTGCAAAATTAAAAGTAAACTAAAACTACAAATACATTATGAAGAAAAACTAAACTGAATTTCAAAGAAAATACAGAAATGCAAATTAATATAAAAAACAGAACCATAATAACGTTGCTCTGACAAAATGACATTCTCCAGAAAGCCTCTAGCCCTCACCAAAATCTGTCTCCACCCTTGTTCAGTACGACTGGAAATTCACCCGAGGAATATCTATTAAGCTATGCTGTGAAAAAGCTTCTGTGCAACTCACAATCTTTGATATTTTGGGTTTTATGAATGTACTATTATCCCCTCATATATGGCCATCAGGCTCACGGCTGCTCTCAAATATGCCATGTGACTATTTTAGACAGTTTTTCTTGACATTCAAAGTATTCATAAAAGGGAGAAAAACCAGAATGTTACGGTTTCAGTGCAATTCAGAAAAAAGCCTACTGAGATTTTGGGAGTTCCCCAGAATATGCCATTAAAAAGGTTATGCCTTAGCAGGTACAGGAGAAACTTCTGCATCCGCACAGGTTGAACTGTGGTGAAAGTGATTAGCTGTCAATCATAAAATGATAATCCACAGCAGGATCAAATGTTTCTATTTGCAAAGCAGAACTACAAACAATAAAAGTATGATGTAAACACTCCGTAGAGAAGGTTGAATGTGTTAAGAAAAAAATGGACAATTGTGGTGGTTAGGCAGATACCATACAGTAAGTAATTTATAAGACTGGATGAGACAACTTATCTGCTCACTAAGTAAACAAATAAGATGATCTCTTATGATTGTGGTGTATACATATGCTCTTATCAACCATTCATTGCAGGGGAAAAAAAGGCTTCACAACTGCCAAAAGAAGATTTCCCATAATCCTCTGTAGATCACATTAAGGGCTGAGGATGTCAAAATTACTTCATTATTTAAAATAAAAAAAAAAAAAAAAAACTAAATTCCTACTTTAAATAAAGTATTACTTTGTTGAGAATTATACTGTAGTACTTACCACAGGAACAACAGGTGAAGCAGTTTGTGTGGTAGAGGTTTCCCATTGCTTGGCAGGCCTGACTTGCTCCATAAACCCCCTTTCCACACTTAATGCAGATACCTTGATGTTAGAGAGTGAGAATAAAGAAAATTAGTCGCTGGAGAATGCTTTCAAAAACAAAAAAAGACAACAGAAATTATTTCTTCTTATTGTATCCAAGCACTACAGGAGGTCAATAAAAGAATTGCCTAGAAAATGACACCTGATCAACAGAAGGAATAGCCAAAAAAGTTAAAACCAAAATTAAGTAGAAAAGTCTGATATTTCAACGCTGCAAGGAGCAAGAGTAACAGTAAGATCCCACAACAATCCCTGCATGCGTTACAGAAAACAGTTTACACAGAGTGCTATGGATAAATCCTATAGAAAGACCTCTATGGGTATAGCATCTCCTATATGGAAATGTGATAAGAACATCATCATCTAGGCTTAAAGATCCCAACTAGAATTATCATTCTTTAGATTGTGGATGAAAATATGTTGACAGTATAGTGAGAAAAATCCGATATTCAGGTTAATTATTACATTATTCAAATAAGAAATTCACATTAATGGATGCATTTGGAAAGTAACTAATGTCAGAAGCTAAAAACCTAAAACTAATATTTTACAGCAGTGCTGACTATGGAATAACAGAGTGAGGCAGAATTTATTGATAAAATAAACAGTTGGACTCAGGTGGAGGATTTGCAACAAATCCCCAACCAATGTGGCTAAAATGGTTGTCCTACTTAAAGTATAGGTAAAGCCTTTACAAGGATCTAATCAAGTATTTAGTTATTTAGCCAACACTGTAAAAGCAAATATGTATGATGCCTCATGAAGATCCTTAAACCCAGAAGTAGTAATTGACATAAACCAGCTTAACAATAGTCCTGTTGTTTTTTAATGTCCTTTGCACAATAAAGACTAATTTAATGACTAATGATAATGCCAAGTGACTAACGTTAAAAAAAAATGATTAGACCAACTGTAAAAGAAGTAATTTGTTAATAATGAATCTTTAATATTGAAACAAACAGAATCACCATCACATATGGCCATAAGCACTCTCCAAGTGTAATACTTCTGAACAAAATGAGCCACTGCACAGCCAGGAGGGAGGACTGTAATAGGTGTAGACCTTTTCCCAGTACAGTGGCATGAAATTTCATTGGCAGACTGAGAAGTTTGATTAACAAAATAAAATTATATGGGCTTATTGCTCAATGACCATAAAAATAATAAAATAAATTCCCTTAAAACACATTTTTAAACTAAAAATATGTAGAGAAATATGTATCTACAATATATATGGCATTAAAGAGAATAAAATGTTTTATCACAATTACAAGCTGTCATATTATTTAATTTGTTCTATAATGTACTTATCTTAAACAAAAAAATGAATGAAGTTTTTATCATTTGTCTGACAAAAAATAAATAATATATTCACATACATTGAATCAATTAATTGATATAGGCAGTTAAACACCAACCACTCTGACCCCCAAAGGTCATGCAATAAGATAATCTCCACTTTGGAATTCAACAAACACTTATACATTTTAATAATTTTTATTCATTAACTGCACTACAGCCTTTTTTACTATTAAGATATATATTTACTATATTTATACAGGTTATATTTTTTCCAGTATACCAGCTAGACCTTCCCAATTCTTGATGGGTAATGATATACTGTATATAGATTACCATTTTAAATCCTGCAGAACCTTTTTCTTACCAAAACATATACTGTATGACACACACAAATAATAAACACAGTACAAACATTTAAAAAGGCTAAAAATCTATCAAATGTTTATAAGATAGCAAGCTTAACAAATTCACAAATAAAAAAAAGTCCAATTTTGCTGTTGAGCTAACAAGCCTACTGTTTACTAAGCAGCAATTCTTCTTTATCTCTTCTTTTTCTAATTGAAAATATAATCTGCTATGTGGTATAGCGGTGCGTGGCTCAGAAGAACTGGCCGTTTTAATAAATAAATAAATAAATAAATAATGCGTTTTGCTCTAGGGAGCAGAGCAGGTGTGAGCAATTGTCTGCACTTTGGGACACTGTTTTGTGAACTGTTTTCAATAATAGCACTTTTTCATCATCCCTTTGCTCAGTGTGTTTGTCCTCATCTGCTCAGCTCATCATGGTCATGACTATCAAAGATGTCCGGTTCAAGAGACTCTCAAAATGGAAGAGGGAGCATGAAGTGACCCGCACTGTGGCATGCTGTACTTAATACAAATTCGCTCATTGGCCAAACTCAGGCAGTGTTCATTTTAATTCAAGGACAAAATACAAAAGGTATGAATTAAAGTGGCTTTTCTTGCTGATTGTGTAATTGCGCATGGAAACTCCTCTGACTGCTTTTTCTCAGTTTATTACTTCACTTTCTTTACCGTAAAAGCTAATATTCCCATTTTTTCTCTCTCTGGTAAAGTCTCCATTACTGCTCTCTGTTTACAAGAAATTAGCAGCAAAAAATAGACATGTGATAGCTCAGCTATCATAATAATTTAATTAAAGGAGCACGACAACTAAATTACCCTAAAGCTTAGAAAAGCAGACACTGAAAAAATTGTTTTTTTATGATTGGCCAATTTATCGATCGAGTCTTTCATAGTGAAAATCAGCCAATTTAGATAAGAGGCCAATCAAGCAAAGCATTACTATTTAACTGTTTCTCCTTCTGCCTTCTTCAGTTTTTACTCGCATGCCCCAGAAATAAAATAGACTCTAAATTCATCTTATTTAAGTAATTGGTTGGGCTTGATGGACACTATTCAATCTTCTACATCACAAAATAAATATTAGAGGGCCAATGTAAAAGTGAAATAATTCTTACACAGATTAATGCCCCAAACAATAAATATCTGCTTATGGACTGGGCTCATTCAAGCAGCCTGAGGTCTTCACATGCATAAGGCTCAAACTTTTGTTTCCACAGTAATCTAGAAGGGCAGCCAAGTCAGCAAAAAGAACCACGGATCATATATGGTTCATATACTATACATGTCAAAATACGTGAAGCTTCAGTAATTCTGCTTTATGCAAAAATCATGTTTTTGGCGAGAATGTGGAAGGTTGCTGGTTTAAAGAGACACAATCAAAAATAATTTTCCATTGCCAGAAGGCCTGATAACTAGTTTAGCTGCTTCTTTTCATAGCTTTACAGATCAATCAATATGTTATGCTCCCTAAGCACACCACTACTTTCCACATTTGCCACTATTGCAATACTATGGTGTGAAAATGGCTGTTTCACTATACATGTTCCATTGATAAACAGACATAACCCTGATATTTCACAATTTCAGAAGGCATTGAGCAGCCTCTTGTCAGACAAGAGACAAATAATTTAAGGCACAATACCTAGGAGCTATGTTTTCAGCTAAAAAGAGACAAATGAGGTGGATGAAAATTTAGCATTCTGGGACATATGTGATCAGCTGATCCAAAGCCAACCAAACTTTGACCAAAGCGGACTAAAGTTTCTAAATCAAGAGTGTGCTTACATCAGAATTAATAGAGAAGCTTGTTGGAAGACAAATGGAAGATTTTCAAAATACTGCAATTGGCCCTGATTCATGATAACTCAAGAAAGAAGGCATCTCATTTCCCTTCTACCAAGAGAAATACACATTAATGACCCTGTTCACAAAAGTGAACAAATACTGTATCATTTATGTTCCTTTAATAACAGAAAACAAGACAATCTGAAATCAGAAATCATTTAAGTTTGCAGCCCTTTTATAAGGCAATTACAGATCTTCTCCTGGCCACTTCATCATAGCTGCTCCTTAGCCTTTGATAGAGCAGCTGCTTGGACCCATATGGCTGAAGCACTTAGGGAGGAAGCACAGTGGGAATGCTCAGCAACTCCCAGGGCTCCTGATGTCACAATTTCCTGCCATGATCTACCCCCTGCCAATACCACAAAATTGTACTATTCCTGCACATTTGGTACAACAAGGAGTTTTGGCTGCAATTTCCTTTCACCTCAGAAAAGCAACAACTTCAGCCTTCAGGAGTGGATCTGCAGTGTGTTCTATGTTGATTTTCTCATTATTACATTTTTTTTATACCATAGTAGGAACAAGAACATTTGCCTCTCTATCATACAACTATGCACATTCTTATTATAAAATGACACAAATATGTACCCAGTTTTCAAACCCATTTATATTTTATTTACACTATATCCTATTTAGGGTCTTGCTGTGCCCTGTAACCAAACCCAGCAGTAAGGTGGCAGAGAGGTGATTAAACTTTGAACTATCAAACAACGCATCAATAACATGCCTGTTATTTATTAAGTTCTACTTTATTGATAAATAATATGCATGTTATTGATGCGTATTGAGTATTAAGTTCTACTTTATTGTCAGGGGTGGGGATCGATCTGTTCTTAATTTTTCTCTTTGTAAAAACTTGATTGCTTTGTATGGATTGTAATAAAATTAATAAAAAAAAAAAAAAGTTCTACTTTATTGAGCACTTTGTCACAGAAAGCACCATTAAACAGCGTTTTGGAAAACAATCACTTGATTTCCGGCGCCGCATGTGAGTGGAGGCCGTTTCAGCAGCTCCGTGTATGACTATCTTTTTACCTTTTTTTTCCTCTATTTATTTATTTATTTCCTCTATTTCGCTGATTACTTCTACCACTTTCTTTTATGTGGAATCGCTCCCTGGACACTTTTTACTATTTTTACTACTTGATATGGATTTTTACACTTCGAGACTCGCCTATTCAAGTAGTCAACTTAAAGCACTGAGAAGAAATGCTCACACCGGTGTGGTTCCCTGTTTACCCGACGAGGTAAGAAGACGATATCGGGGCAACCGAGCCAGTGCAAAGATAAAAGATAAGAAAAAAGCCAGGCAACTTGAGAGAAAATGGCGTTATAAACCGTCGGTGCTTTCTGTGATCCTGGGAAATGTGAATTCACTACCAAATAAGATCGATGAATTGGCTGTGCTGGTGAAAAATGTCAGAACCTACAGAGAATGCAGCTTGCTGTGTTTTAGTGAAACGTGGCTAACAACTACCATCCCAGATGCTAACGTGGAACTACCCGGGTTTACCACAGTTAGAGCAGACAGAGACGCAAGTACCTGCGGGAAGAAGAAAGGAGGAGGACTTGCTCTCTATGTCAATACAAAGTGGTGCAACTCAGGACATGTAAACGTTAAAATTTCCAATTGCTCCAGGGACATCTAACTGTTGGCTGTAAGTCTGCGTCCCTATTACTTGCCCAGATAGTTTGGACACGTGATTGTTGTCATTTTTTACATCCCCCCTCAAGCGAACACGGAGATAGTGAGTGACATCATCCATTCCGCAGTTGCTAAGTTACAAACGCAGCACCCTGAGGCTCTTGTACTAATCGCTGGAGACTTTAACCATGTAACGCTGGACAAAACATTACCTGCCTTCTTCCAGTATGTGGACTGTAGAACCCGGGGAAATAGGACTATCAACCTACTGTATGCAAACGTTAAAGACGCATACAGCGCCACCCCGCTGCCTGCGCATGTGAAAGCAGATCATAACCTGGTACTGCTTCAGCCTCACTACAAACCAAGAGTGAAGGCGCTACCTACAACCACACGATCATTCAGGAAGTGGTCCCCTGAGGCAGAGCAGGCTCTGAGAGACTGCTTTGGAACTACAGACTGGGATATACTGCTGGGGTCACATAGTGAGAACATTGAAGCTGTTGACTGCACAACTGATTACATCAACTTCTGTATGGACATTGTAGTTCCAGTAAGAACAGTACGCTGCTATGCTAACAACAAGCCATGGATTACAAGTGACATCAAAGGCCTTTTGAACCAGAAGAAAAGGGCTTTTAAAGACGGTGATCAGCATGAGCTCAAGCGCGTGCAGAAGGAACTCCGAGTCCAGCTCAGGGCAGCGAAGGAGCAGTATAGGAGAAAGCTGGAGCAGAAGTTGCAGAATAACAGCATGAAGGAAGTGTGGGATGGGATGAAGATCATCACTGGCTGCAGCTCGAAGCGGGGTGCCACCAATCGAGACAGACGTGGAGAGAGCAAACCAAATGAACAACTTCTTTAATAGGTTTGATCACCGTAACCCACTCATCTCGGAGTACTGCATCCTCCAACCATCCTTCTGTTGATAACAGCATAGGTGAGACATCCCCACCCATAATTACAGCAGCCCATGTGAGCAGAGAGCTGAGAAGACTTCGTGCCAGAAAAGCAGCAGGTCCAGATGGTGTATCGCCACGACTGCTGAAGGCCTGTGCGTTGGAACTGGGGAGTCCTCTACAGCACATCTTCAACCTGAGCCTGGAACAGGGGAGAGTCCCGAGGCTTTGGAAAACATCTTGTATCACCCCAGTCCCTAAGGTATCATGTCCCAGTGAGCTGAATGACTTCCGGCCTGTTGCTCTGACGTCACATGTGATGAAGACCATGGAGCGGCTGCTGCTTCACCACCTGAGGCCACAGGTCCGCCACGCCCTCGACCCTCTGCAGTTTGCATACCAGGAGAAGGTGGGAGCGGAGGATGCCATCATCTATATGCTACACCGATCCCTTGCCCACTTGGACAGAGGCAGTGGTGCTGTTAGAATTATGTTTTTGGACTTCTCTAGCGCCTTCAACACCATCCAACCTCTGCTCCTTAGAGACAAGCTGACCGAGATGGGAGTAGACTCACACCTGGTGGCATGGATCGTGGACTATCTTACTGACAGACCTCAATATGTGCGTCTTGGGAACTGTAGGTCTGACATTGTGGTCAGCAACACAGGTGCGCCTCAGGGGACTGTTCTTTCTCTGGTCCTGTTCAGCCTATATACATCAGACTTCCAATACGACTCGCAGTCCTGTCATGTGCAAAAGTTTGCTGATGACACTGCTATTGTGGGCTGCATCAGGAGTGGGCAGGAAGAGGAGTACAGGAAGCTAATCAAAGACTTTGTTAAATGGTGCGACTCAAACCACTTACACCTTAACACCAGCAAGCCCAAGGAGCTGGTGGTGGATTTTAGGAGGCCCAGGCCCCTCATGGACCCTGTGATCATCAGAGGTAACTGTGTGCAGAGGGTGCAGACGTATAAATAACTGGGAGTGCAGCTAGATGATAAATTGGACTGGACTGCCAATACTGATGCTCTGTGTAAGAAAAGGTCAGAGCCGACTATACTTTCTTAGAAGATTGGCATCCTTCAACATCTGCAATAAGATGCTGCAGATGTTCTACCAGACAGTTGTGGCAAGTGCCCTCTTCTATGCGGTGGTTTGCTGGGGAGGCAGCATAAAGATGAAAGACGCCTTACGCCTGGACAAACTTGTTAATAAGGCAGGCTCTATTATAGGAGTAAAGTTGGACAGTTTAACATCTGTGGAAGAGCGACAGGCATTAAGCAAACTCCTGTCAATCATGAAGAATCCACTGCATCCACTGAACAGTGTTGTTATCTCCAGACAGAGAAGTAGCTTCAGCGACAGACTTCTGTCACTGTCCTGCTCCACTGACAGACTGAGGAGATCGTTCCTCCCCCACACTATGCGACTCTTCAATTCCACCCGGGGGAGTAAATGCTAACATTGCTCAATGCTATTGTCTGCTTTATTACTCAAAGTTATTGTCTGCTTCTACATGCATTTTTATTACTATTTAATTTAATATATATATATATTTTTTTTTTTTTTTATCAGTATACTGCTGCTGGATTATGTGAATTTCCCCTTGGGATTAATAAAGTATCTATCTAAAGATTTATTATTCGACTAAACAGAGTGGAACATAAAAACCCATAACACTGATTGTAACACCAATTTTCAAAAATTGTAGAACAATATAAAACAAAAATGGGCATTTAGCATTAAACTCTAGGACTGAACTTTCATAGCCAGGCACAAAATGAGAGTTCAAGAAAAACACAGCGAGGAGCAGGAAAGCTGGCTTCAGAGAATCAGATGAGGTAAATGTAGATAGGAACTGAACAATGGCAGGCCATTCACTAATGTAGTGTTTCCCAAAGGCTTTCTGTGGCGATCTACTGCTTTTTGGCACATCAATTTCATTTGATAGTCCCCAGGGGGGGCACTCAAGTTGAGACTGGGAGCAAAAACGGGGACGTCTTTATTAAAATGTCAAACTGGGCATGGTTTCCTATGGATTCACATTTGCAGTGAATAATCTAATCTAATCTAATCTAATCTAATCTAGTCTATCTAATGCTACTACTAATTCCTTGCAAAATATTCACAGCTAGGTACAAACAAAAGTTTACAAACGTAGCAGGATTCCAAAATGATACTTCTATAACTTGTTCCAATCTGTATTTTTATTACTAAAGTACATGCACAACAATTAGTTTTGTCTTTACAAATTTCATTATTTTGTAGCAGATATCTTAAAGAGAAAACCTGACATAAAACAAGCTCATGCAAGTACTCAGACTATGGCATCTTTACAGCCCTAATGAGTATGTAATGGCCTCAGCACCACTGATGTCAAAATATTTTTTTCTGTGTCTCATGTCAGTTTTGCACTCACTGGTCACATAGCGAATTTGAGAGAAGAGTATAAAGAATGGAGAATAAAAACATTAAACCAGTGTCACAAATATTGTCAAATATGCACAGATGAAGAAATGGGTCCAAAGATCTGTCTGGTTGAAAAACTAAATAATGGAAGATGTGTCACACTACTCACAAAAAATTAAAAGTATCACAATGGTAACTTTATATGGAGGGAATTGTTAATCAGCAGGGACTGGACAATTTGCTAGAAGTGAAAGAAAATTGTTAGACCACAGGCCATTTTCATCCAGGCAAAAAACTAAAGTTAGGGAAAAGGTTCATCTTTCAGCACAGTAATACTTCTAAACAGATACAGAAAACAACTGTGGAGTGGTTCACAAGTAGGCAGCGAAATGACCTTGAGTGTACCAGTTAATGCCACCTTCATGAATCTACAGGACTATTTGAAACAGGCAGGCCATAAGCATCACTCTAAAAACATGATCAAAATCAAAACTGCCATGAGATTTGATGAAAACTGGTAGACACCAAAAGGCTGGTCCTTTGGATTCTTGTAAATCCTTGTAAAAGAAACTCTGCCGATATTCGCGTTTGGGCTCCATGAGAACCCTCAGTGCCAGGATGCAGTCAATGCTAGACTTTTTAGGCATAAAACCAGACTGTTCCGGTCGCTGGTAGGTGAGCAAGTGATCATGGATCCTATTGAGGATGATCCTAGCAAGGACATTACCCGGCACCGAGAGCAGTGTTATCCCCCTGTAGGTACTGCAATCCAAGGGAGCACCCTTCCCTTTCCAGATAGGGACAAACCCCATTTTCCAGTCAGTTGGAATGATGCCAGTCTCCCAAATGGAAGCAAAGATTGCTTGCAATGCCAGGAGGACAGCTTTACCACTAGCCTGGAGAGGTTCACCACAGACCCCTGTAGCCTTTCCTCCCCTCAGCTGGTTCACCACCTGTGCAATCTCAGTGAGATTGGGTGGTTCACAGCTAATTGGAGGATCAGCCTCAAGAACCGTGCACCCAGAGATATCCAACGTCCTAGCTGGAGGATCAGCTTTGAACAACTGCTCAAAGTAGCCAGCCCAGTGGGTCACAACTGCGGTGTCATCCATAAGGATCATTCCATCAGCCACCCTGACTGCGACTCTCCGAGGAACAGATTCTGATGTGCATAATGCTACGATTCCTCTGTAAGCAGGACGTAGGTCACTAGACCACAGATGGATTGTCACTTGCTCACAGATTCCTCTAAGAAACACATCTTTATCTGCCCTCAGAGCCCTTGCAGCCGTCCTTCTCAGTTACCAGTACAGACATGAGTTGCCATTGAGCCGTGCGCAGCAACTCCTCCGAAAGACATGAAAGTTATTTTAACTGATGATTGAATGAATGTGTCATACTGATTAAGGCTTTAGGAGCCTCAGACCCGGAGGTTGTGGGTTCAACTCCTACTTCTGACACTGTGTGACCATTAGCAAATCACTTCACCTGCCTGTGCTCTAAATGGAAAAACAGAAGAAATGTAACCAATTGTATCTTAAATGTTGCAAGTTAGCTTAGATAAAAGGCATTAGACAAAAATATAAATGTAATTTAAATGGATAGAATGAATGATTTTTTGTGAGCAAGTTAGTTTGCAAAAAAGACTTCCTTGAGATATGGGATTGGATTTAGAAGATTCTGCATACTGAGAAAGTTAATATTTTGACATATTTCTAAGATGGAGAAAGCACAATGGTATGGAGTTTTCAAATAATAAACCAAACATTTAGCCAAACTAAAGTTCAGGCCCTTTTAATTAACTGTTGCCAGCATCATCATGATGCCTGCAGAATTAACACACAATATAAGAAATTATGTTTCTCCTGAATTAAAGGATACATAATTAGCATTCATTTACTTTTGGATAAGCGCATGTGTAGGTCATATGAATCATTTTCCTAAAGTTTGTTTGGCCAGCCTACCTGTGCCCATATATCAGACAGCAGAATCATGCCGAGACCATAAAACTATAGCAGCACACATGTTCACTTACAGTATATCGTAAGTATTTGAGTACAAGCTGATGCAGTGTATATTTAAATGGACATTTTAAGCATTAAGCAAAAACAAGCATATTCTGTGGCCTTTCACCACCATTTTGTTAAGTGAAGCATGAAGAATATGGTAGGAAAGGAGGTGTTCCATTGTACTTGTTTCAGGTAAAGAAATTACTGTAAGTATATGTAGTTCTGCAGCTTTTTAAAATGCTTCACTTTCAGATTACATTCTTCCCCAAACACGAGAAGCATTTGTACAATTGTGGCTTACTTTCTAAACAAAAAAACTTTCAAATTTCATAGTGTGTATATAAACACAACTGCTCTCTAAAAAACTGCTGAATTGATCAACACTCATTGGAATAATGTAATTTCTGTTTGTGTTTACTTTTTATTCATTCCATATGTAAATACCAGTTTGCAAAATGAAATTTTAATGTTTTATCATCTAAAATCTAATTCAAAATGTTATTTCTTGCTACAATGAAGCTTCTCCTTAATTAAGAGCAAAACTCCTGTATTTAGTAAATTAATCATTTTGAATAATGCATAGCACTGTCGTCTAAATTGAATTTTACATTTCCAGAAATCAGAATATAAACATTATTTATGAACAAAGACCAAATGAAGACTGAAGATGAAAATAAGTTTCAAAACTTAACAGATAAAACATAAAAATCTAATGGAAAGTAAGCCTGTGTTTAAAATTATAATAATTCAAACAAGTTAAAAAAAATGTTCACATGGCTTAATACGGAGGTGTGTCTGTAGCCCTCAATGGACTGAGTTCAGTAGTTCAGTTCTAGAACCTTTTCGATCCATTTGTGTGTTAAGGGGGTCAAAGGCTATTTCAGCAGGGTTGGACAAAAGGCTGAAAACAGGCCTAGAGAACACTCTAGTTCATCACAGAGACCACACTCACTCACTCACTCATACACACATGCATGGTGACCAACTTGCAAATACCAATTAAATATGCTAAAGAAAAAAAACAACTTTTGTAACTACTTCTTTGTAGTTGTCTTGCTGTAGTAATTGTCATTCAAAGGGACTTGCAAAACTATTCAGTTATGACAAATGTTAAGGAATAACAAATAACAGGCAAACATTACTGTAGTTACTGACTGTTTTAAATATTAGGTGAATATGGCATTCTGATGGTAAATCATATGGTGATCGCATTTTCAAAGTCAGAAATCAAGACACTTGTGTAGCACATATGCCTATCCTCATTTTTTTATGTCTGCTTTAACTCAACATCATCAGTGAATCAGTGAAGGATCAGAGCATGAAAATAAAAAAAAAACATGATTCCACGCAGCACTTAATTTGAAAATAATCACTGGTAGTCTGTTTTTTGTCTGCTTCTTGGTCTTTATTGCAAATCTTTTCAAAATTTAACACCAGTTCCTAATCAAGAAGACCCCTTTTCAGAGTTCTGACTAAGCTATTATAAGTAAATAACATTAAAGAGCTTGGTTCTATTGCAGTTTTGTGTGTGCTGTTTTAAATATATTGTGCCAATGTTTGTTTCGGCAATGGAATATTTGCAGCACTGAAAAACTTTATTAGATGGGTAGTCTATTAAAACAGGGCCATTCTTATATTCTTCATTTATTTATTGGGATGCATATTCTGAAATCATGTGTAGAATTCACACTATAACACGGCATGCGGTTAAAAGCAGGGAAAAGTGCTTACGCACAAAAAAATCTAGATGCATAAAACTGTGCGTTTGCCAACTTCCACGTTCTTCCGCTCCATAAATCCCGATCAAGGTGAAAAGTAACACACGTGCACACGCCTGCTGTCCCGCCCCAACTCCTCCCAGAATTAAGCATCTTTGAATATGCAAATCAATATAAATAGCCCTTAAGCTCAGCATTCTGTGAAAAGGCAATGGCAAAAAAATGGGAGAAATAGAAGAATTTCAGCGAATACCAAGTGGAGGCAAAGAAAAACAAACTACACTTGTGCTTGAAAGTTTGTGAACCCTTTAGAATTTTCTATATTTCTGCATAAATATGACCTAAAATATCATCAGATTTTCACTCAAGTCCTAAAAGTAGATAAAGAGAAACCAGTTAAACAAATGAGACAACAATCTTGCTGCATTACCCACCTTCTCTTGAGATTCAGTTCATGGACAGATGTCCTGACATTTTCCATGAGAATTCTCTGCTATAATTCAGAATTCATTGTTCCACCAATGAAGGCAAGCTGTCCTGGCCCAGATGCAGAAAAACAGGCCCAAACCATGATACTACCACCACCATGTTTCACAGATGGGATAAGGTTCTTATGCTGGAATGCAGTGTTTTCCTTTCTCCAAACATAACGCTTTTCATTTAAACCAAAAAGTTCTATTTTGGTCTCATCCGTTCACAAAACATTCTTCCAATGGCCTTCTGGTTTGTCCACGTGATCTTTAGCAAACTGTAGACGAGCAGCAATGTTTTTTTTGAAGAGCAGTGGCTTTCTCCTTGCAACCCTGCCATGCTCACCATTGTTGTTCAGTGTTCTCCTGATGGTGGACTCATGAACATGAACATTAGCCAATGTGAGAGAGGCCTTCAGTTTGCTTAGAAATTACCCTGGGGTCCTTTGTGACCTCGCCGACTATTACACGCCTTGCTCTTGGAGTGATCTTTGTTAGTCGACCACTCCTGGGGAGGGTAACAATGGTCTTGAATTTCCTACATTTGTACACAATCTGTCTGACTGTGGATTGGTGGAGTCCAAACTCTTTAGAGATGGTTTTGTAACCTTATACAGCCTGATGAGCAACAACAACTCTTTTTCTGAGGTCCTCAGAAATCTCCTTTGTTCATGCCATGATACACTTCCACAAACATGTGTTGTGAAGAGCAGACTTTGATAGATCCCTGTTCTTTAAATAACACAGTGTGCCCACTCACACCTGATTGTCATCCCATTGATTGAAAACACCTGACTCTAATTTCACCTTCAAACTAACTGCTAATCCTAGAGTTTCACATACTTTTGCCACTCATAAATATGTAATATTCGATCATTTTCCTCAATAAATAAATGACCAAGTATAATATTTTTGTCTGATTTGTTTAACTGGTTTCTCTTTATCTACTTTTAGGACTTGAGTGAAAATTTAATGATGTTTTAGGTCATATTTATGCAGAAAAATAGAAAATTCTAAAGGGTTCACAAACTTTCAAGCACAACTGTAGTTGTTGGTTTAAACAGTGATATAAACAACAAAAGGAAGTTGATCGAGTGACATAGAGTGTCGGAGAAACTCGAAAGCTCAAGTTCACAAAGTCGCACAGTGCCCGAAATAAAAAAGAAGTTGTCACATATCAAAGTTGCCGTGAAAAGGCGAGTCGTAGCCCACCGTCTGAATGTCATATTAAAGCTTATTAGGGTACAGAGAAAAATAAAAAAGGTACACAGGGAGGGAAAAAGCACGAAATGTTAACTTTAATCTCGAACTTTTCCACTTTAATCATGTAGTTTATTTTGTCATTAAAGTAGAACATCATAAACTTCATCTTAAAATTGTTTAATTTACTAGTTTCTCAAATCCCTTCGTAACTAAAGTAGCACATTAAAAGCTTTGTTTTGTATTTGATCTTCTATGTGCTCTGTGTGTGTGAATCACTATGTGCTTCCGGGCTTTCTCTTCCTCCGACATGACACAGAATCCATTACATTTGTAATATTACAGCTCTCTGAATAATTAAAATACTGACATGTATACGTGATATCATTTTAATGATGACAGGAGTTAAAGCATGTTATTAAACATGGGAACACAGTGGCGCAGTGATTATTCATGTCTCACTAGATGCTTGCTGTGCCATGCACGACCTTCAATGAAATACTTTATTGTAGCAGTACTGTCTTTTTCAAACGCACTAACCACCAGTTCCTGTCCTTACTTTTCTTTCTCCAAATACCCAATCGCCACACAATCAGCTCTGTTATAGACGTTAAGCCATCTGTAAGCTTAGAACACCGATTCTTCAAAACTTTTAAGGAACATTGAAATATCTTTGTAGTACGTGTTTAGATATTCCATCCATCTATCCTTCAAGTGTCGCACCAGCACCAGCAAGAATACAGCACGAGGCAGGAACAATCCGTGAACAGAGAGCCAGTGCCTTGCTAGCGCAGCGACACCGTGTCCTCACATGTTTAATTATTACCAAAATAGATTATTCAAATGAAGTTCAAGTTTTATCTGTATAATATAATAAACATATTTTGCTGCATTTCATCTTAAAAATGATATCGTCATCATATGTAAATACGCGCTTTATAAAGTGGCTCAGGTTGTTCAATATTATAACTTTATCGCAAGTTTACAGTGAGGTAATTGTACTAATAAGGAGCTCTTGATGGACTGATTGAGTGCGTTTATATTTCAAGGAATGAAACTGTTTCTGAACCGTGATGTCCCTAAAGGAAAGGCTCTGAAGCATTTGCCGTTTGAGAGCAGTTCAATAGACAGCAAGGCTGAGGCAGCATGTACTTGATGCTATATACCGATAATTCTCTTTCTGATCAGCTGCTGTACAGCTGTGATTACCCACTCAGATACAGTGATATAAATACTCTGAGTGGTGCAGTGAGAGTAATATCGAAAAAGATGATCCACTGTGGCAACCCCCAACGGGAGCAGCTGAAAGAAGAAGAAGAAGAAGGTGCAGTGAGAGTAACAACGCTAAAGCAGCTATGGTATTTAGAATAGTTAGACCATTCTGTGGACCATTATATTGTTACAGGTTAATCACAATCAGTTGCATTAAACTAATAAACAATATGTGGTTAATTTCAGTGTATTTATAAAGCTGCATCAGGGATGTGGATCTAAAAAAGAAAGGGAAAACACACAGAAACAGTAGCACTGCTTTGACACTTGGTGCCGCCAGTCTGCAAAACTGAGCGCAGAACTTGCGTACGACAGGGTATGAGCTACTGTGGAAACGTGCGTGGCTTTACGCCAACTTTAGGTTTTATACATTGCGATTTGAATGTGGAAATGTTCTTATGCAACATGGTTGTGCGTACGCACCGTTTATACATGAGGCCCCTGGTCACCTTTGTAAATGATAGTGTCAGTAAAATTGCGAATCATTATAATTTTTAGATAATGGAGCTGTGAGGTTGGTTTTGTGCAAGGTTAATATTGAGTAAATGATAATCTACTCCATGCCTAACAGCTTACATGCTACAGGGTACCTCATTCATATCTAGACAACCTATTGTTTTTCTTGCTTGCATTTTATACTTTAATGGTTAGGAAGATCATTTAACTTACCTGTTACGATTTAAAGCATCAGAAGGACCAAGATGCTGATGCACTGGCTCTCTTCCATTTGTGCTCAAAGCAGCTTGGAAGACTTTAAAAAGTAGAAATAACTTACCCACAAGCAGCCTGTGACAGCAACTTACTACATATGCAAGCAGTTTGCTGGTATTTTATTCATTTGTACTGGGGTTCTGTTTGACATCAGTAACAGCTACTGAAGGTAAAAACAGAAAATTCTACAAGATATATGGTGTAACCAAAGTTAAGGTAAACTTGAAAGAAAAAACTAATTCATTGTTGAAATCACCCAAAATGTTTTAACTATTTTAAAGTAGATGAGCATGCAGATTTGCCAGTGCTTTCAGATTTCAGAGTTTTCCGCAGCACGATCTGTCTGAGACATCAATGAAAATTGAACTGACCTGACAAATTTACTTAAAGAATAAATGTACCACTTTTCAACAAAATTGGTCCACAAGGGACAGGAGTTTTTTCAAGGGGACAGACAGACATGGCTTTCACAACAGGCACTTCATGCATTATATGCAGATGCACCTAAAAAGTGAGACCAATTCACAGTTTACTCTTGCAGTTTAATCATAAGTATAATTAAATACATAAAAAAAACAATACTCAAGTGTGCAATCTGACATTTAGCCAAAACATATTAGAATATCTGCATCGCACTGTTCTGAGCAGCACTAAAAGCCTAACTACTCCAATACGCATGTTCACCTGCACAGTTTACACCTCATAACAGGAAATGCTTAAACCCACTTCTACTGTAAATACAGAGTAGCACATTTTTATTGTAATAAATAAGCATATTTTACTCATTTCCAGCATTAGTCAGAGAACTATTATAACTATGCCCCTTCATAATCATAACCTTTTAAAAACTGAAAGATTCCTAAAATCTAAAAGGAATTAAGGAAATAAAGAAATAAAATAAATAAAAGCATGAAGGTACATAGCACTTTGCTGAAATACATAGAAAAAATAGCTTGAACAAAGACCATATTTTGCTCATAAAGTTTTAGACAACATAATCACTTGTGTGGACTTGCCGCTTGGTCTGTAGTATAATAAGCAATCCATAGAAATTATTGTACAAACTATTGGTGTAATAAATGAATCACTACACATGTAGTGACAAGAGGTTCACATGCCCCATCTAATTGTGTGCCAGTCAAATTCAATAGAAGTTTAGGTCCATGTTACATTACATGACTTTTCCAACAATTTTCAGTCATAGACTTTATTTACATAGCCTTAGTGAGTTGGAAACAGTGGCTGTTCTAATAACGACCAATCATGTAGAGCGATTTACCTAGTGACTTAGACTAACTATCTTGTGACTTGCCTGAAAAAATAAAACAGGCTTGATTTTGTCTCAAGTTATATGAGTAGACTCTGTGTACATGACAGCTGAAGTACAGTGCATATGATACAATAACAAGGAAAAAGGAAGGCTGGTATTTTGGACCTCACAAACAGAAAAAGGGCTTGTCTGTCTCATGTTTTACATGTGCTCCAGAAAATACGTAGTAAATAAAGGAGAATCTTGAGCCATTATTATACATGAACTCAAAACATAGATGTCCTTTATTTATACTAACAGGTGGAGCCCCCATGTGTCTTGTTCAACGCATCATGGCAGACTGAAGAAATCTAACAGAAAGCTTCCTTTAATCAGCTCGGTTCATTTACATATAACAGTTACGAAGCATTTCAAACACAATATTCAGCATACAGGTAAGTGGTATAGTGCCGAATCACAACTTTGCTATTGTGTATTATGAAATTTCCCAAAACCGTTAATAATTAAGAGTCATGGGTTAAAATACCTGTTTAAAACAAATTAGACTTCTTATATGTAAACTGTTCTCAGAGAACAAAATCTAAAGTTAAACATTATATATGATCTAATTCTGTAACTTATATGTGCTGGTACAAATTGTCAGGATGTCCTCTTTAAACAGACAAGCAGTTTCAAGTCAACTTATCTTTTAAAATTACCACAATAGAACTAATGAAGGGGAAAAAAAAAAAAACTTGCTGTACCTGTAAACCCTTTGTACAGACATTAGTTCTGTCAGGCAGTGCATAAGCTTCAGATACTTTGGAAATGTAAAAATGTGCTAAAAAGTTGTTTTGCACTTGAGTAATCCAACACCTTTTGATTTTGTTGGGATGAGTTTTAGAGCACTATTATTGAGTCATGCCATGATTATCTACAATATGATTGTATAAATAAGAGTATGACTGGGGGGAAAAAAGCACTTAGAGACTATCGTGGTTCTCCATCAGGTATTAGTGAATCCACTGTCTGAATCAGTTTACTTCCAGAATATGGTTGAGGAGGTTGGCAATTACCCTAGTAGCACCAGGTGTAGCGCAGGAACCTAACTTGGACAGGATACATTTTATCTCAAGGAACACTCACTCACATATCCACACTTGCTAATGCCAAGGTGATTTTGAGCTGGCAATCACTCTACATCTTCAGGCTGTGAGAGAAAACTGGAGTCTCATTTACAGCATGAGTAATTCTTAGATGACTGCAAACAATGATGCCACAAAGCCCTTTGGTGTAGCTGTCTTAACATTCTGACAGATGTTTTTGCCATATAGAATGCTCCATACAATTCACCATCTCAATGCACTTTACAAAGCACACAAGTATACAATTAAAAAAAGTCAGAAATGCAGTGTTTAGGTAAATCTGAGTTTTTAAAAATTTACATAAAATAAAGCTTGAAATAAGACATTGATAAAAAGAAAAAAAGATCAGTGGCACACAAAAGCCCAAAAAAGCAATCACCTGGCAATAATGCCACTTATACAAAAACTTGTACAAATTTAAAATAGAAATTTGTTGAATATGCTGCCTCTTCAAAACGGTTGCAGTAAGGTGTGTATTACAGAAAAACTTAGAACTCTTGTATTTTGAAGCATGTGGGTTTTGAAAAGAAGCACAGTACCACTTTGAAAAAGGCTGAAATAAAATACCACAATCCTATTTCCCTGGTAGTAATTAAAAAGCTGACAAAATGTACATGTCAGTAAAACCTACAGATGTATTTTTACTCACCAAAAACATTTCACTGCAGACATTTTTGATACTGCATTAACCAAACATTGCTGTTTTTCCAGAGTATTGGCATATATTCTCTAAATGAATAGAATCATGAATTCCTACAGTATCAGTCTGAAGGTTTCCAGCATTACAGAATCACTTTGTGCAGTAACATATATTTCAGTATAATGCATCTTTCTACACCACAGTGGGACACATAAATAGCAAATCAGCACTATTTCAGTTCTGCAGAAGATAAACACATCTTCTGAGTTAGTAGGTACTGAACAGCCTACAATAAGATGCAGCTCACCACAACACAATTTAAAATATATAAATATTTTTAATAACCTATGTAATTATCACTTGTCACTGGACACAGTACAGCTTTATACTCAGTACCGCAGCAGGATATTTTACCAACAAACTGAATTGCAGTTGTATTTGAAAATGAAATGGAATAAACTACAGAACTCTGGTAGTTGACTGAATTACTAAGGCAGTTATTACACCACACTGAAAGGCGAACAGTGGAAATTAAGCAGAGAATACAGTCATACACTACATCAAGGGTCTGCATAATTTGGAAGCATAAAAGTAAACAATTTAAACCTCTCTTTGTATTTTTTTTTCTGAAAATGAATTTATATCATTCATTTATTAAACTAAAAATTTACATTTTGTTATTTTCAAGCCTATAAAATTCAACATGGATTTTGGTTAATCTCAATCTATAAAAGCATCCATTTCCATTAAAGCATATACAATAAAGCATATCTGTAATCAGCACTATTGATTCTCCCTACCAGATGGACTTAATCATACATTTTTCCCCATAGCATAGTGTTCCAATTTTAGCCACATAATTATACCACTCATAAACTGGTATTTCTGCCAATCTATTGATTTGTAAACTTATTTACTTCTCAGAGCAGTCCAAAATGGCAGAAATGACTAAAGGAAGGCCCCATCATTTTGGCAAACACCTTCTAACACTTTTTCTCTCTACGAACACTTAAGTGCTTACACTGCATACTCTTGATGGTATACAGTCTTCAGTGCACCAAGTATCAAAGTTTACAGATCAATCTGATTTTTCTAGGTTTCAAATGGAAGTTCCACCTGTTATGCTTTGGTCTTTTCTGAAGTTTAGTAATGAACCATGGTAACACAGTTACAACTTTAACTATACAGCTACAACCACTTCAACATCAGAAACTTTGAGAATAATTAACTTTTATAGCTTAATATAATCAGTCAATTTAAGACATAGTTTTTTTTGCAATGCAATATATGAAAGCTCCATAGCTTAAGAGTTTTTATGAACTTGTAGAAAATAGCATTTTAATATTTTGAAAGGAGTCCACCACATGGACATCTCTCCAAACTCAAAATATTGCCTAGGAATCAAACGTGTATTAAAAATTCATGTTTACTGAATACAATATAGGTCAAAAAAGGGTGGGATAAATAGGAAGATCACCAAGTATTAAAATACAGTAAAACAATAAACATGCTACAACTCTACACTGGGAGCACACTGCTTTTCACACAGGCACTTGAAGACATACTCCTATTGACGCTGTACTCTAATGAACTTGGATTTTAATATTAATTAATATATTTTAATATGTAGTAATATAGCATTTCTGGGTCATTAAACACCTACAAAGACTATAATCACCTTAAGTCTAGTCATGTTTTGAAAGGCAAATAAGGGGGAAAAAGCAGTATCAATACATACTCAGAAAAATACTATCAAACAATCCTTAATGTGAACAGAAAATAAAGCCAGAGGCAGCCATTTTCACTGTGGCTCAGGTGTTTCTGATCCGAAAGGTACTTAAGTCTTCTTTTTGGAAGACTTTCTTTTCAGAAACTGTTTTTTTTTTCTTTTTTTGCATGCTAAAGGGCACAATGGAAATGAGAATAGATTTGGCCTTTCTCCTTTTGCTCATTTACAGAAATACATTAGTTGGAATTCTACAAGGGCAACTTTATAATCAGTAGTGAACCAGACAGAAGCCCCCTGCCCCCACTCTATATAAACTAGGCTCTTTTCCAGGAGCATACGACCATCTAATCAGGGCTTTCGGCTATTGGCTTTGGAGTGATATTGCTATCACCTGACCTTGCTGCAATCAGAAAAGGAATTTTGATGAAACCTTGGTCAGCAAGTTTCTTTATTATGACTGTTATCAAGCAGTAGAAAAAGCAAGGGACGGAGCATTGTGTATTTATACGAGTGCTTGGTTTTGCTATCATTGGAGATATTGAGCCAAAAATTGAAGAAAAGCTCCCTTCAAAGACCAATTCCAACTAAATGATGAACATATCAACACTTCTGAAAAGCTTACAAAATCCTTCAGATAGTACAAAGTGGCTTTGTTTTGTTTTTTTTTTTAAACCTTTTTTTGTCTAACTATTTTTGAAAGAATGTAGTCTTGGATTATAATTAGGAACATAAATTAATTGACTTTCACTTAAATGTCTCCTGATACCATGGCAGAAAATACAAGTGTAAAACAATGCATTATGAGGAACATACTCTAGCAGTTATATAAGGACACAGGTACTCCCCGTTCATTTTCAGAGACCATGACCTTGGATTTAAATATGTGTTTACTTTATAGCAAAAAACCACCTCTGTGGAGATAAGCAGTGTGATCTTCTTTGGTTAAGCTCTGCTTCAGGAATCTGTAATGACACAATATTACTACATGCCACTCAAGAGCTGAGCTGGACACAGAGAAATTACTAGAAAATAAAATACAAATTCTGAAAATGCATGGGAAGCAAACAAAAGTACCAAAAACATAATATGCTTCAGAAATAAAATAACAAAAGGAATGTGCCTTCACTGTGCAGGCCTAGCTATATAAGTTTAAGAATCTTTTCTGTAAGTTGAGGACAGGCAAGATGCATATTTCATTATTTCAAAGAAAAAAAAGTTTTCCAACTTTTCATCTTCAAATGTCCTCCAACAGTACCTGACTGAATTTCTGTCCTGTCTGAAGAGAAAAGCCAAGCAAAATGACACCTTTTATTGGCTAACTAAAAAGATTACAATATGCAAGCTTTCCAGGCTTGTCCTGTCTGAGTGTTGTTTCTTTGTACTCACCTTACAGCTCCCAGTCTATTAGAAGGCATTCTTAAGCACAATAAGGTGAAGCCAATTCTGCCATCAGTCTGAATGGAAAAAAGTACAGCTTTCAAGAAACTGCATCTCCATTAGGTTCTTAGACATATTACAATGATTTACATATAAAGGGTCAAGATATTAAGCATGTATTTGAACAGCCTTTCCATTTGCTTGTAGTGGTGCTACATGATTAATGTAATCGCAAATGTAATTTGTGCCGAGTCCCATTTTTTGTAATGTTGTCGTGTTTACATGGTCTGTTGTGTATGTAAATATGCTCCCCTGGAAACATTGGGGGGGGAAGGATAACACTGGGGAACCGTGGGCCCTCATGATAATTGGTCCTGTTAATTCCATCACTTGCATCTGATCATTTGCTATTTAAACGGAAAGACAAAAAAAAAAAAAAAACATCTTGTTCTACTAGACCGCCATTCCGCCACAGAGACAGGAGAAAGCACAGATTCAGATCATTCACACCTTTGTCTACCTGCCACTTTAAAAACCTGGCAACAACAGCTTTGCACCACAAAACCCAGGGGTTCTGAATCACACCATGTACCAACAATAAACATGGTAAGACTGTTTCTTGTTGTTCAGGGAGAGGAGCAAGCCATCATTTTCATCTGTGTACTTTCCGTAGGACTATTTTTCAAGCTGACCAAGGTTCACAAACATTATCCATTTTCTGTTAAATCTGACTTTTATGTGCATTTCGGACTTCCTGTGTATCTTACTGAGTTTGTGTTCAGTGTGGGGTCAAGGGAGGGTTGTATTGTATATTAATTTTGTGCTGCACTTTTTCTTTTAATTATTACTTTCTGCCGGACACTTTTGGGGTTGAATGTTAAGTCGGGGTTGGTTGGGGTAGGATATATACTGTATATTGATTGGAGTTTGTTCATTTCCTTCTTTTTCAATATATACTTTATTATTTTACATACTGTTTGTTTGTTGACTTATTTTTGATTGTCGATTGGGGGAAATTTATTTGGAAGAAGCATGGCTTGTCGGGTCTAACGTCCTCAGCTTGCCAGACCACTGTGAAGACCAGTCTACATGCATACCCCATGCCTGGTTTATGAGATCTTGGATTTGCTGCATGGAGCTGTTATTTTCAGCATGTTAGATATACGCAGTGGCTACTGGAAGGTGCTGATGGATGAAGAGAAGGCTTGTTCCAGTTCAAAGTCCTGCCATTTGGGCTTAAAAATGCTGGAGTCACTTTCCAGCGGTTCATGGAGCAAGTCCTTTAGGGGTTAATTGGCAAAATATGTTTTTGTTTACACTGACGACATCATCATTTACTCTCCTTCTCTTGAACATCATCTCCCGGACTTGGATACGATCTTCTGGAGATTGTGTAACGCCCATCTCACTCTGAACACAAAGAAGTGTACCTTCCTACACCTCCAAATCCACTTCCTTGGGCACATAATTTCGTCAAAGGTGGTCGCTGTGGACCCTGAGAAGATTTTGGTTATCCGAGACTACCCCACACCCACCAACTTGAAGACATTGCAATGGTGGGGTGGTACAATAAATTCATTCCCTGGATGGCTGACATAGCGGCCCCACTGAATCAACTAAGGAAGAAAGATGCCCCATGGTAGTGGACTGCTGAATGCCAGGATGCAGTTGAGCAACTTAAGGCTCAATTGCAGATGCCACCTGTCCTGGAACAACCAGACTCACAGCTCACCTTCCAGGTTCAAACAGACGCCAGCAATGCCGGGCTTGGTGCCATGCTGACCCAATGTAAGAACAATGAAGAGCAAGTGATTGCCTATGCTTCATGAGCTTTGCATAGCGCCGAGCTCAATTATTCTACGGTTGAGAAGGAGTGCTTGCCTGTCGTGTGGGCTGTGGAGAAGTGGAAGCATTTTCTGGAAGGGGTCGAGTTCTAAATGTACACTGACCACTATGCTCTGACCTGGGTATTTAACCACTCGAAGACCTCCTGCTCCGCCTCCAGAATTTTACGTTCAGGGTGACCTATCGTAAGGGCTGTGGCAACACTGTGCCAGATACTCTCTCCAGGGTATCGGAGCCACCAGGAATGGTGTGCTTGGCGGAGGCAAAGAGAATAACACTATCTTTGCCCCACAGCTTGCAAGACCTAGCACAACCACAAGCTGACAGCCCCTTCTATCAAGATCTCCAGAGAGGGCTGGATCAGTAACGTACCAACCGGGTGCACTTCGTTGACCTCCAAGGGGTGTTATGCCGTGCTGTTCCATCTACCCTTGGAGGAACAAAACACCAACTAGTCATCCTGGAGATGCTCATCGCTGAGTTTCTGCAATATTATCATGATCTTTGAGCGGTCACCTTGGATGTACAAAGGCCCTTTTAAAGATCCTGGGGGCGGTTTGGTGGCCTTCCGTCCGCAAGGATGTGGCCCACCATGTCAAGAACTGCCAGACATGTCAGCGAGTCAAGAACCCAACTGGTAAACCTGCTGAATTACGACAATCAACAATCGGTAACGGACTGGAGGAGGTATTAGTAGTTGACCTGATGGGACCCTTTCCATCCACACGGTCCCTGAAGACTGTCCTGATGGTGGTTGTAGATTACTTCACAAAGTGGGTGGAGCTGTTTGCTCTAACTGATGCTAGGACAAGTAAAATCTGCTCCACCCTGAAGAATGAGATCTTCACCTGCTGGGGTGTGCCAAAAAAAACATCATATTGGGCTGGGGTCCTCAGTTCATGAGCTCAGCCTTGTATGAATTGTATGTGGCCTGGGGAAGGAAGAAGAACTTAACTACAACATACCATCCCCTGGCCAACTCAACTGAGCGAGTAAACAGGATCCTGAAGAGTATGATCGCCTCCTATATGGGTGAGCGCCATCAGGACTGGGACAAGTGGCTCCCCGAGCTCTGCTTTGCCCTGAACACTGTGGTGCACAAAGTTTCACTTTTTATTCCTTTTCATCTACGTGAAGCTAACCAAACCATTTGAATTATCCTCCTAACTCTGAAAAGAACTGACCATCTTTTTATCTGATGTGTTTCATGCAGAAGAATTTTGGATTTCTGCTTTATAATATATTAATTTCAAGGATTAATTCTGCAGTACTTATAATAAATTGTATTAAAAACACCATTTCTGTCAGTCTAGAAATTTCAGTTAGGAAACTGCACTGATGCTAAAATACACAAACAGGCTTGCCATAACCTACTGTGTGAGCCTTGTGCCAAGAAAGCAAACGTAAAAAAAAATTGTAAAAAGAAAAGGTTAATAAGGAAATGAAAAACAGATTACTTAGAACAAGCAGTTACTATCTGGACTCCTCTTTCCATGATTTTGGAAAATGAATATTTTGGCGACCACTCATCTCCAGCTCATCTTACGCCAAAAAGTCTCCCTTCAGACTGCATTTACACTATCAGTTTCATCATTCTAAACCAATCCGGTTATCTTCTCTAGCAAATACAATTGACTACATTTTTCCCTGCTGTATAAACAGCAAAGAGTTTAGTCCTTCAATTGAAATATAGAGCCACATTTTAATACCAACTAGATCAGGTATATACAGTTGTGCTTGAAAGTTTGTGAACCCTTTAGAATTTTCTATTTTTCTGCATAAATATGACCTAAAACATCATCAGATTTTCACTCAAGTCCTAAAAGTAGACTCCACCAATCCACAGTCAGACAGACTGTGTACAAATGTAGGAAATTCAAGACCATTGTTACTCTCCCCAGGAGTGGTCGACCAACAAAGATCACTCCAAGAGCAAGGCGTGTAATTGTCAGCGAGGTCACAAAGGACCCCAGGGTAAATTCTAAGCAATTGAAGGCCTCTTTCACATTGGTTAATGTTCATGTTCATGAGTCCACCATCAGGAGAACACTGAACAACAATGGTGTGCATGGCAGGGTTGCAAGAAGAAAGCCACTGCTCTCCAAAAAAAACACTGCTGCTCACCTGCAGTTTGCTAAAGATCACGTGGACAAACCAGAAGGCTATTGGAAGAATGTTTTGTGAACGGATGAGACCAAAATAGAACTTTTTGGTTTAAATGAAAAGCATTATGTTTGGAGAAAGGAAAACACTGCATTCCAGCATAAGAACCTTATCCCATCTGTGAAACATGGTGGTGGTAGTATCATGGTTTGGGCCTGTTTTGCTGCATCTGGACCAGGACGGCTTGCCTTCATTGATGGAACAATGAATTTTGAATCATATCAGAGAATTCTAAAGGAAAATGTCTGGACATCTGTCCATGAACTGAATCTCAAGAGAAGGTAGGTCATGCAGCAAGACAACAACCCTAAGCACACAAGTCATTCTACCAAAGAATGGTTAAAGAAGAATAAAGTTAATGTTTTGGAATGGCCAAGTCAAAGTCCTGACTTTCATCCAATCGAAATGTTGTGGAAGGACCTGAAGTGAGCAGTTAATGTGAGGAAACCCACCAACATCCCAGAGTTGAAGTTGTTCTGTACGGAGGAATGGGCAAAAATTCCTCCAAGCAGGTGTGCAGGAATGATCAAAAGTTACCGGAAACATTTAGTTGCAGTTATTGCTGCAAAGGGGGGTCACACCAGATACTGAAAGCAAAGGTTCACATACTTTTGCCATTCAAAAATATGAAATATTTAATTATTTTCCTTAATAAATAAATGACCAAGTATAAGATTTTTGTCTCATTTGTTTAATTAGTTTCTCTTTATCTACTTTTAGGATTTGAGTGAAAATCTGATGATGTTTTAGGTCATATTTATGCAGAAATATAGAAAATTCTAAAGGGTTCACAAACTTTCAAGCATAACTGTAATTTATAATTGAGATAAAATTAATGCTAAATTTCTCTTCAGAATTCATACAAAACATTAGTTACTGAAAATGTTTAGCAGACAAAGGAACAGTAAAATCTCTTATGGCAACTCCTTCCATACTGAATAACCAGATATCATCATATAAACATTATGCTAAATTGCAAACACTAGACATCTGAAGGAAGAAGTCAAATTACTTCTTATAGGTATTGTGGAGTACATTATTGATCTGCTTTACTGACTTTTGCAGTCAAAGTGAAAGAAAAAACTTGTGTTAACTCGACAGATTCTTTTCTGGTGCTTACATAGATGACAATTTCTGGAAGCAGTGCAATGAAAATAGGAATGAGTTTCTATTGAATATGCTTAGGCAGATCAAATGGACTTAGTTTATTATTTTAAACTAGCTGCGTGTGTTTTTTGGGACAAAGAACAACCCAAAGACTCCCTAGCAGTTTTACTATATTTGTTAACTTTCAGCTAACTCTTAAGAATTACCCAGTGCAGAGGACATGGACCCAAATGTGCTTGCTGCCCCACTGGCTTTTGTAAGAAGATACTGCCGATACCATATCTTAGCTGTATCGCTGGGATATGAGTCCTATTAATCTTTGTCTCGAGAAAATACCTCCAGGCAGACAATGTTTCAGTGAAAACTTCAAGCCTTGTCCTCTGTTGCTGAGGTGTTTCACTTGCACTTGGTTGAGCTGTGGCATTTACTTCATTATGACATTATGTTTCTTTGTCGGTGTCATTAGCACGCAGGTCTTTTGTAGTGAGAAGTGAGGTTTATGCAAGCAGCGAAACATTTTAAAAGTGAATGTATGCACCTTCTAGTGGCTGTGGTTGAGCGTGAGCAGAGTGGACTGTTCTATACACACACAGGTCTTTCGTTAATTAATGTCTAATGTTTGAACTTAAAACAATCATGTTAATGTCAAGTCAAAATGACCTAGTCAGAAGAAAGTGATTTGCACACATCAAGTGTTCAAATGGAATTAAGCAGCAACATGAAGGTTGAAGATCGCAGAGGGGGACTGGGTATTCCCTGCCCCATCACACACTTCATCCAACAGAAACCCTGGTCTATGTGAAAGGTGGGCCCATATATTCTCAAACAGAACTGACTACAGTTCAGTTGTTTCACTTGTGGAAATCTGGAATAAAGCTTTAGAATCATAACTCTTTCTGGTTGTGACCAGATAATAATAATGCAAAAAATATCTGAATTGTGCAAGGTTAACATAATCAGAACCTTCAGCTAAAGGCACCAATTTTACTTTTTCAAAAGGTATAATTTACCTGAATAAATTACATTGAACTAATGTATATGTTGAGCCGGGTACTATAAAAGCCACCGATTCATGTAGTCCTGATTGATATACACAATTTAATCCAATGTATATATCCAATGTACTTTTTTCAGTGAGGTGAAAAAAAATGAAACTCCTGAATTTGTCTCTATTATGTAAAACATACAGTCTTAAATTTGCTTAATCCAATTTGGGGTTGCACGGAGCCTATTATAACATTGTTAAGTTAATAAAGGAAGATGAATTTACAAATGAACTCATAATGTAAATGAAAGAGCATATCACACTTTTTCAGAGGCCTTTACGACTAAAAGTAAGACGTGGCTCTGCTTATCTGGTATTAAATATGTTCCAAAAGCAAACAATGAAAATAATGTTTTACACAGTTTCAACAAATCCCTCGTTCAAAGTGACTCTTGTGCCAACAGGTAATTTTTGTTCACTTATTTTTTTTAAAATGTGTTTAAAACATGTTCCCACTAAAAAGCAGTCTTGAATGCATTTATGCTTTTGAATTTCTGTTCAACAAATTACTAAATTACTGTTTTTTTTAAACCAACCAAGTTTACAGTCAGAGGCTTATCAATGTGCCACCAGCATGCATTCTGGAGTGTAGAAGACAACACATTGCTAAGTAATGTGCCATAAGTGAGCATACCATGTGTACACGAATTCTTTGCTATATTAGGAGGCTGTGCGCACAATGAAGGGTTCGAAACAATGTCTAGAAAGTGAAACACTTTGTGAGGTGAGAGGCTTAACACTCAGACAAATAATCATTTAATGAAAAAAAAAAATGCAGATTTTAGACTTTCTATATTTCAACATAGAATTTGGTCTTGTTTTCACGCATCGAAAAGACATAACAGCTACAATGCAAGAAATGTTGCTTATGCATTAATGCTAAAAGTTAAATTTATTTGCAATAAAATCAGCTTCCCCTTGAAGTACTTATTTAACCATTCCAATACCAAGTCCGAATGATGTAATGCTAAATTAATACAAATGGTTGTCATTAAAAGAAATTATTGCATTAAAATTATGTTACATTACCTTTTTAATTAGTTTTATCAGTTTCCATGGTTGCAAATAAATTCTAAGCACAGTTTTTATCTTTAACATTCTATGGTTGAATTTTCAACTGTTCACTAATTTTCAGTTGAACAAGTTAAAACTTTGAGCACTTTAAGATTTAAAACTTATCAACTGTTTCAAAATGCAAGCAATTATAAATGTAAAAAACAATTGCAACACAAAATTAAAATTAATATGTGAATGTTGTATTATCCACACAGAAACTGGTATAACATGCACACTCTCCACATGCAGTGCAAACTGTGCCTTGCAATATGCTGGAGCCCTGGCCAGGATAAGCTGCCACATAAGCTGCCACTGCAGCTCAAGGCATGGCAGGGTCCTAAGTGGTAACTGTGTCACAGGATAGAGTGAAGTGGGATTGGTGTTTTGGAGTATGGTGAAGAAGGATTGGGGTTGTGAGGTATGGTGAAGGTGGAGGTGTGTTGAGGGACTGTTGTATATACTGGCAGCATTTAGGAGTAGCACTGAGGTTATGCTGGACAGTGCGATTGCTACAAATGCTATTAGTGCCTTCACGTGTTTCACTGCATCACTGAGACTCAGCCTCGTGTTTTGGGGTGCAAGACAGGGACTTATAGCACGACCCCGATCCTTTATGATTTGCTTCTGTGTCACTTCACTACAAGCGCTATGAGCCTGATTTTGCCCAGCCCCAGCAACAGACAAACAATCTTCCACAGATGCTGCAATCACTTTCGGGAAAGTGTATTATCGCAAAGAAATGCTGAGAAAAATTCTCGTCAGCATAACTTGTAGGCAGGATGAGATTAAAATGAACACAAAAGAAGCTATTGAAATGATTGCAAACGCCTGGGCGCAAGTTAAAGAAAGCACTATAGTAACAAATACAGAATCTCATTACAACGAAATTTTCGTTATAACGAAATATTTTTTAGGTCCCTGGGAGTTCGTTATAATGGAATTTGACCTGTACCTGGCAAAAATGGGGTCAATATCTTGAACATGAAAGTATTTGTAGCACAGGCACTTTTTCTGTGTGCATTTGTTAACATGCTTTAGTCGAGCCACTCCACCAGTGACTGTTTCTCCCTTAATCCTTTTTACAGCAAACTGTTCCAAACACCCTTCAAGTGCCACATTTGCATCTTCCCTCTTCTGCTGTCTTTTCTTGCACCTGCACTATTATTTTTAGAACTTTTCCCTCTCTCTGCTTATACTTAAACCATTTTTTCCACCAGCTAATTTTTTTCCGTTACTTTATTTATACTGCATTCCGCAGTAAGCTTTAGCTTGCAGCCGAGTACATATGACATAGTCAGTGTGGGACAGACATACCTCAAGTTTAGAATTATGATTCTTCTCTCCTGCTAGCTTTAAATGTCGTCTTAAGTAAAAAAAAAAAAAAAAAAATTTGGTGTGCTGCTTTATTAAAATATATAAACATTTAAGTATTTATATTTGCATGTATGTGTGATGGAAATTACAGTTTGTGGAGCCCTTTCAGATGTTCCTGGCAGCTGGGATACACCTCAGACCTGCTTGACTCTGAATCTTCATAATATAACCAAAGTGCATAGGCAGCCATAATAAGACTAGATATCCACATGTAAAAGTTTACAGAATTATGGCTACAGCACAGTCCAATCTTTTGCAGGGTGCAATTGTACCATAACCACATTAACAATACACTAATTAAATGTCACCATTCAGAAAATTATTACATCTTTGTGGAAGGGAAAAGAAACTGTCAGAGCAAAATTAACAATATGGATGAATGCTAATTTTAATAATCAATTGGCTAATGCTGTGCACAGGCAGCAAATGAGTAAAATCAAAAGTAAATTTTTCTTGCTAAATTTGTGTACTTTGAAAATGTAATTTCAAGATGTAAGCATATAACCATCACATTCCAAAGAAACTGGCTTTGTGACAGCTTTAAGAACTGGTAGCACTCTTCAAAAACATACAACAAATCAGCAGTATTTAGTAAGAATCACTGTAACTTTGAAGAGAGCCTCCAGACGTCTGAGACAAAAATGGGTATGGAAAACAGTAAGCACAAATGCAGCCACTGCATTTCAAAAATCTCTACTCTTACTCGTAAAAGATCTATGCTCAAAATATCTTTACATATCTGGAGGAGCACTTAAACACATTGACAGTGTTTATTTATTAATCTAGAAGATTACTGTGTTCTCCTTCCATGACCTTCTGGCCTCTAATCTAAGCATTCTGAGAGTCTTCATGGTTTTCTAGTTGGCTAATGTAAACACACATGAGGTAGGTGACTAAGGCTGCAATGCTGTACACACATCAGCCTCCTCTTAGCTCTGAATTTGTACAGCAAGGTGCAAATAGGAAGAGTATGCAGACAAGTACCTTCAGCCCAGACCTAATGGTTAAATATATTCACTGGATCTATAAGAACACAACTAGTTAAGACAGACATCCGGCAGGATCACTGGCACAAGTAACCATTCACTGAAGTACAGAGTCTCATGTCATTCCAAAATTTTAGTACTGATTGAATAAAAATTGCAGGCAACCCCAAACAAAACATAATTTGGAATTTGTGCAAAAAGGTCGATTGTGTGTCCCAGTAGCTAAGGATACAGACTGGAAATCAAATTTTTAGAGCTTAAATTCAACATTAGGTCACCTGGTCACCCTGATCACTTACCTTGTTGAGAATAGTGTGTTAACAGTAAAGTGGTTTGGAATTGTAAAAATAATTAGTTCACAACCATCAGGTAGGTTTGACATGTCATCACTGACATTGTGCACTAACAAAAAGAAACATTGAAAAACCGGACTTAGTTTTTGTTTTTTGTTTTTTTTTATAAAAAGTGTTTCAAAAGGGGGAAAAGATAAAATGCCAGCTGGATACATATGTCCATTTACTAGCATCTTGCATGTGTTTTTCTTTTGTTTATTTCGCCTTATACAATTTCTTGTATTAGGAATTTGCTAGTTTTCGCATACCCCTTGGGGTCAGAGCGTAGGGTCAGCCATTGTACAGCGCCCCTGGAGCAATTGCAGGTTAAGGGCCTTGCTCAAGGGCCCAGCAGAGTAGGATCTCTTCTGGCAGTGACAGGGATTCGAACCGGCAACCTTCTGGATGCCAGCGCAGATCCTAAGCCTAAGATGCAACTTTTATTCCACATGGAATACAGACGGTAAAAATATGGACCAGCGTTCCTGAACCTTCTCATCTTTCATTTCTGTGTCTCTTAGACTTCACTACTTTTAGTATTCATGATCTAGGAGGTGATCTATGTAATCCCTGTTGCCATTTAATACCTTCTTCTGTTTTAGCTTTGCTTTTTCTATTCAGCATATAATTTCGCTATCCTGACTGCATCTATTTATAAGCCCCTTTTGACTGCTGCAAGTCAATCTGGGGTTTAAGTCAGGTGTAGTGTTAAAATACCTACCAGGTTTGGAGACAACCCACTTAATAGCTGTGTTCAAATTACAATAAAAATGTGTGTAAACAAAAGTAAATATACAGGATATGAAGTAGATGATGTGACATTCACAGCCACAAAACATTAATTTGAATCATGTTGCTCAGTTGCCCTCTTGGTGTCATTTGAACTTCCCTGAAAGACACATCATGCAATACCACAACTCTTCAATTCAAGTAAAAAAAAAAAACAAACATTTTTTTTACATATAACCCTATTACAGAATGCTAATGAATCTTGAGACACTATAAAAAGCTAAAAATATAGATGTGTTTTTCCTTAGCCAAAGAAACATTCAATCTCCAAAAGAAAGCTTTCTCTTTCAATAACACTGTATGTAATTTCTTCTTGAATCAAGATCCTTCTGTTGACTTTGATGGGAAATGCAAGGTAGCAAAGAGTATTGTTAAGGCCCAAGCTCAATGTTATCATTTTACAATGTAGAAATCTACAGGAATGAGCTAAAGTTCGAATTAAAGCTGTGTTTTTCAACTATCAGTTCAAAATGCACACGCATATTCTCTATGTTCCTCTATACATGCACATTTGATGCCCTTATTGACAAAGATTTACATTCTTAAAATTATCTATACATGAAAGAAAATGCATGCTGTGAAAATTTCACTGAGAATTCATTAACAGACATGTTGAAAATATTATGAAAATGTTATAACTTGCAAAATATTTGAAGTACGTACAAGATTATTTCAAATTATACAATGTATACATTCAGCATATTTTCTGGTAAATCGTGCCACCCCCATCCTTCAGAAATACATTTTACTTTTTAAAACTTCCCGTTTTGGTAATGCTATATTTATTGTTGATTTTGTTTTCCAACCTGCATTAGTATTTGTGAAGTACTTACACAATAGGGCTGCCTCCGCACACATCTAAATGTAGTGCTAGACTCTTACAAACGTAAACATTCAAACTAACAAATCTTTCTGAATTTGGAAGAATGTTGTCAGAATGTGAGAGATATCTTAAGTAGAAAATTAACTTACAAAAGTGAGGACTTAAATTATCCTTCATTTATTTTATTACTTCGCTTGGTGCATTAAAACCCTCCAGAGACATGCAGTTTGTGTTGTATTTTACCACCAAATGGCACTTGCCAAAACTGATCAGGGCTGCTGTTAAATAGTCTTACTTGTGGAACATCCTGCTGTGTTTAAGTTGCAATTCCAACAATATTTAAATAAAGAAAAATAAAGCAAGTCACTCTGATAAGAATGGTACTGTTCCCAATACTTAACAGTGAGACCAAAAAGTGGAAGTGGAAAAAAAAAAAAAAGGTAAGAACCACCAGTGCAAACATTATGTTTTTGGTTTGTATTGTAATATAACAGTTGGGTCTGGTTTTGTCACACAACAGCAAAGAATATAAAGCATAATATTCTGAATTGTCTTTCATATAATAATCCACTTTCTGACAACTCAGGTTGTAACCTCCTGTAGTTTGACAGCTCCAGTTCTTCTTAAAACAAGATTGAAGGTTAACAAGGACTTGCCCAAGTTAGCTTGGTCTGAGTGAGTGATATCAAATACAGACTGCTCCAGACCCCATGGTACTCTGATTCCCTTTTTCTGATTGTAAGTAGTCACAAAACAGGAAGTGAGAATGTATAGAGAAGTAAATTCTCTTCAAGTTTTATCTATCAGACCACTGTTGATTTTTTCTTTAATAATTGTCAAAGTGAAGTGGATATAAAAGTATGGCATCACACCCACACGTAGGCTGCTTCAGATAAACCAGACTCAAGAATGCTAAGCATTTAAGGAACCTAACTAAGCATCTGGTTTCCAGTTCATCAAGCAATGAGTCAATCTCAGTTACAAAGCCTTGTTTAAAGTTAATATCGAGTAAAAAGTGTCATTAAATCAAGTGAGATTAAGTAATAACAGGTCTGTGATGGGAGCAGGAAGGGAGTACTATATGTATGCAACTGTGGTATTTTAGCCTCTACCATATGTCTTTCATAAATACTATTAATTTGTCCAAAAGCCTAATGGAAAAATGTTCATGATCTATGAAGCAGGAGGTCTGATCTGTGCTCTTTGTTGTTCCCTCCCCTACTCCCCCACTTCTCACAGTGGAACAGACATTAGCACATTATACAGCACACCATGTCTGGTGTTAGCAGGAAATATCAGTGTTTTCATGCTCTGTAGTGTTTCCATCTTTGTGCCAAGCACATGACTGAAAAATGGGATTTTTAACTGCTAACAGCAAGTATCTTTTAAACTTGCCTCACCATCAATAAAAAAAAGCAGAGAAGGCAAAAAGATGTAGCAATAAGAATAATCAGACAGGCCACAGTTCTATTGGATCACATTATCACTGACAATGTTAAAATCATGCACATGTTCACATTTTGACTACTTGCACCCATTCCTTGACTTTCTATTTCTTCTTGTATCTATATGCCTGTCCCCGCTAATCAGAAACTTATAACATGCTCCTTGTACCCTCATGATAGAACTTTTAAGAACATCTGGAAGCAGTGGAATAATGCCAAGTATCCCCAAATTTAGAAACATCACTATTCAGGAAGGCATAGAGTGAAGCTCTCAAATTACATACTGTGTGAAAATTAAAAGTAGATGGCCAGGGGGTTTTGGTGACAGCAATGCATTTGACCAAAAAATAAAAAATAAAATTAAAAAAAGCAAAATATGAAATGTTTAGTGTTCCTCCTTCCTGTCAATTTTAAAGGAGGAAAAATGAAAAAAAGTTTTTATAAACCTGCACAGTGTCACAATCTGTTTATTCCATTTTACAACCTGGAAAGCAAATAATGACACACTAAGAATGGATCTAACAGTTTAAGAGCCCGTCAGCCCCTTCCCTTTGATGTTCCTATTTAAGACTAAACAACAACAACAACGTTTATTTATATAGCACATTTTCATACAAAAAAAATGTAGCTCAAAGTGCTTTACAAAATGAAGAATAGAAAAATAGAAGACACAATAAAAAATAAAAATAAGTCAACATTAATTAACATAGAATAAGTAAATAAATAGGTAAACCCATAAAGGCTTGCATCACACTACACAGCAAATGTGTTGGACCTCTAGAACATCCTACCATTATACACGTAGCAAAAAACATCTTGTGAAGTGTACATATGTATGTACAGTATTTATTTCTTTATCTGTCTATAATGGCTTTTGCCATGGTTGTCAGTTACACAAAAAGGGGAATTAGCCGAGGCCTGGGCCAAATTTGCAGGTAGCTACAGTATACTGTATATATTAATAAGGAAACGCAAATACACACTTTATTTTTAAGTATCAGCTGTGAAGAAAAAAAGTTTTAATATGTCAACTATTAGAATACATTATATTACATTATAATGCCATGCACTTTACAAAATGGCAAAAAGATGACTGATTTAATAAATCTGCAAAGAGCAAACTGAGAATAAAAGTGTGAAAGGGAATATTTTTTTCAGCTGTGCACATTGAAGTCTAGTCACTAATTGCCAGTTCATTATGTCTGCATGTCAAGGCACCCAATCTTTACGATAAACCGCGTTCATCCACCACTCATTTGAATAAGAATATAATCAGAAGTGTACCTTTGTGCCATTAACAATGGCGAGCATATCATGGCCTCTTTGTCATGTACAAAAATCTTGTTTCTGTTCACCTGGCTTTTTTGTCAACCAAGGAACGTCCCATTTGTTGTTGTGATCCGACATATCACCTTTAACCAGTTGGCTTCAGGTCTCAGATCAGATCAAGAGGGCACAGTTGATCCATACCTGGCAAAAGAAGCCAGCTAGACTGATATGTTTAAGGAGCTGTAAATGTTTGTGGAAGTGCAAGAGATTACTATTTTGTAGTGCTGGGCGGTATACCGGTTCGTACCAAAAAACGTTTTTTTATTTTTGTTATGATATGGATTTTTCTTATACCAGAACACCGGTTTAAATAGCCTAAACAATGTTTGGAACGTGGCACAGCGGGAAACTGTTTAAAGGGGGACCTTTTTCTAGTACTGCACCAGTAAACACGTACGCAACAGAGTACCTGTGTTAGTGGAGGTTGTCGAGTGAAAGAGGTATTGAGCGGTGAAAATGGACAGAGAACATTCCGAAACAGAAGCTGTAGCAGACGATAAAGTTGAACATGATGACACAGAAGAACTTTTGACGAAAAAAGGTGCCGTGTCTGTTGTCTGGAGATACTTTGGTTTTAAAGGGTCGGATGTGGACCATTATGTTTAAATGTGTGAATACTGTTTTCTATACTACTGGATAATACTGCAAGCCAAGTTGTACTTGTTTTATTTTATTTTTTTTTTTCAATACTGTGTAATGTACCTGGTTACTGTGTAATAGTATGACGATACCGGGCCCCTACAGACTCCCTCTTCCTACATGTCTGTTGAACCGACACCGTCGATAGTTATGACCGAGGTGAGCTGAGAAATCTCATTGAAGCCTGGGGATGATGGAAAGTGCTCAAGTGCTTTTATTAAAAACAGTCAAAAGTAAAACCAATACGTCAGTTGTGTAGCGTTCAGAAAATTACAGTACCCAAATAAATAGCAAATCCATAAAACCAGTGAAACGTGGGGATAAAATCCATAATAAATAAATCCGTTAAAATAGAGGTTAAAATGCAGTCTCTCTCCTCGCCCGATCGCAGCACACCACCTTCTGTCTCCAAGGCTCACCCTTCACTGGTGTTGCTGTCGGAGTCTTTGCAGCACAAACTCCTTTCTGCCAACCCCTGTCTTGGCTACCGCCACACTGTGCAACCAGACTGTCAGATGTCGGCAAACCTCCCGTCTTCCTTCGCGCTCACTCAGTCACTCCTCAGATCCATTGGGAGGTCTTACATTTCACTTGCCTCACTCTACACGCTTAGTCAGTGGGGTGAACCAGACCCTAGATCACCTCAGCCTGTGCTCCCTCACGGAGCCCCAGCTCGTGCTGCCTTCTTCCTGTGCCTGGATCGTCTCCCATGACTGCCTTTTCCCTTCTTTAACCTCCTTGTGTTCTCTCTTTTCTTTTTTTCATCCCCCTATCCTGCCAGCCCATAAATATACGTCTCCATGGGCGCAGCGCCTTATTCACATGCCGCAGTAAGCCGACGAAGCAATTGAGAATGATCGGGTGCGACTCGCCCCAATCACCTCATCAACTCCCCACAGTTGTGCAATCGCGCCCACGGAGATGGACATGGCGAACTGGATTTAAAAATGGACCATATTTTTTTTTTGAAGCCGCGGACCCTATATACCATAAATACAGTACCATTATATATGCAAGTTGTACTTTTATTATTCATGTATATAACTTAGTTTTAAGCAAGTCCATACTAATGCAATTTGCCTTAATGACAGTTCAGCTGGTAAAGATGTCATCACCAAGTTGCACTTGTTTTATTTTATTTTGGTGAATACTGTGTAATGTACCTGGGCTTGAAGTTTTGAAGTAACAGTATTATTACTGAAAGTTGCACTATTATTTATTTTATTGTTATTATTTATTAGTATAAATATTATGCAGTTTAATGATGGTAAAGTTGTTTAAAAAGTCACTTTAACGTGTCAGTGGACAGAGATTGTTAACATTAACAGTAAGTGTACTTGGTTTACAAAAAATATTTACTATTTATTCCTTTTCTAAGACAAGTTCAGTGCAATACAACTTTTGACAAGTACCTCTGGATATTTTACTAATTCTAAATGCCTCTTTGGATGGTTGACAATATGTTGTCAAAATTTTAGTTTACGTTGTTTGCAAAACTTGTTCAATAAAAAGGTTCTATATTTTGACTGCAACTGTCATGCATTGTGATTCCTTCTCTTCATTAGTGCCACCCCCTTGAAAACTATCACTTTATGGAGCCATGCAAACCTGTATTAATGCTTGTGTGCACATTTAAATGTTTTTTTGTACAATGTACAATTCTCATGAAAGTGGAATAGGTCATTCTTAGCCAGTCTACTGCAGTAATTGCAGTGGAAAATGTGGTTAACTCATGCATGGGAAAAAAGTACCATTGAATACCGTGACACCGGTACAATTTTGAAAAATAAAATGATATAGAATTTTGGTCATACTGCCCAGCACTACCATTTTTACTAGTCTAATCACGACTATGTCTTTCAGAATTAAAAGTCAGCAGTGCAAAAAAAAAAACAAAAAAAAAACACACACTTAGAATTCAAGAAAATTACTAAAAGAAGTTATTTTTATTTCCTTTGAGCTGCCTGGTATACACATACCATGCAAGCACAATAATAAAAGTACAGTACTGTATTCTGCCATTAGGCCGACAATGCTAACCATGAAACTTGTAATTTTCACAACTGTAGTATGATCATACCCATTTTCACTCAAATTTACAATGACTATTTCCCACTATCAAAGTCACTAGCAAAACCACAGTATCTATACTAATAAAAGGCAAAGCCCTCACTGACTGACTGACTCACTCACTGACTCACTCATCACTAATTCTCCAACTTCTTGTGTAGGTAGAAGGCTGAAATTTGGCAGGCTCATTCCTTACAGCTTACTTACAAAAGTTAAGCAGGTTTCATTTCGAAACTTTAAGCGTAACGGTCATAACTGAATCGTACTTACATACATATATACGGCCATAGCCTGCAGCTTGCGTCCCCCATCACCACGCCTCCCACGTAGTTGGCTGCCTGCCTATATTGCGTCCCCCATACCCATGCCTCCCATGTAATTGAGTGCCTGCCCATATAAGGCCGTCCATCAGCAGCAATCCAGACACGCTGCCACTAAATATTCGCAGGCAAATCAAAAAGTTAATACCGGGAATGCTTGTTAAACATTTTAGATTCACGAGTAGCGATTTGGGTGGTGAAATGTCTATCGAGGTGATCACTGTAATATTTATATGTCATTGAAATGTATTATTATCAGGCATGGTTTAGGCACCTATGTCATCAGGAAGGCACCAGAAAAAGGGACCTCAAGGTTACTATTATGGAAGTTAATTTAGAGCACGGATGCCATGAATGTAAGAGCTGTAATAAATAAAGTTCCCCTGCATACTTTAAAAGAAAGTCTCGCCATCATTTCATTTTTCACAATTTGGGAAAACAAGACATGGTGTCAGAATAGAGGACATTTAACAGAATTACACAAAATCAAACATTCACTTTACTTCATTTTCGAATACAGCAACATAAGGGGAACATGTCCAAAAGCAAAAAAAAAATATGCCCAAAACTTTCAAACTGATGTAGCATCTTTGAGATACTGTAAAAATGTGTATTCTAAATAATGAATGGTAAAATAAGGGACAGGCACTGGCATAATATTGATAGTGATTGAATAATTTTATACTTCATGATAATAATTCTCTTGTGGGTCACGTTTGATTAAGTCTTTGACACTCCTCAGTCTAGAGGACTGCATAAACCCATTTTTTAAATCCTACTACCATCCACTTATGTATTGCAGAGTATCAGCTTCAGTTCAACTTGCTCCTCTCCACGGCACCAAAATTACCTTGAGAGTGTGATCATTAATTTTTCACACAATGTCTAGTAGATTTTGGGTGAACACCTGAAAATATTCACTGTCATCAGTTTGCAATAACAGAGGAAATAAGGAAAGAGAACATTTTTATGGCACCGTGCCTATTTTTAAAGATGTGACAAAAATCTATATCTCTCTCAATTATATATATATTATATATATACAGTGGGATGCAAAAGTTTGGGCAACCTTGTTAATAGTCATTATTTTCCTGTATAAATCGTTGGTTGTTAACGATAAAAAATGTCAGTTAAATATATCATATAGGAGACACACACAGTGATATTTGAGAAGTGAAATGAAGTTTATTGGATTTACAGAAAGTGTGCAATAAATTGTTCAAACAAAATCAGGCAGGTGCATAAATTTGGGCACCACAAAAAAGAAATGAAATCAATATTTAGTAGATCCGCCTTTTGCAGAAATTACAGCCTCTAAACGCTTCCTATAGGTTCCAATGAGAGTCTGGATTGTGGTTGAAGGTATTTTGGACCATTCCTCTTTACAAAACATCTCTAGTTCATTTAGGTTTGATGGCTTCCAAGCATGGACAGCTCTCTAACTCACACCACAGATTTTCAATTATATTCAGGTCTGGGGACTGAGATGGCCATTCCAGAACGTTGTACTTGTTCCTCTGCATGAATGCCTTAGTGGATTTTGAGCAGTGTTTCGGGTCGTTGTCTTGTTGAAAGATCCAGCCCCGGCGCAGCTTCAGCTTTGTCACCGATTCCTGGACATTGGTCTCTAGAATCTGCTGATACTGAGTGGAATCCATGCGTCCCTCAACTTTGACAAGATTCCCAGTCCCTGCACTGGCCACACAGTCCCACAGCATGATGGAACCACCACCATATTTTACTGTAGGTAGCAGGTGTTTTTCTTGGAATGCTGTGTTCTTTTTCCTCCATGCATAACGCCCCTTGTTATGCCCAAATAACTCAATTTTAGTTTCATCAGTCCAGAGCACCTTATTCCAAAATGAAGCTGGCTTGTCCAAATGTGCTTAAGCATACCTCAAGCGGCTCTGTTTGTGCTGTGGGCGGAGAAAAGGCTTCCTCTGCATCACTCTCGCATACAGCATCTCCTTGTGTAAAGTGCGCCGAATGGTTGAACAATGCACAGTGACTCCATCTGCTGCAAGATGATGTTGTAGGTCTTTGGTGCTGGTCTGTGGGTTGACTCTGACTGTTCTCACCATTCGTCGCTTCTGTCTATCCGAAATCTTTCTTGGTCTGCCACTTCGAGCCTTAACTTGAACTGAGCCTGTGGTCTTCCATTTCCTCAATATGTTCCTAACTGTGGAAACAGACAGCTTAAATCTCTGGGACAGCTTTCTGTATCCTTCCCCTAAACCATGATGGTGAACAATCTTTGTCTTCAGGTCATTTAAGAGTTGTTTTGTGACCCCCATGTTGCTACTCTTCAGAGAAAATTAAAGGAGGAGGGAAATTTACAATTGACCCCCTTAAATATTCTTTCTCATTATAGGATTCACCTGTGTATGTAGGTCAGGGGTCACGGAGCTTACCAAGCCAATTTGAGTTCCAATCATTAGTTCTAAAAGTTTTGGAATCAATAAAATGACAACGGTGCCCAAATTTATGCACCTGCCTGATTTTGTTTGAACAATTATTGCACACTTTCTGTAAATCCAATAAACTTCATTTCACTTCTCAAATATCACTGTGTGTGTCTCCTATACGATATATTTAACTGACACTTTTTATCGTAACAACCAACGATTTATACAGGAAAATAATGACTATTAACAAGGTTACCCAAACTTTTGCATCCCATTGTATATATATATATATATATATATATAAAATGCATAAATAATCCTGAAATAATGGTATTTTATAGTTTAGTTTCATCAAGGAGCATATACTGTAGATTCAGAAAGTATTAATTTTCTGCACATTTAATTGCAAAGTTGGGATAAATTCATTAATAAACACATAGGTTCCAATACCATCAAAGAAACAGAACTGGAATTGAAATAAAAAAAAATAATGAAGAGCAAGGAAGCCCAATGACTTCTGGTCCACTCAGTATAAAAGGGAGATGCTCCCTGAAGGTGGTGCCTCATTTAGACCTGACAATGTGAGAGACAGAAAGAAAGAGAGAGAGTCTTGTTGAACTGACTTTTGTGATGGGGGCACTGTCCCAACAATATAGCACCATCAAGCAAATAATTTATTTAAACATTTTGATTTTTTGTTGAAATTAAACAAGGTTTTGCCCGATTCGCACCCCAATTGTTCAGAACTTGTCCTGCCTCATTCACCTGACTAAAATATATAACAAAAAAAAGGTTCAATTTAGTATGTACCATTCAAACAGTAATATGTACGTAGAAATTAAGATAAATTAAAACATAGAACATGAAATTATTATTGCAATTTTTGACCCTCTCTCTTATACTAATAATTACAAAAACAGTAAGCTACTAAGTAAGGAGTTTTAAGCTGGTACTATCCTGCTTGCTTCCTGAAAAGGATGCCTCAAACTATACAATACAATAATGGGTTATTTCAACAAATTCACTAACGTTCTTTCATTTATATAGTTTTGCTTTTACTGAACCAAATCATAATTTCATCCTAAAATTGGCCTAAATATCTTGCCAGTGACACTGAAATTGCATTCCACAGATCAGCATTAGTAGATTTTTTATTGCCATTATTTTTTTTTTTTTTACCTTGTTGGGTCACCCTCTTTATTTGTAAGCGTTAAAATTTAGTGGCTGTGTTAAGAAGATGTGTTGAACTGTTGCTTGGTACTTGACTTCCAGAGAGCAAAATGCACCAAATCACTGCTGTAATGCTTTATAAAACCCAAGCTACATTCATTGCAGTGTCCAAGATTACAGGTTGAAACCTCAAACAACTTTAGTTATTGGCTTATCGCAATTCACTTTTTGACAATATTCACAGTTTAGCATTTCAGTCTTGGTACAGCAGCTTTTTTTTTTACTTTTGAAATTGACCTTTACTATAGTTTTCTGAGAATACACTCATCTCCCAATTTGATCAATGGTGCTTGTTGCATTCCTCTTCACTTTCTGAACAGAAATATCAATGAGAAATGTTAATCAAAACTACCCAAAAAATGCACAAAAAAAAATTCAGGCAAACCAAAACTTTGCTCTAACATTTTGTGAATCAGTCTAATGTTGGCATGAGTGTATCACATTTCAGCTGGAGCTCTACCCATGGACCCACCTTTTCCCACATGTTTTGTAATGTTATGTTATTTTGCCATTTACTCTGTTCTTTGTTTTAATGCTTGTTTGATTTTCTATTTAGTATGCTTACATTTATTAGAAACTAATAAAATATTAATCAATGATAATATCCATTAACTATAGTATACATTTTTTTTTTTTTTGTTGATTATTCTTTGGAAAGCACCTTGAGTTGCATGTAAATGTATGATAAGGTGCTATATAAATAAAGTTTTTTTTTCACCAAGTATTATTGTGCAAAGTTATTGTACAGAGTGAATGATGCAAATAATACATCTAAACTTTCTTGATGTAGAAATGAAAATGAGTTGAAATATTACCTTGGATTCATATTATTTATAATTTTTGAAGTATAATATTAAACAAAGTGAGACAAATGATCACATAAGTGGAATTTGTTTGGAAGTGTTGGGGAATTAAATTCTGTTTCCTTTCATTCAAATTCAAATCCATTTCATTTTTTCTCTTGAGCTGTGTGCAATTCTAATTCCAGTTCACATTCCAGGAGGTGAACTTAAATTGATCACATATTCCCAATTCAATTCATGAATGGCCCCAGCCCTACTTATTGTGTTGTAGGTTTAATTTTAAATTGACAAATTTGGCATTTTTGGCCATCAGTCTAAATTCAATAATCCATAATGACAAAGTGAAAAATGCTTTAAGAAAGGTTTGCAAATTTATGAAAAATAAAAAATTGAAAAATCTCAGTTATATTTAAGTATTAAAACACTTTGGCATTTCAAATTGTGGTCAGATGCATCCTGTTTGGTTTAGATATCCTTGAGATGTGTCTAGAACATGACTGGGGTCCACATGTAGCAAACTGAAGTGTAGTTTAGAAAGGCACACACCTCTGTATATAATGTCCCATAATTCTCACTTCATGTCAGGACAAATATCAAGCCATGAAGTCCAAGGGAACACTCTGTAGACCTCCATGATAAAACTGTGGTGAGGCATGGATCAGGACAAGAGTATAGAATCATTTTTAAAGTTTTGAGTCTTCTCAGGAGCTCGGTGGTCTCAATAATTGTGAAATGGAAGACATTTAAAACCTCCAGGACTATACCTAGAATTGACCATCCAGCCAAAGTGAGTAACTAGGCAAATGGGCCTTACTGAGGAAGGTGACCAAGAACCCAATGGTCACTTGAACAGAATTTTAGGAGTGCTCTGCTGAGTTGGGAGAACCTGTAGGAATAATGACTACTTCAGTAGCACTCCATCTATGGTGGAATGGCTAGATGGAAATAAAAGGTATATGACCACCCACTTTCAGTTTGTCAAACAGTATTTGGACGACTCTACTCTGATGAGACAAAAATGAAACTCTCTGGGGAGAACTACAAGAATTATGTCTGGCAATTAGCAAGCACTGCTCATCACCTACCTAATATCATCCCTATGGTAAAGCATTGTGGTGGCAAGATCATATTATGGGTGGTGCTTCTCAGTGGCAAAGACAGAGGGAACTGTCACAATTGAATTGGTCTTGGAAGAAAATCCTTCCCCATAGTGCACATAAAAACTCATACTGGAACAACAGTTCACCTTTCAGCACAACAATGACCCAAAGCATACAGCCAAGATAATGCTGAAGTGACACAGCCAGAGCTCAGATTTAAGCCCAAAAGAACATCTTCAGAGAGACCTGAAGATGGCAGTTCATAGACACTTGCCATTCAATCTAACAGAGCTTGAGAGAATCTGCTAGAAAGAATAGGATAAACTGCCCAAATCCAGGAAAGCAAAGCTTGTAGAGACCAAGAAGACTCAAAGCTGTAATTGCTGCCAAAGGGACTTCTACAAAGTACTAAATTAAATGTCAGTATACTCATTAATGAGAGATGTCAGTTTTGATTTTTAATACATTTGTGAACTTTCTGAAAACATGTTTTCATTGTGTCATTAAGAAATACTGAGGATAGACCGATGGGCAAACATTGGCAAATTTATAAATTTAAAATTAAATTCACATCAGAATAAAAAATGTGCAGAAAATAATGGAGTCTGAATTCTTTCTAAATCCACACAAAGCTATTTATTGGGAATGTCAGATTAAATACTGTTAAGGATGAAGATAGAAATTCTACTATATTTATGTGTTTACATTTTCACATTTATTTATTCATGCGTGTATTCATTTTTAGGAGTATTTAGTTATTTTAAATAAATTTGAAGGTGTGGTGCAACCTTCTGATTCTCTGTTAACTATTTTAAGTTGACTTTTAATTTAAATCATCTATCCATTGTACACAAAGAACTGTGTACTATATATCTTTTAAATATCTTTATTGTCCAAAGTAATGTTTCATGAAAAGATTTATCATGAATGGGGCACAATATTGTATCTTAAATTTATGTAAAATAAAAATTTCCTGTACCTGTAGCTATGAATATCAAAGTTAGAGCATGACATTGTCTATAATTATGACATACTCACACCAGTAACGTTTTTAATGCTCAAACACTTTACAGGAATCCCTGATAATTCATCTGTAATAGAGGATGAACAAATCTAATAAGAGCTAATAATATCTAATGGCATTGTGGAAGAAAGTTCTATCAGGTTGTACCAATTAGCCTTTTTTTTAGCTGATGTGGTGCATTTTTTTTTTTTTTTAAATTGACTTTATGTAGTTAAGACTTTTGTAGTTAAGACAAACATGAGGTACTTGTTAAGAGTGATCAAAAAAATCTTTTGTGAAAACCAATAGGTTATTCATAATTCTTTAACAAAGAAAAGCTGCAATCTAACCAAGCCTATTAGTTTCTCTAGATTTCTTCTTGCATTACTCTAGCGCTAAACTCATGCGTCCCACCTTTCTTCATGCAAAATTCTGATGCCAGTATGAATGCATCGCTGTCATTTAAAGTGGTGAAGTCATGCACGATCACAGGCAACAGCCATCGTTGCCAACAACCAACAATCAGGGCACCAATGAAAAAAAAATTTGTATAACAACAAAATGACGAAAGTAATAACTTGAAAAATTACATAAAATAAACCATAATTTCTATAATTAAATCCTAAACAGAGGACAAATGTAACAATTTAAAGCATTAAATAAGACAAAATGTTCTTCAGATACTGACATGTGCCATATGAATAATCAAAGATGTGCCTCCATATAGATTTGTTGTCTTTTATACACAGAAGAAAAATCCATAATTTTGACTTAACTAAGACTATATGGTGTACACAAGCATTAATACCTTCCAACACATGGAGATCTTTCTTAATGCCTTCTGTGTATTTAATTTACAAATTCAAATGTGGTGTCAAATATTTTTATGTAAACAGGGCGGAGGAGTATATGTAAATTAATACTGGCTTGGGAAACAAAATTAGAATATTTAACATGACTGCATAAATAATTGTTTACAATACATAAACTTTTTACTTTCAATAGACTCTAAACATTTCAAAGAAAAGCAGACAGGCCTGCTAAACTTTTTGGTATAAAGAGAAGTTTTTTTGTCAAGCATAATTACAGAAACGGATAAACAAAGCCTTAAAAGAAACACAAAGGGTTTATTTGTGATAAGTTAACATTTACCCTTCTGCATTTTTCACACGTAGATAAGAACAATTCCTTTATTCTTTGTTGTTATCTGGCATTAGCAAGAATCAAGTGGGCATAATAGTTCAGAGAATTCAAACTGCTGCCACAAGGCATTTCTCCTCCTCATATGACTCCATTTCAAGTAAATGTTTTTCATCTGTGGCAACACGGTGTCAGCAATGCAAACCCGGATGCAGTGGTTTATAGGAACTCAAGTCAAAAGCAAAACAAGAAACCTTAAAAGTTATGGCAAAAACATGAAAAAAGCTTCCCTTACCTATCTGCAAAATCAATCCATTCCTTAACTGCAAATGGTGGGCTAATGCACTTTTCCCACCACCTTAAATCTTGCCACCACCTTAACACTTAAATCCTTCAGCATGTGATTTGTGTGTCCATAGGACAAAGTTTGTAAATTGTATTATGATGTCACTTCTCTGTCTTGGCTCTTCCACATGAAACTGAAGGCTTGTTTTAATAAGCTGTAAAGGTGCATGATGGTACCATGGAAGTAACCTAATGGGTCTGCACCTAGAAGTGATAATTGTGTCAGTAAAGGTTAGCTCCACACTACCAGTTCCTTCCAGGACCCTCTTGACCCCGCCACCATTGACAGCGTTACTGAGATGAGCCAGGCAAATGAGGACACACATAGCAAGAGGTAGGTGTAAAATGGATGTGTTATTATTAAAACAAAGTCAAGTCAGTGTCCAAAAGTGCAGTACTCACAAGTTCAATATAAATAAATAATCCTTAAAAACAGTGATGAGCCATGAGATAAAATCCAGAATTTAAAACGAGAATAAAAATGAACATAGTCATCAGGTCAATGTTCCATCTGACAAGCTGAGCACAACTCCCTTTTTCGTCTCCCTTGCTCACCCATTGCTAACTTAGCTGGCGGAGACTCCAGCAGCCATGGCCCTTACCACCCAACCCCCTGTCGTAGCTGCCTTGAGCGGCATTGGCCAAGCTGCTCAGAATCAATTGTCCTCCCATCATTCTTCTCAATCCCCTTGCATGCCTAGGATCACTGGGGAGGACCCCGCCATGATCGCACCTACTTCTTGACAAATATTCACTGGGGACGATCCTCCGCAAGAGCACTCATCTTTTGTGGGGCTTACATCCATGCTGTCTCTCTCACATTAGCTGGCTGGCTCGCCCGGCCTCTTCACCCAATGCTGTTCTCAGAGCTCTGTTTCTGTTCTCTGTTCTTTCTTTTTCTGTCTTCCCCCTCTCTGCCATGCAGGCTTCTCTTATACTACCTCTCTAATTGGGCACAGATGCGATGACCTGCTTCCTCCCTGGCACCGCTGAGAAAACGGACTGATTTGCTTGCCTCTGCACACGTGAGCGGTGCAGTCAGCCAGCACCTCAATTAACCAGAGAGTAAAACACACTCACACTCAATAGGACCCTACACTTTTTGGGCCTGATTATTATTATTATTATTATCATCATTATTATTATTATTATTATACACTTAAACACCCCTCTCCACAAGGCCCAAGATGCACAGGAAGGCTCCAACGTTCTCCCAACCCAAGGTGACTGGTGGCCCATGTCTGTGGCGTGGCCCTGAACTGCACTAAAAAAAAATAATAAAACCACTAAAACCAAACCCTTCCATAAAACAAACCAAAGACCCCTTTGTAAAAAAACAGGACATTAAAAGAACAGGAACTTTAAAATAGCATTAAAATGATCAATCAGATACTAAAATGTCCTCCTCTGGCTTTAATCTGTGGGCTCCTTAAAAGTCAGGCACCTATCCTTCTTGCTGTTTCTCTCTCGAGTCTTTGTTCCTCATTTCCCACTGCTGCCACCAAATGTGATGGAGGTGGGTTTGAGAAGCTCCCGGGTGTAACAGGAACATGGAGCCAACCCACTCTGTCATAGCCATATACAAGTGCAATACTGTATTAAACAAATACTCCATCCAAAAATTAAATACAGTCATGCACCAAAATTATGGTCACACAGGTTAAGGTGATTCGTACTTACAGCCCCAAAGCCATGGGAAAGCAATTGGGTAATGTTCTAGAAATGGCCAAAAACAACAATCACGGTAATACATCTTTCATTATTTGTATTATTTTTCATATGTTTTCTGACAATTGGAGGGCCCTTGCATCGAGATGGGAGAGGAGCCAAGTACACCCGTGATCCATCACATAGTTTTAATGCCTCTTAAATGAAATTCACTTTGATATGAAAAATAGGAGAAATGCATAGGTATTATAAGACATAAGAGTGGGTGATTAACCAGTTGATCCAGTTTGCCATCTTAATTTCTACCGGTGGTATGGATTTAGAAAAAATTAGAGGAAAACTACAAACACATTTAAAATTTAAAACACATTCTCGAAGCTGACGCTTTAAGAATACTACTGTGATATGTGGCCCCACCTGCTTTAGTAAATCGATGCCTGCTCCAGCCCCCTGCAACTCTACATTCGATTAAGTGGGATGGACAATATATGTATTTTTAAAACTGGCAAGATAAGATGGGGAAATAGGATATGAAAAGCCATAGCGTGCTTGCTTTTTGCTGAACAGCAGTGTGAATGAGTTAAACAGAACAAAGCTATAGTTTCATTAGTTCAAACAAGACAAGTCATTGAATTCATTTGAGTAGCAGAGTGTTAACAAGCATTTTGAAAGTATCAGAGACATGCCTGTGTGCACAAATGATTGTTAACACATTTGGTATTTGTTTTTTGTATGTGTAAAAAAAAAAAAAAAGCCAGTCTGAATATACAAATACATTATACCGGTATCCACCAAAGCCACTTTTAATTCTACTTCTAATTATAGCGCGATATGGACTTCTGCCCATACTGACCCCTACTAATGGCACGTTAAATCAAGTGGAATAAAAATAGTAATAATGAACGGACTACATAGCAAATGAAAACAACTCTGCATACATACTAAACACAACTGCAATGCACCTAACCTAACTTCATATATTTGAAAAGGAGTTGGTCATATAATAAGCAGAAATCATTTTTAGATCCTCACCACTGTAAGGTTTACTTCTTTTCAGTGACATCTGAAGAAAAAAAAAAAAAAACAACTTTAAAACTTCAGTATAATTATGTAATTTATCAGCAGGTCTTGCAAAAAACAAAACGTACATAAGCAGGGTCCCCACTCAAACTCCTAAGATTTCCTAATGATAGGGAGTTACAGAGTCAGACTGATGGTGCAGTGAGTAACAAACAGACGTTTTGGCTGGGGATGCCAATTCCACTTTCAGAAGGTCACAGTGAATTGGCTTCTCCAATCCTTTTATTAGAAACCACATCATGTGGTTAACAGAATCCATTGATATGTGAAATGATGACTCTTGTCCCCATTATAATTCTGTTATATCAGAAATTCCTGTCAGTGAATATTTTACTTTTCTAACAAAAAATTAGTGAATCATGAAGGTAAGAAAAATGTGGCCTGACTGAAGAAATATTTTCATCTATCTGTAGGCCTATAAAACCTGCAGAAGCCACCTAAAGGTGGGGGTGTGATCAGAGACTATATTGGCACTATCAAGCACAAGGCAGGAAACAGTCTTAAATAGGTTGTCAGTCTAGCCACAAAAGTGCATTGCAGACACAGGAAGAGTAAACTGCACAAACAGCAACTGGGGGACTTGAATTCAGGACACTGGATCCATGACATGCAGCATTTTGCTCTTATTATAATTATTATATTTGAGCTATTAAATAAACACACATAAAGGTGAAAAGGATACTAAGTTAGTCGATGACCTCCATGCTACCCCTTGCCAGGTACGAAAAAACTATTAAACTTTCATACATTCTAAGTAAGCAATTAAATTCTTAGCAAGCAAAAATAGACTCTTGTATACTTAAAACCGTGGAAGGAAAAAGGTTATGAAACTCAGAAAGGATTAAAAGTTTCCGAGATTGCAGAAAGAGAGCAAGGGTGAGCCATCAGATAAAATAAAAAAAGTTAAGCAAACACCAGAGAATAAGATTGGGAAACTGACTGAAAGGAAGTGTGTAACCAGTGTGTAACCAGTGCATCCCTCCAGAACCAAGCCTGGGCACCTCAAAATTAGAGATTTGAATGCAGGGTTAGCCCTGAAAGCTCTCATGTTTAATTTCCTTGACTTCATTATAAAATGCTGATGCTGACACACCCCCCTTCCCACCATCTCCAGTTAAACATTGCCGATTTCTTTTTCAAGGCCAAGACTGGCAAATAATGTAGCTCCTTTTACAGTTTTAACTTTTCTGCACCTCCAAAACTTTCTTCTAAGTTTCTAGGACATTGTTGAAAGGCAGTCCCCTCTATAAAATTCACCAGGCCAGGCAGCGGATTTGCATATTTTCTAGTAAGTATGTTGTTTAGTATTTAAGAGCACAAAACATTAAATGGAATGACGCAAACCGCCTGCCCTCCCCCAAGAATGTATATGAACCTCGAAAGTTAGCAAGTAACAAGGAATGAGAATTAATCCAAAAGAAACTGGAGCCTCAAAGAAGGGTTTTCTTTTGGTGCTCCCTAATGAGTCACAAGATTGTTCAGCGCACAATGATTTTTCAGGAACTCTGCGGCCAAACAAAGGCCTTCGCCAGTGGACACTGGCTCAATGCCTCTGGTAACTCAATCAACTGAATCAACAAACAGCAGTCTCCCTCACAAATGAGTACACAGGCCCCCGCCTCACTACACACTGCCTATGTAAGTGCCGTCAGAGGCCCATTGCTGGCAGAAGTACCAGCTCACCACAACAGGACGCTACCGATAGCCATCAGATCAAATCCTTACACTAGCAGACAACTAAAAGCGGTCACCACATAAGGGGATGTGAAGTTTACTCAGGATGAGCTAATTCTTCTAAGCACAAGTGTTACTGTTACAATGTTTTGCTGATTAAACTACTACGCAAGCAGGCACAATATCAATGATCACATATTTTAAAAAAAAAAAAAAAATTATCTCAACTATATATTAAAACCAAAGAAACAAGGACAAGATGGAGGAATACTGAAATTAACCTAATTATCCTTAAATTGATGTGGATTATGAACAGTTCTGAGGAACTGCACAAAATATGTGGACATCTCAACAATAGTGGAATTGGAAGTGGAGGCCACCCCCCACTGAAAAAAGTTTACAATGGAACCCTGATTTAACATTTTCAAAATTTAGAGTTTTTATACATTTAATGTTTTTTTGGATGGCGTTCTTGACATAAAAAAAGGTCTTATTTGTAAGGCTACATTCACACTGCAGCTAAAAGTGACTTTTTTTGTTTTGATCTGGTGACATACATTTTGCAATTGATCTAAATTTGATAAGTCTTTCCTGAATGTGCCTCACACTCACAAAATGGGCAAAAAAATATACATACATATATATATTATATATATATATATATTATATATACATACATACACATATATATATATATATATATATACACATACATA
>JANRMT010062806.1:21098416-21157713 GCA_026402145.1 Polypterus bichir lapradei
CCCCCCCTAGCGGCCACCCCGGGCCCCAACCAAGCTGTGGAGGACTCCATCTCCCTTGGAGTCCTGCGGGTGGTTGGGCAATCACCGTCGGCCAGGGAGGCTGTAACCAAGCGTCCCAGGGGAGGTACTGGACTGCCCATGGTGGCTCCCCCGGAACATAAGCAGCAGGGGCGTCCCTGCTGGGCATGGGACCCGGCTGTCCTTCACAATTCCCCTCCCTCAGATGAGGCTTGTGGGGCTCATCGGCCTGCCCCGCAAGGGCCAGTCCTCTCTAGGACAGGGAGTCAGCATCCATGGCTCTGCAACTGTGCCCTGTAAAAACATAACGAACAGGTCCGGGGGTGCTGCTCCGACGTCCCTGCCACTCGGACGTCCTCTTTGGACAACACCTCCAGACATGGCCACCGCGGCCGCAGTTAAAAACACAACCGACCCCCTCCAGCTCGACCCTTGTGGGAACAGAAGCAGGCAGGAAACTCCTGCCCCTTCGCCCGCTCCAGGGAGGGCTCGTGACGTGTCCGCCCCTCCGCAGCGTAGCCCTCCTCCACCGTCACACCGACGGGCATACGCTGCGCCTTGTTAGGAGTTCCCGACCTCTTTGCCCGGATTCCTCTTCCTCTGGGGTGCACTGACGGTCTGGGTCCCCTTATGAGAAGAAGGGAGACCCTGTGCCGTCTGGACCCCTTTAGACCGGCACCAGCAGATGAGACGGAGTTATTTGGCAGCCAATATCCACCAGCTGTCTCTCTGCACAGTCCTCTGCCACAGTGTCAGTCCACGCGGCGGCATCTTGTGTAGTGGGCGGGGCAGCCTGGCAAGCAGCACTGATCATAACTGCAGCCGTTGCGCTCTGCCCCCTTTCCTCTACGGCCCAAGCTTCACCTACCTGAACCACTGTGTCCTGCAGGCAGGAGGCCGACGCCCCCATGTCTCCAGCCATTTAACGACGGCTGCCATCGGGGCACCGATCTTCCTGTCCAAGTCCTCCTTTGTCTCCTGCAGGACCTGAAAAACCTTAACTAGGGACTGCAGGGGAAGAAGAACATGTTTCAACTCCTCTGCAGCCCAGAAAAAGTTAATACTTTCGGTACTGCAAGCCATCAAGACCCTGCAGAACCTCCGCAGGCCCGTTCGGGAGTCTGCGATCTTTCCTCGGCGGGCAACTGACACACACTCTCCCCCCCTTTACCTGCTTCGGAGAGGAGCTCCTGCTCCTCTAGCTGGGACACCACGTCGGGAAGCTCATCCGGGCTCTCCTCCTCTAGCTTTTTAATCGGGCCGAAGGGAGGACACAGCCCAGCCTCGCTCTCTCCCGAGCTCTCTCGGCCGTCACGCCACGAACAGATGCCATCTGCCCACCAACAGGTAGTCCGTCCCTCAGCGTCTAGGAGGTAGGTTGACGCGAACGCGGAAAACCCTTCCCGCAGCCCTTCACCCTTGGGCTCATCACCTACCTCTGGCTGCAACCCGTGGTGTTGGTTGGCATGGCAGCATCTGGCGGCTGGCTTCTGTGTCCGCTCGGCTTTCTTTTTCCCCCATGACGTGGTGTCCGTTGCAGTCATTTGGCGGCCTTAGTTGTGCTGTGCTGCGCAGGCTTGCTTGCAGCTGCGAGTGCGCTCTCCCAGCACTGTGCTGCGCGTGTCCGCCGGCAAGTCCTGCAAGCACGTACCTCGTGCTGCGGCCTCGGTGGCGTGCTTTCGTCAGGAGTGTGCCCCGCTGTAAAGTCCAAAGGGCGCTCTCAGCGCTGTACTCAATTAGAGCACACTCTCTGCCTCGGGAATGGGCTCGGCGCTGTGGTGCTGTGTGTGCTCTCTGCGCTGAGCTATACGTACCTCTGGGTGCTGTGCCGGGCCGTTACACAAATTTTTATGCAGGTCCCGGTCCAAATGGATGGGCCGGAATCCTGCCGACTACGCCAGTGTAACAAAGGCGCTAAATAGGCGCCTGACCCGGCACAGATAAGGAAGACGACCATATACGGTGAATGTCATGCTCTCCATATGTGGTAACACTTGAACATCAAACCCTGCCCACATCTGATTCCACTTTATCCTGTGTCCCCCAGCGAGGGATACTTGACCGGGTGTATACTTTATTGAATCTTCCTGCCAGGAGGATGTACTTAGTAAATTGTATGATGTATCTTGCTTCTATTTATTTCCTGTTGTAATTTTAAATATCTACTCCTCTTTCAAAACTGAGAGGTACTTTGAACTTAGTTGACTTGTCTTTTCAAATGTTTTGTTAAGTTATGTTTTTGATAAGGCTTGTGGTGGTTTTCATTTGATATTATTCATGTTTAAAGTGTTATTTTTATTATTAATGTTTTTTCATTACTATGTACACCAGTTATCTTTGTTGTACAGTGGGAGAGAAGAGAAAGAAAGATTGAGCTTTTACTGTCAGGTGCTGTATGTTCTTCATAAATTAAATGCAGAAGAGCTTTCAGCTCCTTTTCTGCTACAATTCCGTTATTTTATAAGCAGTTCAGGCATGTCTTTGTGAATATTCTTAAGGTTAATTCCTAGCATGATAGAATCCAACAAAGTGAAGTTAAATTGTAAAAAATGTTTGAAAACCACCACTGATGTAAACCATGCATCTTATTACCACAAGTAAATACATATACAGTATACATACATCCAAGAATCTGTCTCTTTGCCAAATTGCTACACACAACCCCATCAGTGACAGGATTGAGAAACACTTAAATACATAATGTATATACTGCATATGATTGTATATGGTATATGCTGCATACTAAGTACACTTTGTTTTGTACTTTTGAAAATGCAAGTATAAATGTCATTGTGTTATGTACACATGACAATAAACGTGACTTATCTTGAATTGGTTATTGACAGAGAATGAAAGAAAGACAGATGGAAGAAATAAACTAACTTGGATAATAAGGATTCTGAATAACATCTTGGAATACTACAGAATTACATCAACTCAGCAAGCAAGATGACCAGCTCCAGACTTTCTATTAGATGTATCCTTATGTGACTGTAAGGAAGAAGCAACAGTTCCTGTAGTATTTTTCTCAATAAAAGATTGGATCAATTACAATAAGAAAGAAAGAAAGAAAGAAAGAAAGAAAGAAAGAAAGAAAGAAAGAAAGAAAGAAAATGCACAGAAAAAAAATCTACCTTTTCCAGCCTCCTGACATCAGCTTTTACAATGGCACACACATTTTGGCAAACTAAACATTAGTAAACCAAGTTAATTACCACAGATTCCACTGCACAAGAGCGGCAGGATTTCAAACTGTAATGTCTCAGCATAAACATTATATGAAGGTAAAGGTGGCTTCTTAACCTGGAGGACTGTACCAAGCTACATCATTTTTTTCTTGAATTACTAGGGGGCTTCGCTCGCCAACCCCCATTTTTGATTTTCTGAAAACACACTTTTAAGATTTTTTTTTTTTTTTTGAATTGTTGCTATTTCATTAGTTTCACTTTTATTTCAGAACTTCTGTAAAAACAATACTTGGAATCTTTCGACTCCCAACGTGCTGAATCTTTTCAATGAGGTCAGTGAGACATGTATTTAATGACTTTGTACCATAAATCAGTATAGGTTTTTCTGTTTGGAATTTCAGCACAGACAAAACGATCTACATCATCAGCAGTTAATTTTTTTTGCAAAGTAACCAATAAATGCATGTGAGGTAAACTCCGTTTTTGAAATTCTCTTGACTTAAACTTCAAAGCCTTACAATATTTACATACTTCTGACATATCACCTGTGCCCATATATTCGATCTCTATATTCGCCTTTTCGTTATTTCTCCGAGTAAAAATTTCTTTCTTTGCGCTAATGCGATGTTTACTTTCTTTTTTTTGACACTGTCTTTTTCTGCTTTCATATTTTGTATCTTGCTCTGCATGTGTTTCACACCTACGTTTTTTTTGAGTCTTTTGAATTCCATTTTTCATTATCTCTAACCTGCTTTGCATGTGTTTGGCCCCCTTGTTTTTTAACCTTTTTATGACGTTTAACTTATTCTACTCTGTCTTTTATTTCCGACCTTGCTTTATCCTGCTTTTTGTTTTTTTTAATGACACCTGGCCCGTGGTGATTATTTTCCCTTTTTCGAGTAATAATTTCCATTCGTTTGCGCTCTTGTGATCTTTACTTTCTTTTTTATACTTTCTAATTTTCTTGCATTCATATTCTTTAACTTTCTCCACATTTGTATTGCGCCAACTACTTTTTTTTTTTTTTTGAGCCATTCGAATTCCACTGCTTTCATAATCTCCAACCTGCTCTGCATGTGTACAGCGCCAACATCTGGATTGGACGTGCTTTTTTTCAATTCCACTTGTTCTGGGCTGATAATTACTTATTACTTTCATAATCTCTAACCTGCTCTGCATGTGTATAGTACCAACGTCCAAATTGGACATGCTTTTTTTTCAATTCCACTTGTACCAGGCTGATAATTACTTTCTTATTTTCTGAATTTGCACCTAGATTCTTTTTCTTTTTTGTCTCTCCAACTCTTTTGAGTCTTTTTTCTCCACACAGCTTTCTTCTTCGCTTAGTCGTCTATGTTTCATTTATAACGTATTGTCCTTATACGCTTTATATGCGCTGAGAGCCCTGGATCTATGTGTGCTCAAAGCCAAAACACAACTGAGTGTGAAGCTGGCTGCCCTTGATCTTATTTATTTGTAAGTAGGGTGTGTCTTGCAAGAATCTCATGTTCTACGTCATTGCAAGACAGTCCTTGGTCAATCTCTTGGCACAAAGTCTCATGTTTAAGGTCCCCGCGAGATGCTCTGAGGCCAGTCTCTCTAGTCTCACTGGTCTTTTAAGTGTCTTCCGTGATCTTAACGTGAAGATCACGTATCGTCACCCTTCTGTTTCTCTCCAGGATTTTTTTTTTATAATAGAGAGACGGTTATATTTTGTTTTCCAGTAGTTCAACTATTTTGACTTCAACTCGATTTTTAATCAGAAACCTATTAAGAAGGACCACATAAAACCAAGAAGCAAAACTGTGCAAGTTAACCAAATTGTCTCTTAGAGATAAGATGCCACCTTTGGACCCACAAGTCCTTTACCAACTGTCCTAATGAAATTCGAAAGGTTCAAAAACAAAAAAAAAATAGAAAAATGTATTCTTAGAGACTCGACACTAGGCATCAAAAATTTTGCTCCTAGAAACACATTTTCGTGTAAAATAATGAATATGTGTCAAAATAACTAGTAAGTGTAAAAGACAATCTTCCTGCCACCCAGGTATCCTAAAATGGATTAAAAGCACTGGAGAATGTTGTATTCATTTAAGTAATAGTATATTTATTACAAAGCCACTCAACGTTTCAACAAAGGTGATAGAATAAAACTGAGGTACAAGTATTTCTCTCCTAAATAGACACACTTACTAACTTAGAGAGAAGGGTTCAGTTATAATGAACTCCAGCTTACACTGTCAATAGTTTTTCTTAAATAACTTTCATGATATCTTCCAGTTCATATTCTAGAATTCTGTGTCTAATGGCTGCCAAAAATCACTTACCCTGCGCTACACACACTACATAATTCTGGAATCAGTCTGAAAACTAAGAAACAATTCTGTAATTAGACACACACTGTGATTCACTTGCAGTGAAAGCTCCCCAAACCTAGTAGGTAAAGGTGACATGCCTTCAGTGTAAAATTAATTGCGAGTTATTTCAACATGTAAATCTGATACTTCCTTTTTCTTAATAATGTAATCCCCCACCTCTCCCCCAAAGAAAATGCATTCCCAGCACTACAACCATCTTTCACTGAATTAACTTATAATAAAAAAGGAAAGAGTGTTCTGACCTCCTACATATTATAACAACTTGATTTAAACAAAACTTTGTATGCCTTTTTTGTGAGCATACTTTTACTGCAATTTACATTCCTTTTTTGTTTTGAATTATTTATTGCTACAATTATATGCCACCTCTCTACAAAGGATCCCATGCTGACCAACCAATACTTCTCCCTAATTAAAAAAGTTTCTAACAGAAACACTATATCAATAAATACGATGTTTTTTCCTTCTTAAAAGTTCAATTGAAACATGTAATAGCTGTTTCAGTAGATTATGGCAAATATAAAATTTACTTTACTAAAAAGGTTTTCACAAAACAAACATTTGCTATAATAAATGAGGACTGTTGATCCAAAATTACATTGGCAAAATTGATATGTTGTTAGGCAAGCACAACAGCCATCACTAATAGCTACAAAAAACTGCTAAAAAGGTACCAGACCAACAATACGTAATGGTACCTTAAGGCCATGTCACATTTCATTAAATTTTCCAGTGATTTTAGTCACTCCCTTCATTTACATAATCTTAGTGAGATTACACAATCAGTGACACGCTTCTGTGAAAATCAGTCACATAGTCTGACAATACCCAGCAGCTCACTCCAACTAGTCTGCAACAAGAGCTAATATTTTTTCCTTATTCGTAGGGGTGGGCTCTGTGCGCATCGCAGCAGACAACCAAGAAATGCTTATCTTGATGTACAATGAATATAATAAAGTGATGAAGTATAAGGGCTCGTTTATACTTCACACTCAGAATGCATATGTGCCCGCATCATGGCTGCCACGCGTTCCCAACGTTCATTTGACGCGTCCTCTGAGCAGGTCCTCAGAAATTAACGCGACGCGTGCGTGAGTTGCAGTACCAGCAAAAAGTCAGGGGGCGCAGTGTGATAAAAGTTGGAATGTGATGTCAGAGTCTCTGTGTACTATCTACATGTGACAGAAAGCCACTTTGCGGATCCTACAAGATCGTTGTGTTCACTTCGATGTTTGATGAATGGTTCGATGTGGTGAAGCAAAATGCCGACATACAAATGCATTTGTGGTGCTTTTATATTCAAGCGTTGCATATTCCCGATCGTAATGACTCGATACATTTTAAAAGTCTCACATACCGTCTTCTGTGCCGTCTTTTTTTTCTGGGGCTTCCTCTGGACCTGACAGCAATAGATTGCCACACAGAACACATTAAATATATGATATTCCAACTCTCTGCAAATTTAGAATCCTAAGATTTACACCATCACTTTCATGATGAAATACATTAAAGTATGTATGTTACATTTTACAGATAAATCATTAATTTCATTTAAATAATGAATACTGTTAATAATTACACACATGGGGGTGACACAGTGGCGGAGCGGTGACACTGCTGTCTTGCAGGGAGTCACGTCGATGGTATTCTCTGCCTGGAGTTTACAAGTTTTCCACAGTGTGCTCCGGTTTCTTTCCAAAGATATGCAGATTTGGTGACACTAAAATGACGCTAGTGTATGTGAATGCTTGTATTCACCTTGCAATGAGCTGATGCCTCGTCCGGGGATTGTTTATGCCTCGTGCCCAATGCTTGCTGGAATTGACAAGTGGATTGATGAATTTAATCATTAAACATCCTTTTCAGAGATATTGTGGTAAGGTGTCATCGGAATTTAATGGGCGTTCCAGGCAATTCAAAACACAGCGAAGCCAAACCTGTTCTCAATGTGATAATATCTCACACTGCCACCTGGTGGATTCCTCCAGATTTACGTAAAGTAGCACGCAAGTATAAACAGTACAATGCTTGCGCAGCAGGAGCGTGCGCTGCAGCATGCATCGCATCTCGTGAAGTATAAACCTGGCCTAAGGAATGCAGGTTTTTGGATCTCACAAAAAAACAGGAACTCATCTATCTGATATCTTGTGTTTTACATACCACAACAAAATGGAAAAAAGGGCAGAGACAAAGGATGAACTCGCCATAACTGTTAACCCTTCATACAGCACTGGCTCTTCCAGTCAACACAGTATTGGCCTTAAGAAAAAAAAATGAAAAGAGAACAGCCTGACTGCGCTGAAAACTTGTTATGCAGTTATTTAATTTGACATGCCCAGCAATTTTTAGTTGTGTAAATTGACAAGATCTAGCAAAGAGATTAGCAACTGCAGTTGTAAAGTCTGACATAACCAATGACTGGAAGTTGCATAATGTGACATCGATTTTACCAAACTTGATGCTGTTAAATTCTACTCATGTACATCATCTGGCCTAGTAAATGTTACTGATCTTTCATCTAACAGCAGCACATCTTAACACAACACAGTGCTTTTTATCAAATTTGCCAAAATTTAACTTCAAAAAGTTGCCATGAGTTCCTTAGCAGGATTTCTAGCTTGTTGCCACAAGGAGCTGGAGAAGAAGCACTGAACACATAGAAGTAATCAATGGTGGATAGGAGGGGTCAGAAAGTGCATATGGAAGATCGAAAGCAACACAGTCAGAAAAACATTAGTATTCATGGTGTAAAATGGGAGGTAAGAAGGTTGAGCTCCAGAAAGATGACTAAACAGACACCTTTAATAGCACACACTCCCTCACAGTCCACAATGAAGTGCTCAAGTGTGCTAGCAGCTGGGACTTGGATAACAATCTCTTAAGAGTTGATGGCACTGTAATTCCTTTCCTTGAGACACACATAAAATTAAAGTGGGCTTCTTGTTGCTTTAGAGCAAAATATCATGCATTGTTTCCACCATATCTGCTAGAGAAACACCAGAGTATCTCATGATGATGCAGACCATAAAAATCAGAGCAGCACAGGCATATGGAGAAAAGATTTAGATTAAGAGGTTATTTTAGTTGGATTTTAAAACAACAGGTTGTGTGCCAAATCACATTTCCCTGCCAAGCACATGCTTGGGAACCTTGAAGTATTTGCTCTGGATGTGGTTCTACTGATGCCCAAGGCCTCTACAAATAACAAAAAAAACTTCCAGCTCTTGCAGGATTGCCATTATATTATAAACATTTATCCCAAAAATCCTGTAGGCTAATGTTAAATAACAAAAGAAAAATACAATCTTTCAACAGTGCAGTGTATTCCATCAGCCCGTAAAATCTGGAAATGAATACACAGCTAAAAACTAACTGGAAAAGTTCCCAATTATACTATAGAAACACTGCCCAGTTTCCTTAAGTAATACTTGTGGTGCAAATGCCAGACCAGTAACTCAGCCACGGAGAGAGTAGAATGGAGAAGAAGTCAAGATACAAGACAAAATGTACTAGCCAGCTCAGTAAATGATAACCAGCAAATAGTTTCACCACACAGACACAGACAGGTTCCGGATCCGGTGGCATCACTGGTGCCAGATAAATATTGAGGTCTGGATTCACCTCTGGCTTATCCCAGTACCCACTCGCCACACACAAACCAAATAAACAAAGTGTTTCTTCTCTCAAATTTTCCTCTCCTGGAAAGAGATGACTCAATCATAGGGGCACTGCAGACATAAAAAAACAGAATAACTTAGTCATACAAAAAACCAAACACCATGATAGACAGAAAACTACTAAAGAAGCACGGCAATAGTCAAACATTCACGTTAAAACACCAGATGTTCTTAAGTTGCACAGACATGAGGTATCAAAAACAAATCTCTAATTCTCCTTGAGCAAGATACAAGCAGGGGGGTTCAGCATAGGGAAGCATTTTCAAATTTCTAAAATGATGAATTCTGCAATTTAGAAAGAATGACCTACAGAGGAACAGACCTATTCACCCATTCAATAAAGCATGAAAGTGGAAATATTTGGAGTAAAACAGTCAATTGCACAACTCAGAACAAGGAAAAAGAATTCATCTGAAATTTTAGGCAAACAGAAGGCAAAATAAATAAATAATAATAAAACAACAACAATTGAAAAGTGCTGGACACTCAGTCAGAAATGTTTTTCTTAGTCCTGATAAGCTCATTAGTCTTCTGCCTTTTAAGACTGTCAAGCATCATAGGTAAAATCAGAAGCTTCTTCCACAGCTACCAGCCTGTTGATTGCCTCATCAAAAAAATAGGGAGAGCATGTTTAATTGATAAAAAATGGTCCATAACACACATTTCCAGGTAGACCAATACTGGCGTCACTTTACATTTACATTCTATCATAGACTCTTATATGTACACAGTAATTATTAGCCACTACAGCAAAGCTGTGCATTTATTGCCGTCACTTAAGTTACAGAATTAATGCCTATACGTTCTGACTAGGTCAGTAATTACTGCCTAATTACAGTTAAAGTGCAATGTAATGAGAGATGCAATGTAAAGTGCTATCCTAAATATTTTCAGCACCAAAGAGAGTCGTTTTGAACTCACAAGGTCACCTCACTAAGAAACGTGAAAGGTTTTTAATGAATAAACAAAAATAAAAAAAAGTGTATCAATTAAGTTAGGCACCATTGTGGTGCAGTGAATCACACAGCTGCCACCTCACTGGTCCAGAGTCCTAGGTCTGAATTCCAGCATGTCCCTCCCCACCCATTTCAGAGTCTACCCATTATTTGCATGTCCCAAAATGTTGTTAGGCTAATTTCTGACTTTAAAACTGGCCCAGTGTGGCTGTCATCTGCAATGGACTTGGTCCCCATCCAGAGTTGGTTCCTGCCCTGCATCTAGAACTGCTAGTAAAGGTTCCAGACCACAATTTCCTAAAATTAGATTATGTGTATTCACACAAGGGACAGGTAATAATTGGCTTTGCAAAATGCTGGTGCTCTAATATCATACATACATGCAATAGGCCAATTTGTACTCCTGTGTCTGACCATTATATTCAAATGGTAACCAAAGCCTTTGTTGACAAATTTTAAATTTGCTATAGCATTACAGGCTATTGCTTTGCTGGAAGGAGGTAGAGGACTGGAAAGCTAATTTTCAATTTCAAGATCTCCCGTAAAGGACTATGCGGAACTGATTTCAAGCTGCACCAATTAAAGTTCAAATTTCACTTTGTACTTGTTTACTCACACACACAGATTTTAATCAATCCTCACCTAAAATCCTGCTCTATAACATATTTCATTAGAATATGGATAATTCAAAAATCTTTGTTTCTCTCTTTTTTTCGCAAAATGGCAACTAGCAACATGTACTACACACATACTGTATACTTTGTCAATTTAGTACCCGTGGACAACACTTAAAATCATGATTAAAAACAGAATATGTTGGACACCAGATTAGTGTTTAATGCCAGCACAAAAAGGCCACCACATCACAGCTAAGCAATACACTGTACTCTTGAAGTTGAATGAGATCAGAGTTCCAGCAGACAGAGGTGTTGGAGTCGCTGATTAACCAATCCTTCTGTATGACAAGGTGAAGATGCAATTCCCAAAAATAAATAAATAAATAAATAAATAAATACATACATACATACATACATACATACATACATACATACATATATGGGTATCATATTTGTGAGCTGCATTTTTTTTAATTTCAGCCTCTTATACAGGAAACTGGAAATGCATTTTATTTCAACATTTTTGTTTTTGCTTGTTATTAAAGAATTGCTGTTCTAGATGTTCAAATATCGAATGCATTTATCTGGGGTAGTTTTCTTTGTGCTCATCTTCAATATTCTTGTAATAGACAATTTAAGTAATTTGGAATACTCAACATCAAACATTTCAATAATAAACACTGGTGTTTCTAAAGACTCCTTGCAGGAGATCATTATCAGTTGGTTTTCAGACTAATACAGGAGATCCCTGCATTACTTGTATTTGTTTAGTCTTTCATTCTAAACAGTCAGAAATATGAAATATATAATAAAAACAATTTAAGATACAGGTAGACCCTAGGTTATGGACATCCGACCTACGACTTATGAACGAGGCCACAGCTGCGACGCATGCGCCTCAGTAACTGCTGTTCCGTCATCTTCGGCCTGGGGATGCTGCAAGTGGTGGCTGGAGGGGGGCAATTTCGCTGCTCGCGCGGTGCACTGTCCCTTGGGCGGCTCCTAGCGGCAAGCCAGGTCCATAGTCCATAGTCAATGGGGCCACAGCTATCGCTTGTGTGCAGGACGATGGTTCGTTACCTGCACACTACGCCGCCGTAGCTACTGCTCCTGACTGGACGCAGACTGGATGGAGCGGAGTGGGGCGTTTCACTGCCCACCCAGCACACACAGCTGGTAATGCTGCAAGCACTGACCCAGTTGCGGCTGAACGGGGCGGCGGGGGTAGCATTGTAGTGTGCCTCGGACGGCTGCCTGTTAAATTGGGGCTGTGCGATTCACTACTTGCTTTTGGCCGCACCGTGTTCGTTCTCGGTGGGCGGACGCTGCAGGCAGCATACTGTAGTGGAGGTCACTGTGTGGTGTGCGAGTGATGAACCCCCCCTCGCTACCCCCATTCATTCTCAATAGCAAGCCTGCTTGTACTGTTATGCACATAGCAGGAAGTTGTCACTTGTCAGTACATCAGACTTGTTGACGATGGGTGCCTTCCTGCTGTGATAGTGTGTACAGTGTTGCGCAGAAGAGCTCATCATAACCTTTTGTCTTCACCCTTCAAGAATGTCTCTGAAACACAAATCTGATGCAAGTGCTGGTGATACAGTAAAGAAGAGAAAAAAACATCACCGTTGAAAATAGTATTAATAAAGTATTAATAATAAAAAGGGTCAGAGAGAAGTGAAACTCCATCATTCATTGGCAGAGCACTTGGTTACAGTCGGTCAACAATAATATTTATTAAAATAATGTACCTGTTCCGACTTACATACAAATTCAACTTAAGTACAAACCTACAGTCCCTATCTCGTACGTAACCCGGGGACTGTCTGTATTTTGGAAAAGATGGCTATGCTTTATGCAAAGAACTGGATAAGTTTCCTGGACTTTTTTCTTCAGATTTTGCTTTTACAAATTTTTAGGTGGCAATACAGTGCCACAGTGGTTAGCATCAAAGCCTCATAGATCTAGTACCAGGGTTCAAACCAACAAAAATGTATTTATATAGTGTCCTCCAATGCAAAGTATAATTGAAGCTGCTATACAAGTGGTAATAAATGGAAACAAAGGAAAACTATAATCAAATAAATTATACTGAAGAGACAGATGGTCAGTGGGGAGACATACATATGAAGTCTGCACATACTTCCCCCCAACCCACAGACTGAAAGACATTCATGTTAGTCACTCCAATCAAGCTGATGAAATAGCCCTGTCCCATGACTCTGATTTGGATCAACTGCTTGGAATTGTTCCTTTTCAAACAAACATTCAGACTATGACATCTAACTAGAGTGAAATGATGAAGTAGTATTTAATACTTGTACCGTTATAATGCGAACACTTGTGATTTGGATCAAAATGTCCCCTCTCAAAAGGCAAAACACATCCAGAACAGTCTAATGCAGGATGTTTTGTAGCAGTGAAAACGTCAGCAACATTGCTGTTCTGTGCCCTGTAAATTCACATCATGTGTCAAATTTTACTCTCAGTGAGTTTACAGAGCCATACATTAGGTTGTGATTTAGACTGGAACAATTAACTAACCTACATTTGTTATCCACAGCATGCCACGTACATGCAGCAGAGGTACTTAACTCACATTTCATTCTTTAAATGTAGGAGTGCCAATCTACAGGAGGGGCCCATCCCCACTTCTCACCACAGCTGGAAATGAAGACTGCTTTGTGGTTACAGATCTGACTTTCCTTGGTGTCCTTTATCTGAGCTGTTCTTACTTGCCAGTGGCTACTCATCTTAGAGACCTTTTACTGATATGAATGAAAGACAGATAAATCAAAAGTAACTGCACAATATGTAAAAGGCAGTGTCAGAACTGTGCATTAAGTGATGCACTACGTTTAAAGGACTTTACTTTACAAAATCTGACACATGCTTCTTTATTACCACTGATGTTTACTATAGAATAAACTGCACTTTGTCAAACAAGGCCTATGCTTGAATGCACTGGCACAACAGTTTGCATGCACATCAACTGGGCTGGCCCATTAAACTTTTCTTACTTTTAATACAACCACAATTCTTCCAACTTCTGAAAACAGGCCATCGATTTTCTAAGCTGCATACACAAGGAATTCTGTGCCTACCCATAAGCACTGGGCACAAGGTGAGAAACAGGCCCTGGCCAGGAAGCACCATTTATCTCTAATGATTCCTGTTGAATTTGTACACAATCATTAACACTGAGCATTCCCGTATTGAGGTTTTAAACAGTACTTTCCTTGCCACTAGTAAGGTTAACATAGCTTCTTTGCTAATCACATTTGTCAATGGAAACCAAAACTAAGGACAAAGAGATGCTAACAGTTATCATGACTGAAGGCTCAATAAGGTGAGGATGTGCTTGGCTGTTACTGACCATCAAGACAATGCTCTTCCATATGTTGTTTTTTACTCTTGGAACATTTCAGTTGCTATGATTCCACTTCTTTTGCCACACCCCATTTTTACCTTAGACTGGAGAAGCATATGTTGCTGACCAATCATTATTTTTGGAGGTACACAAATGTTTGTATAATGCTGGACCAATTTTATTCAAATGTAGGTGGACTAGGTTATCAAATTATGAACTCACACAAAGTTGTATTGTAGTTCTGTTAATTTTATCACAGGCAGTACAAATAAATGTGATCTACTGTCTTCTTTGGATTTTTTTTTTCTGTTTAAATTCCCTGCCTTCCGATTATGGTATACATGTGCAGGTGACACACTTATTTCCAGGAAAGTCTGATGATTGTGGCCTGGAACACTTCGAGGAATTAAAAAAAAAAAAAAAAAAAGAGAATTAAATAAACTTGAAACATTAATTAAAATGATTCCTATACTGAAATATACAACAAAAATGAGATATCTGCCAAAATACTTACAAAATTATAGGCAGAATAATCAAAGACAGGAATGGGCTAATATAAAATCAGCAGCCGTTGCAGTTCCTCAGTTCAAGTGATTTTCTTTCCAGATTTCAGTTATAACATTAATAGATTTTATATTACATCTGTTTATGTTAATTAATTTTACTGTTTGTTTAACTTGTGTGTTTATGTTAACAAATATGTGATTTATTAAAGTACTGTTAAATAAAATGTGTCATCAGGTAAGAGCAGTATGAAAAAAATAAATTGAGTTCGATGTGCTATAAGCGCACACACTCTGCCAATGGTGATACATGTGACAAACTGGCATTTGGTTTTGAATTGAGCATCTGCCATGTTTACCAGAAGGGTACTATGATTGACTAATACACAAATAGACAGAAGGGTCTCTCCTTTCCCTCTCTTAGAGTGACCCTTTCTCAACCAAAGCGGGAATATGTGATCAGGTTTTTGGCTCACCTCACAATAGTTGCTATTGGAGGCTGGAGTACACAGGTCATTAAGCACAAGGCAGCGTTAAAGCCAACATCACAACCCAAGAGTGCTCAGATCGTGTCACCCTGACAGGGTCTAATGAAAGACAGAGTCGGTACTGTTAAAACTAGGGTGTAAGGAAAGAACAGGAAAAGTTGTTTACCTACTTCCAAGTAATGCTTTATGTACTTTTGTATCACTATTGTTGGCTTTTGTCCGCTTCCATAAATGAATTCTTATCAAAAAATTAATGTAGGTCAGTTTGAGACAACATAGAGTGGTGATTTTCTCAACTGCTGTAGGCCATTCAATTTTCAATTCCACTTTGACCATTGAGTTTTGCTATAGCCTCTTAACAAGCATCAAAAGCTTAGAAGTCATTTAGAAGATGGCCAAATTGTTGGAAGAGAATGGGTAAACACCCAGTACTTCACAAAGTGTCAAGTCACTTAGGTCTCACACATTCTAGTCTCGGCCTGCTTTCACACCCACAGCCCATTTCTTCTCCATTGGAGATTTGCACAGCAAACTAAATGCCGCAGCTCCATTGCCATCTTTGAGCTTAGATAGAGCTGGCAGCTTGCCCAGGTTATAAGTGTGGAAAAATAGGGAAAAACCAAAACAGCAAAAAATAAATAAATAAAAAAAACTCAATATTAACTGCTATAGGAAATATTATAATATATATTGGAATGAGGCACCTGTGGACCACAGGACTCACTCACACAGCCACATTCACAGTGCCAGGGTTGAGTAGCCATTTAACTTAGCATGCATGTCTTTGAGATATAGGCGGAAAAATGGAGTAGCTGGAGGAACCCTTCATAAACACAATAAGCAAACTTCACACAGGTGGCAACACAGCAACAGCAATATTCTGAATAAGCATTGCTCAGTTAAGGGAGCTAGTTCAACTAAATAAAGAAATGCCTCCACAGAAATACATCAGCTAATGTAAAAAAACAATTCCTCTTCAGCCAGTTTGAATAAGAAACATCACTCAACAACAACTTGACCAGACCAGTCAGCTCAACCAGAGAATGAATCACTGTATCTCCCAACTTCACCTCAGTGCAACTAGCCAGATCAACTGGTCACATTGTGATCATAAAGATTAAAAAGAGTAAACCAGAACTACACCTTCCCATCTCAAGGCTTTCCTGTTCATGTGTTGGAAATGTAAAACAAACAAATAATCACACCTTCCTGCCATCCACTTGCCTGAATAGTTTACTCCAATGCGAGTGGAACCTTTTGCACCTTAACAGCTCAGTTTCTATTATGTATTTGGGTGACAACTTTATCCAAGATGATAATTGTTTCGATCCTTTTTTAAAAATGAGTTAAGTGATGGGCTCAGTGTCACACAGCCTTTCAGCAGCAGCAAGTGAACAAGCAACCTAGTGGTTTAAAGCTCAATGCCTTAACCACTGCACCACACTGCCTGTCTCATTTACAAAAGAAGCTGCTCCCAAACTTCTTTTCAATCAGGACAGCAGATCAGGACTAATGGCTGCCTTGGAGTCAAATATATCTATCAACACTGTCTCTCCTTAAGCAAATGACTCGACTCAGCTACTCTTTCAGAGCAAAGAAGATGCATCAGTGTAGTTGTCTACTTGTTAATCAGACAATAAAAAGGACAGAAAATACAGACAAAACAGCCCAGCACAAAAATGAAATGAATCACCGCCCACTACAGAAAAGGTACAACTGAACTGAAGGTAAGGTTATGCAGTAATGAAAATCACTACTCAAAAATTGCTCAGACACTTCGACTGATAGCTCATTTAAGCAGAAACTAAACACAAGATTTTAGAACAAACCCTAAAATGTGTGGGGCTGAAAAAAAATCACTTGATGTTTAAACCTGTTAGCTGCACACAAACCAGACACATCTACAGTACCACCTCTTTCTTAGCATTGTAACAAGCCACATATCTCATGGATAGTGCCAAAATATAGGGTGGTCCAGATCTAATTATGCAATTTTCATTACGCTATAACTTATTAAGTTTATTACATAGAAAATCACCCGAAAAATCCCAGACCATCGAGAAGTGTGCGAACTGACCACATGAAGAATCGTGTTCACACCGAACTGGAATCGTCCCCGCATAAATCAAAGTCATCCAGATGCTCTGGATCTGCATAATTAGATCTGGACCACCCTGTATAAAGCACAAGCCCAGTTTAGATTGCAGGTCTACATGAGCCACCTTGAAAAGAAGCATGACAAAATGGTAAAACAAAGTCCTTTATTAAAATTTCCCTGATCCACAAGAATAACAAAGAATGGGGTAAGGTCACACATAGTGAATATATAAAGCACTAAACAAGAAAACAAAGTTCTCAAGAAGCAAAACACTAGGAGAACCTGAGTGGTTTGTTTTGCACATTACATAAGCTGTCACCATCCCTGCCACTCTTTTTTGTCTTCCCAGCCTCTTTTAGTATGTCACTGCTACATAACAGTAACAGAAAAGAGAGACCAGGTACAAAAACACAAAAAGAAGCCAATTTCCAAATAGAAAAAATAAAACTTTACAAATAACTGTATAAAGGACAGCTTAATAAAGCCAATAGTTTATTTTTTAATACCATAAGTAACAAATCAACACAAAGCAACAATCTAAAATTTAGCTATATGGACAGGATGCTAACACTCAACATACTAGCCCAAGTATTTTGAAGATTTCACATTGGCACAAAGTAAGAAATGGCCATTCCTAGGTACCATTAAGTGAATCATCCATAAATACTAAAACATTCAGTAATTGTTAACACACAGGCCTCCATCCACATCAATTCAGCTGGCTATATAGCTGACACACTAGTAAACAGGCATAATTAAACGCAGCCCAACATCATAGATTTACAGGATTCATATAGTATTAAAATTTCTTCACTTTCTGCACACTTTATCCATTTAAAGCTAAACCTACAACACAAAACATTTGCCATTTTAGTCAATAATTCTTGTTTAGAAAGGTTTGCAAATTCACTGAAAATCAAAAACTGAAATATTTAATTCATTCAAAAGTATTCAGATCTTTTGTTGTAGCACACCAATTTGTAGTCTGGTGCAAACTGTTTGCTTTAATTATCGTTAGGATACATCTAGAACCTAGATTCTAGAATCTAGAAGTACACCTCTGGAAGACTCAAGTGTTTCAACATATACACACACATACATACATACATACATACATACATACATACATACATATACTGTATATACACACGAGGTCCCACAATTTACACTACATGCAAGGACAAAAACCAAGCCATGAAGTCCAAGGAATTCTCTGTAGACCTCTACAATCAAACTTGGTGAGGTACAGATCAGCGCAAATGTATAAAACTATTTCTAAAGCTTTTGGTGTTCTTCTCTGAACAGTACTGTGGTGTAGTGGGTCTACAGCTCATGTAAAAAGGGCCACTTTTAAATAAAAAAAAGCACCGCGTTTGTGGCTTGGTGAGGGGGCGTGGTGGTTGTGTGGCTTAAGCGGTTCTTGGGGCGATTCGCGGTGTGGCCGTTTCTCACTTAAGTGCACAGGTGGGAAACTGTCCGCATCCGTGATTGTTCCAGGGGCTGCTGATTTGCCACAGCTGCATTGCCCTCTTGATAAATAGAAGCGCGAGTTGGTTGAAGGGGGGAAGAAAGGAAAGAGAGGAGGAAGAAAGAAACAGAGGTTGCAGGAGAAGGCAGAAGGCAGGAGAGAGAAAGTTGGTGCGGGAGCGCGAGTGAGCAAGAGCAGGTTCGATCAAGAGAGAGCAGGCAGCTGGGAGGTAAGCCCTTGAGGGGAGTGTCTGGCCAACACTCGAAGGGGCTGAAGAAAGCGGTCGCTCCGGCTGAGTGATTATGGAGCTGGAGTGACCTGTAGAGTAGATGACTGACCGTTGAAAGGAGCGGGAGTCGAGTAGGCTTTGTGAGTTAAGTCCCAGTGTGCGTGTCCTGGCCGCTGGAGAAGAAACCCAAGTCTCGGTCCGGTTTGGAGCCCGACGTAGCCAGGGATCGGAGGGCTACCGGACCCGTGTGAAAGGCAGCTGTTCCTGCAGGTAGGCGACTCTCCTGTTGCAAAGCCCAGATGGGTGAAGCAGGGGAGCTGCCAGGTAAAAGAAGACACCAGGCTTTGTTGTTTTACAGGATTGCTTCCTGTGCTATTTTAACCTCGTTGTTTTTAGAGGATTTTTCTAATGGATTTTAACCTCCACGTTCAGCAATTACTTTTATGGATTATTTATTTGAATCTTTGAAGCAATGCACTTTATTTATTTTGAACACATTGTTTTTGTTGATTGTTTTAATAAAAGCACTTGACACTTTTACACCATCCCCTTGCTATGTTGTTGCCTCACTGCTAAGCTCATCGGTAACATTACTGACGATGTCGGGTTCAAGGGCTCCCAGAAGTGAGAAGGGAGCATGCAACGAACCCGCATCGTCAAAAGTACAGAGACCTCAACAATGTGAAATGAAATGAAAAGAAAAAAAATGCTTGGAACCACTAGGTGACTACCAAATAGCAGTGAAAGGATTCCGAGACCATGAAGAAAAATATTCTCTGGCCAAATGAAACAAAAACTGAACTCTTCAGCAGAACTGGCACTTATCATCTGCCTAATACCATCCCTACAGTGGAAGCTTGGTGGTGACAGCATCATGCTATGGGTGTGCTTCTCAGTGGCAGAGACATGGAGATTGGTTAGAATCAAAGGAAGAATGAACACAACCAAATACAGAGAGGTCCTTGAAGAAAACCTGCTCCAGAGTACACATGAACTCACACTGGGTGACAGTTCACAACAATGACCTAAAACATATAGCCAACACAATGATGGAGTTTTTTTGGGACAAGTGTTTCATTGTCCCTAAGCAGCCCAGCCAAAACCCCAACTTAAACCCCAAAGAACACCTGTGGAGAGACATGAAGGTGGCAGTTTACAGCCGCTTCCCATCCAATCTAACAGAGCTTCAGAGAATCTGCCAAAATGAAAAGGATAACCTGCCCAAATCCAGGTGTGCAAAGCATGTAGAGACTTGCATAGGAAGACTCAAAGCTGTAATTGCTGCCAATGGATCTTCCATGACATACTGAATTAAGGATCTGAATACTTACATGGGAGATTTCAATCTTTGATTTGTAATACATTTGCAAACCCTTCTTAAAACATGTTTTCACTTTGTCATTATGGGTTACTAAGTGTAGACTGATGGACAAAAATGGCAACTTTACCTTTTATTAAATGTACAACACAATAAAGTGTACTGAAAATGATGGGGTCTGAATACTTTTTGAATCCCTGTAATTCCCTTACTGGACCTCAGCAACCTCTCACACAGCTGGTCAGATGACCTAAGTTCAATGTTTAAGCTTTTTCACAAAGATGAACATTGCTCACTGTTTCAACCTCATGCTTTTAATATAAAACAACTCAATGGGTATTTAAAACTGTCATATTCAAGCACTACTAGCATTTCGACTGAAAAAGAAAAAATGTTTTGTTACATCTGTTTATGTGGCATCATCCAGAGCTAGAAGGCATGACCAGCACAAGTGTATAACAGAGGGAAGCACAGTCAAAAAAAGAAGCAAGGGAACTCATTAGAAGCTCCAGAACAGAAACTCAACAAGGCCTCAGAACCCCTGTCTCACTTCAATGGCAGATAAAAGCACGCTCTGATTATCACCAGCTAAGCACTGCTCAGCTGCACTGGGCTGGCATGCCAGGAGCTGCTAATTGGTTTAACAAGGTCTGAGCATGACACAGCTCTTCATCAAATTAAAACCATATTTCTTGGACCTGCGCTGGTCTTGTTTAACGCACAGCTCCTCCATTGTGCATGTCTGCATTCCTTCCCTCTCACCCAAAACCCCACTGGGACCAAGTCACAAAGCACCCTTTGGAAACTCTATGCTTCAGAAAGCCGTTGGCTACCTTTACACATTTTTTCTTCCTACAATATTCTGCAGAGAAGCCACACAGAGTAAAGAAAGAAATCAGCTTTGATAACCTTAGCATGCAGGTGTTGGAAGGTTGTGTAAATTTTATATTTTTTACTTATTACACCCCCAAGCTTGAGGATTCAAATTTGTCTTAGATAAACTGAATAAATGATAACTTTGACTTCACTTAAAAAAACTGACAAACTAGATAAGACCACTCAGTCCCTCCAGCTTGCTTGACTAGCAATGCTGTCCCATTATCTCCTACAGACACCTTTTTAATTCTTTCCACTTCAACTACATGACTCTGCAGTCTGTTTCAGATTCCATGGCTCAGAGTAAAGAAGTGTTTCCCAGCTTATATCATAAATGCACTTCCCTTTAATTTCCACCAGTATCCCCAAGTACTGTATGCAATTTCCAGTTTAGCCAACAATTGAAAGGAATGATCCACCCCAAAATATTTATCATCTGTCACTTATCCTGTGTTGTTGGTAGTAATAACTGAGAAAAACATGTAATCACAGGGTTTTTATGAAGAACAGAGATCACAAATTTTACAATATAACATGCTGCAGTAGGGCCTCTTCTGGAGGCCAAAATGGAACAATGTCAAATAATATTAAAATATCCATGAAGAATATCTCAAGTTACTCATATCACATAACCCACATGTCATTTATTCAGTTGAAGGTTCACAACGCCCAAAGCATATGCACTTTTTGCTAAAATATTATTAAATAATTACTTCCTGAAAGTCAGAGTAGTGCACAAAGGGGATGTGCACTCAAAAAAAACTGAGTTTTGGAATTGAAGACCCGTCTCTCCCCCCATGCTTTCCCTAATCGTGCTCCACTCTTGACTTCTGGTTTATTTTCCAAAATAGTTCAATATTGTTGTGGCAAGATGCTTTAAATGTGACTATCATAAAACCAGTACAATGAGTGGCTTTCTGAATTAACCATCAAATCAAGCACAAAGACCACATACCTTGACCACTGGCTCAAAAAACGAACTTACTTTTAAAATGTTGCTGCTGACAAACATGCAAAGCTCATTTCAAAACGATACCTAATGCTGCTTATCTTATACAAATAAGCAAATGACATCCTTAAGATCATCTAAGGCCGCCACAGCTACGCAAATGCCAGCAAATGCTTATTATTAGACTTTGTGACTCATGATCTGCAAAACTCCTTATGTCTCTCTTTGTGATGTTCCTAAATATCCACCATTTTAGGTCTTTTCCTCTTTCTCTTGCCTATAAGTAGCTTAACTCTTTTCTAACTACCTTGCTTATGTTGACTCTGTTGTTATGTCACAGTCTGCGTAGCCTTCTGTTCTCATGTACTTTCAATTTGATGTTAAGATGTAGGAAGAGCCTACAAATATTCCAGATGAAGTTAGATTAGTTTTTCCTTGCGACTTCTTATAGTGATGATTGCGGACTTGATGTGCTTCTCCAATGGTGATACTGCTCAACTTTAAGTGTGCTCACATTTAGTCTAATGACTCTCGGGCTTATTTGGCATTTATGGGTACCAGACCTTTAGAGCAGGGGTGGGCAAAGTCATTCCTGGAGGGCCGCAGTGACTGCAGGTTTTTGTTCCAACCCAATTGCTTAATAAGAAGCACTTATTGCTCTAGAAACACTTCTGCTTCACTTTAGTTATCTCCCTCGTTAAGATTTTGAACCCTTATTGCTTATTTAAGTCTTAAACAGCTGCATTCTCAGTTTTTAATTGCTCCTTATTGGCAATAAGACGCAAATGACAAAAGAAACCAGCAGTTATCCATTTTACTTGTTACCCTTTACACCTGTGTGTATTTACCGTGCACTGTTTGGTTTAATTAAATACTTGGAAGGAAAGAGAAGAGAAAAAAGTAAAGGATTGAGAATTACCCATCCGTTTTACACTTCAGAGTGTTTGGATGATATCCTTAGAATGGAAAAAAAATCTAGGATATGAGAATGACTTGACATAGCAGAGTTAAAGCACTAACCAGTCATGAAATGTAATTATTGGCAAGGATTGTTTTCTAATTAAGCAACTGGGTTGGAACAAAAACCTGAAGCTACTGTGGCCCTCCAGGACTGACTTTGCCCACCCCTGCTTTAGAGGATGTCAGTCACCTAACACAGCTGACATTTAAGTGATAGTCTAGTTGTGCCCACCTACTAGACCTCTTCTTCTGTCTCCACAAATCCATCTCTCAACTTGGGAATGGAATGCATTATGAAAACGCTACTGTAAGAAAGTTGCCGATTACCACATTGCACACTGCCATCACAACAATATCTACTATCTTATCATTTAATTCCAGTCCCTCCAAGCTATGAAATCAATTGTTGTGCAATATTACTCACATCTTGAGAGAACATGAACACAAAGTTATCAGAAGACATTTAGCCACTCACATCACTCTATGTGAAATGTAAAGCAGCCACACTAACCATTGACTCACTGTGCTATCTGTTAACAAACAAGTTACAAGTCAAATATAATCGATTTACTTTCCGCCACTGTGTTATTTTCAACTTTTTACAAACTGGGAACAAAGTTTAAAAAAAGCAAACACCTGAAAAAGCCTTGTTCTTAAAATTAAAAGCTACAACAGCAAATAAGCATCTTTTTGAAATTCATAGAAGGGTTAAGAATGATTTGTAAGTTTGAAAACTGAGATAAGCCATGTAATTAGAGGTGAAAAAGAACTGCTGGCAAAGATTGACTTCAACATTAAGGAGCTGGCTGAAATAAGAACTGTCTGAGAGCCAAGACTGAGCAATCACTGATTCAAGATTGTTATAGAAGCAGGCTGCCTGTGCAACTTCTGAATGGGCAAATTTTCATCCCAACCAAGTTCATTATAAAGGCACTCATTTTTAACTTCAATAAAGCTGTCTTAATTACCTTGCTTTCACTGAACAAATTCTTCCATCATAAAGGCGCTATAGTAAAAATTACTAAGACATTCATAAGGTCCTGTTTTATCGAACTAGCTTTCAAAATAACATTTCTTCCAATGCATTATTTGTCTAAATGTAGGCTAGCTTATTGTTGGTTACCATCATTTGGTTGTAAATAGAAGGGCAGACACATTTAAATAAGTAATTTGGGGTCTGCTTAAGTGTTACAGAAAGTATCATCTTAAATAATCCAAATTTAAAAAATAAATAAAAACTTTTAAAGCTGAAGTTGGCAAAACGAAAGTAACCGGAGACATAATGCACACAAATATTTGTAAATACGGAAATAAATGGATTGTGGATTAACATAGTTAAATGGAAAATAAAATGTTTTAAGATATTGACAGCAATAAAACCTGGAAATTATTTTAACAAAAATTGGTAGTCAGCAGTAGTGAGCCCGGAAACCGATGTTGTGGGAGCGGGAGAGAAAGCTCAGAAAATAAGCACTAAAATGTAAGACTCTCAGCATAAATCATCCGGCTGTAATGAAAACAGCGTATCGGGACTTACCAAAATATTCCTTCTTCATGTGCATCTCGAGCTCCTTTTCCAGCTCCAGTGTTAGCGCCTCCAGTCGCTTCTCAGCCTGACTGGGACCGCTCTCCCTAGTCGGGGTCACTTGATATGGAAGCTTGAATTTATGCGCTGGTGCGCTGCTTTTTAGGGGACTGCCGTAGTTGAAATGCGCTGGCACTCCAGGAGCGCCGTCCCCAGGTTGCTGAAGCCTGGATTGAACATCTCCGAAGTCTTGAGCAGTGGTCTCATCCTGGAATCCTATTCCGAGCACGGAAGACCGAGGTGAAGGCTGCTGTAGATCCGGATAGGCGCTCATTGAACCCCTCGAGCTACGAGAGCTGTGGCTAGAAATACTGGACCGTGGGCTGATCACACAAGGGTTACATCCAACTGCTCCGCCGGGTCTGCAGTTACTGTCTTGGCTGCAGATGCTAGAACGTGGACTCAGCGCGGCGACGGCAACAGCTTCGTGGTCGGGAGCCCCAGACTGCACGCCGCGAGGATCCGAGCAGCTGGAGCGAGGACTCGCGGTACTTGAGCGCGGGCTGCTGTGCCTCTGGTCATAACCCATGCTAATGCCACTGGTGCGGTTACTGCTAGACTTGCTGGCATAATCGTAGCTATTGAGACTGGCCCTAGGGCTCGAATGCTTGCTAGCATCGCTAGCAGTGCTGGCGTAGCTTGATCGAGGGCTCAAGGCGGTACTGCCTTCGTATTGTACAAGGCTGGACCGCGGGCTGCTTGTATATTTCTCCTGCCCTGGCACGATCAGACTCGAGCGAGGGCTACTGATGCTTGACCTGGGGCTAGAATGTTTACTCTGCTCCTGAGAGGATGCCAGACTGGTCCTGGGACTGGTAGCGCTGCCTCTATTAACAGGGTACGCTGGGAACGAGCCTTGCTTGCACGCCGTAGGCGCTACGCTCTCGTAGGTGCTGCCAGTGCTGTACCTGTGGCCAGGCGCCTCTAAAGAGTACCTTCGGATCCTTTCGCCGTAGCATGGGAGGGCAACTTCGGATTTGGTACACTGGCCATCTTCGCAAAATAGTGCTTCTCTCTGAGACACGCACGTTTCCAAAGGTGCACCCCGGCCGCCGTTCGCTCCGCGAAAAGCTGCCGTGCTGTGACCTTTATTATACGCTGCCAAGTAATTCTCGCCTCCGGGAGGGAATGGCATGGCGCTACCATTCATTCTTGCACTTTTCTGCTGGCATAATATCTGTCCCGAAACCTCGGAGTCCGACTTTGCGATCAGAGTGCTTCGGGCACCGTAGAATCCATCGCCGCGAGAGTCGTACAGTGAGAGCTCCTCCACGAACTTGCTGGCTGTCAGCCCAATGTCCTCGCCGTAGTTCTCCATGGCCCCGCCGCCGCGCGCGCGCGCGCGCACCCGCGCACCCCAGTTCACTTCACTGGTGGCCAGTTTAAGATCACAGTCCCAGTGTGCAGTGAGCTCCGTACATGACCACCGATGATTGTGATGGTTGTCCTGCTAGTCGCGATACAACTTCTTCACCGCACATCTAAGCTCGTTAAAAGTCTCCTGGGGTAAAGGGAAAGACGAGGTTCAAACAGCACCCACTTCCCCAGTGGATTTCGGAGACCGAGGGATGTATGTTGATTTTTAGTCTTTATAAGTTGAAAGGTCTAATACGGTCAATGGCGGGCTGTGCGGAGGAATTTTCTCCTGAAGCTTTCCTTTTCTTTCTTTCCTTCAGCGTTGAGACTCGGAAAAATCCTTTCCAGGTAGCATGAGCACAAAATCCCTCGGAAACAAGAGACTGCCGATGTTCCGACTCGCTTTGGTGGCGCTGCAATTCAATGCTTGTTTGCTCGCCGAGATTAGAGTAGAAGAAGAAAAGAAAGGGACTTGTTTCTGTGGAAGGAATGCGAGGAGGGAGACGGGGTGTAGTGAGTCGCTCTGGAATGTAGTTAATGCCGAGCGAAACAATGCGAGCGGAGCGGAGCAGTGCAGCGCCGCGCCTCCGGAGAACAGAACACAAGCGGAGAGGAGAATCCTCAAAATTACAAGAAGGGAGCGCGACTTAGCGTGGGCAAAATTCCACTGAGTGCCAGTGCCCGTATCCTGGGGACAAAACAGAAAAGTCACATGGTAGCCTCGCTGAGGGCTCGCACCTCGGCTAACCTCATATACTTCTTTTTCCACCTGTTGCAAACGAGAGTACAATGAGATCACAGTGCCTGCTAAGACACACGATTCTGCGCATGTCGAGTGGAAAAGACAAACATATTTCATGCTGCGAGTTCGACGATGTAATTTAATATTACTCGAATAATGATTGCCTGCACTTGAGTAGTTCAAGCAGATTACAATCCGTCTGCTGATGATTTACTACTGAGCGCGCAATAAATGAAAGACTGCCCAGCTTTCATCTGCCCATCCATCACTAGTCCACTCCTAGATAAGAGTAAAGCCCATCCCGACTGTTTTGGCAGAAGTGGAGGATCCATCCACGAATGCAGTGCAAATCCATCAGTCAGCGCATTAAAATGAACTAAAAAACACGTGTTTGGGGCGAGGGATGAAAACCGGGTCGTCCGGAAAGAAAATACTACTACTGTACCAGTGACTGCTGGTTCAGCAGTCGTAGTTTGATTTACTTATTGAAAATATGGAATTCGGGGATGTCCCGGATTAGAATTATTGAAATTTTCAATGTTCTCACAACTACAAATTTATTAGAATCATCGACTAACCACCCCAACTGTTCCCGCTGCTTTGATTAAGAGTGCCTCTTAAAAGCTTCAACACACGCTTTAGCCTTCTACCACTTTGCATTATTCCACGTATCTGACCCAATCCCCCTCGATTTAACTTGGCGATTCTTTGAGTATTCTTGGTTTGACATCTGCGCCTGTCGTCGACTGAAGTGGAGCAGGTCGTCCTGTAACCTATCAGCATTAAGTGTTGTTCCCGACAGTCCGGTAAATAACTGCGCGTTATTCCTAAAAACTCGTGTAGTCGTCTTGTGTAACGAGGCCTGCTGAATAAGTAATAATAGTTGAGAAAATAAAATGTAATACACAGCCTACTCATGGACATGAACTACTGGATACCAAAGATCGCTAAATAACAGCCAATGTTTTTTTTTTTTTTTTTACTATGATAGAACTGAACGTATTTATTTCGTTAAGTCTGACACGATAGGCTTCAATTTCCCCCGAACCTGAGTTGGATTAATCGATTTGAGATGGTATGTATATGTAATCAAGCGCTTGAACCGTTTATCCTGTAGTCACAGAAACGAAAATTAAGCATCAGAAAAAATAAAATTCAATTTTATCACGAATAAAAGTCACAAGCCTATTGGAATATTTGCTACTACTTAACTATATTACCGCATTATTACAAGTTAATATTGCGCCCTAGAAGTTGGGCGGGGCAGTGACGTCACCATAAACGCCTACGGACAATGCCTACGGCTTCCTTGGTTACAAGAATAACGTTCTCTTAGCTCAACGAGAAACGCATCATTGTTCTAGTCGTATTGAATATAACGAAATCGTTACTTCAATTTACATATTTCATAGATCTAAATTTGTTTTTGACGTTTATAAAATTATGCGACTGACGATATTAATTGCTGTTCTTTCAACATGACACTGCTGGACTGTGCCTGAGATCGAAAACCCAGACGAGGTTTGCACGTGCACTTTATACAGGCTATTTAAAGTCTATTGGAATCGAAGTGCACAGCGAAACGCTACGAGTATCTGGTGTTTATGCGAATGACCTAAAACAAACTTTTACTTAGATTTGCGTTCGTTTGCTGCATTTTTGCATGCAGTGCTGTAATGTTGGTATACTGCTGAAAGATCTCTGAAAATTAATCAAATTATTTAGTGTTTTTGGACAATAGCAAGCACCCCTTCTAAAGTCCCAATCACACGCCTGTAATCAAATAACAGTGTATTTTTCTGCAATTAACAAAATTTTGTAAGACTTGAAACCATGACAATCGTTATCATTACAGAATAGCGGATACAGAGCATGAGCCAGTACTACGGCATGGCAGTCCGTTTTGGGCGTATTCATTCCGTCACATCGGGCCGAGCTGCCAGTGCTCTTAATGTCGCACGGGGGTGGGCGGATGTGGGCTGGTTTGTGGCGCTGAGTAAACTCGTAGTTAAAAATACTGGTTCTGTAATTGCTTTTTACTGGCTTCGGTGGTTTGCTTGACAGAGAACCATTTCATTCTGGAATGGGTTATTTGCATATGGAATTGGTTCGTCAGGCTTTGAAAAGGATAGCAGGATAGGTAGATGAAGTAAACCTGAAGTTAGCCTGTATGAGTCTTTCTAAAAATCACGAACATCTGGCATTTCAAAAATGTGTCATCATCCGTTCGTGTATATCTATGGCCCCTGTTAAAATCTTAAAAATAAAGGTTCCTTCTGGTTCTTTCCATCCATTGATTTTTTTAATGAAGGGTTTGTATGGACCAGGATTACATTGTGAGTGTTTTTGTCGAGGGCTGACTTCTTAATGTTCATTTTACTTTATGCCAGACAATGTTATTTTTAACTCTGTGAACAAAATACAGTACACAATTTAATTTACACTTCCAGAAAGTTATCCCACGTTTTGGTTATACCCTGAAATAGCAACCTTCGTGTGAGAGTTAAGATAGCGTGTTTTAAAGGTTTTGATTTTTATTCTGATACTTCCGACCAGCGGTTTTCAAGTTTTGATGTGTCGGCTGGGCATTTTTAATCCAACCAGTTTCACATCACGTAACCTAAGAAATTCCAAATTATTTATATTTTTGCCAAAGCTTTTTAAATACAGAAAATTTATTTGTGATTTACTTTTTAATTCATCCTTTAAAGAATTTGCCTCTTTAAATAATTTACCTAAATGCTGACAGGACTGATTGTAAAAGAGTAGTTGTTACTTCAGTGCCATATTCATTCGTCAGCTGCCAATGAAGTCATCAGTCCCTGTTGTTTGCACCCGCGTCGGCCCTGGTCATACACTATCATCAGCATTTGGACATCAGACTCTACAGTACAGAGACGGGTTCATTAAAAGGAAAACAATAAGGGTGCAAAGGTCCGGCAAAAAAGGCAAATATTTATTAAATTTTTAGAAATATTTGAAGGCCAGATAAATAAACAATTAGATAAAGGTAAGAAAGGCGACTAACAGTGAAATTGTCCTTTAGCCATGGGGGTCATCCAGGACAGAACTTGAAAACGAATTATGCATTTGAAGTAAATGTACAGTATTTACCTTCTTTAAACACTTTTACTGTTGTATATTTCTCCAGTCTAATGAATGCGTCTAAAAGAATTTTTACGATAATAGGGTGGCAACTACTGCACTTGCACACCAGACATGACGTGGTTAATACTTGTACGAGCTACAGTTGTACCAAGTAGATCAATTTATGTGTCACAGATACAATGTTGGGGTAGTGTTGCCACTTCACAAATTTAGTATGCTGGGCCCAAATCCGGTGCCTGGCTTGTTTTCTGTGGAGTGTGCAGTGCACTTTCTCCCCATAAGTATACACGTTGCCAGCAGGGCACTGTTTAGGTGAGTTGATGACCCTGGCTGGCACCCGGTTGTTTCCTGCCTTACACCCATGGCTTCCAGGACTGGTTTCGGCCTCCTGCAACACTTAATTGGATTAACTAAGTTTGAGAATTTTGTTGTTGCAAGCCACTTAATACATCACAAAATGTTGATTAGATTACACTTTGGAAATGTAAAAACTAACTTTTCCAAAATTCAATACATCATCCAGAATGGAGTCAAATGTACATCATTTAAATATTTGGTGTCCCTCCGGCTCAGTTGCCGAAGACTGATATTGTCCCGCGTTGGTCTGGCGCCCCTTTGCGACTTGCAGCCAAGACTACTGTCTTAGGATTCAATTTCCGAAAGACCCTAAAAGAGATGTAAGCGCGCTAAGTAAACCCGTGTGGAAACTGATTTATAAAGAGATGATTACTTTATCTATCATTTAATCAATTTTCGCACAGTGGAGCGACCTTTGACTACAGATCTCAACAACGCATCGCATTCCATAATGGCCAAATTGGAGTTGGGATGAAATCCCGCAGACGCACTGGGAGTGCTTGCAGGCTCCACGCGGGAGAATCAGGCTGTGATGAAGAAGTAAGCACAGCACCACTTTGATTTGGCGTCTTAAAAGGTACTGCAATGATTGTTTTTTTTTTTATTATTATTATTATTATTTTTATCAAATTGTGGTACTCCCTTTAATAACCACGGCAACATTCCTCTAAGCCGCTTTTTTTCCTTTTAAAGAGGCTACTAAAGCTTTCATACGTGACAAATGATGTAATATCTTCCAACAATGAGTGCTGGTATAAATGCACTATTAAATGGATTAAAAAAAAAAAAAAAAACTCTCAAGTGTTTCTCTTAACTGCACAAGTTTGTAATGCGAAGGTGCTGATCACTTATAGACATTCATAGGAAATCGACCTTACTTACAAAGAAAACCCTAAAAACGCTATACATCCCTCCCAGCGACCTGATTAGGGTTGTCAAGACAAAACACGAATGTGTAAACCAAACTGTGTATAAACGTTATTAAAACGATAGATAAAAATAATTTGTATAGTTTACCAAAAAACCCTATGATTACTGTGGTCCATCGCAATGGTTTGAAAAGAAATGTGATGCGAAACACCCGGCTTACTGGTTTAACTGGGCCTACCCTGTGGTTTGTATGTGGATCCCAGTGCAGTGACGGGGACACTGTCGTGAAAACGGCGCTGTCCTACGGATGAGACGTAAAACCGAGGTCCTGACGCGCTGTGGTAATTAGAGATTCCTGGGCATCTTTCGTAAAAAGAAGGGTCTATCCCGATGTTCGGGATAAACTGTCCACTACGACCTGGTCACTCTGGCCCCCTAATCATCCCAGGTCTCTGAGTGGCTAATTATCTTTCACCACCTAACAAATAATGTGTGGTGAGCGTACTGGCGCAAATTGGCCGCCGTGCCATCGCAACATCCTGGTGGATGCTGCACATTAGTGTGGTTGTATTGGCTCCCCAATCACTGTGTAACGCAAATTAAATACCTTAAAAAGGCGCTATATAAATGTAATGAATTATTATAATGGACAAACACAGACCATGGCAGCTCCACAGGTCTCCTCCGTAGCATTGATATAAAACTGAACGCCAGGAGGAGCTAGTGAATAAAGAAATGTAGAATTTCCTTCAAAAAGTTATTACTGTACTTGTATCCTCTGAGAACTACAGTAGTTCCATAATATAACGTTTCATTTTCAGAATCTCATGTTCTCGTCGTATATGCTTGCGTATGGTTTTCTGCACTGATTTAAATTTAGTTGATGCCTCTGACGAAGTTAAACGTTCGCCTTAAGATGGAAGAAACGCGATGAATGCAATAAGAGGAGAATCAGCTTCGGTAGATCGTGGAAGTGACCACTTCCTTTTCCATCCGATTTCCAGCAAACCTTTTTATTTACAATCTGTCTAATCTTTATTAATGAACTTTGGAGGGCATTTTTAACAGAAGGAAAAACTACGACATATTTTATAAATGAATGACATCAATCCCATTTTCCACTTGTGAAATCCCAGTGATACTTGTTATTTATGTTTTAGATGAAAAGGGTAAATAACACGAATTCATAACTTGTTTTTGACTTTCTTGTAGGAATGTTTACACAGTTAAATGAGATTAGCCGTTATTCAGACACTTACTAGCATCTTCAAAAGGGATGATCTCCGAGGTTCGCATACTTTTTTAAACGTACATTTACGTCTGTATGGGGGAGAAAGGGCTGACCGCTGTGGGCTCAGCGGTTTGGGGATTCCCGCGCCGGAAACCCACTCAGCTGTGCGGTCTCTCTCGTCCAGGTCACATTGCCATTCGAAATGGCTCTTAATTTATATCAGGAGTTCTCAAAGTCGGTCCTGGGGATCCACTGTGTCTTCAGGGGTTTGTTTCAACAAAATTCATATTAAGTGACAACAACTTGATAGCACTCTTCTCATTTAATTAGCTGGTACTTTTTCTTGTCGCATATTCTACATTCAAAAAAGCACAGCAACATTATTTTTATATTTATAAGACATTTAGAAATATATCAATTTTTGCTATATATTTAAATGCTTAACTCTCATTTGTTGATTTCATTATATTTTGCCCTTTGTGCAATTTGCTCTCTGTATTGTATCTTAATAATGACAATTGAAAATGAGCAGAGCAGACACCTTGGCAAACAACACTGAATCATGAAAGGCTGCAATTCATTTATTGTCAGACCCACTTATTAGTAAATAATGGATTAATTAAAACAATTAGGACACCTGGACATCTCTGGGTCCATGGTTCTTGAGGCTGATTCTCCAATTAGCTTTGAATGAGATTGCACATGGTGAACCAGCTGAGGGTAGGGAAGGCTGCAGAGAGGTGAACTTCTCCACGCTGGTGGTAAGATGGTCCTCCTGGCATTGCAAGCAATCTTTGCTTCCATTTGGGAGACAGGAGTCATCCCAACTGAATGGAAAATGGGATGTGCCATTCCTATCTGGAAAGGGAAGGGTGATCACCTGGATCACGGTAACTACAGGGGGATAACACTGCTCTCGGTGTCAGGTAATGTCCTTGCTAGGGTCATCTTTAATAGGATCCGTGATCACTTGGTCCCCTACCTGAGACCGGTGTACGTGTAAGAAGTCTACCATCGACTGTACCCTGGCCCTGAGGGTTCCCATGGAGCGCTAATGTGAATATCAGCAGAGATTCTTTGCAGCCTTTGTCGATTTTCTTAAAGTTTTCAACTCAGGTGATTAAGCTGCTCTGTGGGACATCTTGGGATCCCTTCTGAGTTGCTGGATATCCTGTACACTGGTACTGTGAGTGCTATGCAGAGTGGGGGCAGAACCTCTGTGTTTTTTCCCAGTTGATTCTGGGGTTATTCAGGGGTGTGTTCTGCACCTACTCAGTTCAATGCTCACATGGACTAGGTGTTGGGAAAGGTCGCTTGGTCCAGCGGCCGTGGGGCATCTGTTGGTGAAGAGAGATTCACTGATCTTGATTTTGCCAACGATCCCTTGATCTTCACGGAGTCAATGTAGGCTCTGATCAGTGCTCTCGAGAGACTGAGCGAGGAGTCTAAGTGTCAGGGCTTGCAAGTATCCTGGATAAAAAACAAGATCCAGCCCTTTAATGACCTCTTGGGCACAGCCATCAGTAGTGAGACTGTCTGCGGAGTGTCGACTTTGTTGAAAAGTTTACTTACCTCGGCAGTGACATTCATGACTATTCCTATAAAGTCAGTAGATGGATTGGGAGAGCATGGGTAGTCATGAGGTTATTGGAAAGGGATGTGTGGTACTCCTGCTATCTTTGCAAAAGAACGAAGGTCCAAGTCATTAGAGTCCTGATGCTTCCTGTTTTACTATATGGTCATGGACCCTATCCAATGACCTGAGATGAAGACTGGACTCCTTTGGTACTGTGTCTCTTCAGAGAATCCTTGGGTACCACTAGTTTGACTTTGTGTCGAATGAGTGATTGCTTATGAAGTCCCGAATGAGGCACATTACCTGCATTGTTAGGGAGCATCAGTAACAGCACTATGGCCATGTGGCGTGTTTCCCCAAGGGTGATCCAGCTCGCAGGATCCTCATTGTTGAAGTCTCCGGTAGCTGGACCAGGCCAAGAGGACACTCTCATAACATCTGGCTGTGGCAGATAGATGGTAATTTTCAGAGGGTGGATCTGGACCACGTGTTTGTCTGGGGAGTTGCCGACCTGGATCCCGAGCTGTTTAGTCATGTAGTGGGAGTGGCAACATGTTGTACCAGTGCATGCTCCCCAACCTGACCTGAACATCTGGAATAGTAGAATGAAAGTCAGGTTGAAAATATTCTTAAAAAAATGGGTTATTCCCATGTAACTACTTAGTACATCTCTTTATTATATAAGAAAATCCTGGGACGAGACAAGACTTTTTTCATGAGATTTTTTCATGTCCCACAAGATGAGACTTTTGCCATGATATTTTTTCAAGTCATGCCCTCCTCTCAACCATATTCAACCACGCACACAGTATTCTCATCTCTCATTCATGTGAATGCTTTTGACAGACACAGTTCCTGCACTCTCGGCTCTTATAAATTTTAACGTTTTCCTCACCTTAAGTTCCCAAATAAAGTAGACGTATTATGTCCAAATCTTATTGAAGAATTTCATCACAAAGGATTATCAACAGAAAAAATGAGTACACTGGCAATCCTAGCACTGAGAAACAATGAAGTCCAATGAATTAACAGCAAAAATGACGATCGGTTACATGGCAAATTGGTTAAATGCGTATCAATAGACTATGCTGAAACTGTTGGTGGTGATCGTGTGGAAGATGAAAACATCAACTTACAATATCCCGAAGAATATCTACAAATGTTAACACCGTCCGGTATTCCACCACACGAATTACTGTAGAAAAAAGTATGTATCCAAGAAAGGTAATGTAGTACATCTTCTGTGGGTAACATTAGACAAAGGAGATCGGGATATGCGATTCATATTAAAACGTTAACAGTTTCCCATTAGAATTTCTTTTGCAAAGACAATTAACAAATCTCAGAGCCAAACATTCAAAAAAGTAATTTTATTTAATAGAGAGAAAGAAACAAAATTCAGTCACGGGCAGTTATACGTAATTTTGTTTAGAAATGCAAGTAAGTATAGCTAATATCGGCACACACACACAAGAGTACTCCAGTGGAAGGATAATTAAGTACAGAAGCTCTGAACCTCACAAAGAAAAAAAATTATGGGATAGCCCTTATCTTGTACATGCAAGATACTTTCACATACCTATGAGATGTTTTCACATTCTTACAGGATATTTTTACTTATGTACAGGATGTTTTCACGTATGTACAAGATACTTTCATATACTTAGGGATGTTTTCATGTACGTATGAGATACTTTCATGTACAAATTAGATTAAAACAATTACAAAAGTGCACTTCGGGCATTCATTAAATACATGAAAACATCATGTATGTATGTAAAAGTATCACGTACATATGTGAAAACATTATGTACATACATAAAAGTATCCCATACTTACAGGAAAGTTTCACGTACTTATGGGATAGTGGTTATCCCATAATTTTTTCATTGTGCAGTTCAGAGCTTCTATGATTAGGTTTTAGTATGTATCAATAATTCAAAATACATTTGGTGGATTAGCTGAGCACATTTAATTTTTTGTTTGCACTATGGTTGTAGCTTGACATGCTCTCTCACAGCTCTTGAAGAGAGTGTTCGAATGTCAATCTAGACACTGTCTTGTTTAGTTTACTGTTATTTTTGATTTCTTTTCTCCTTTCAAGATAAGCACATATACTATATATTCCAGACACACGTATTAGATTAGCTGGTGCTTCAAAATGCCCTTGTGAGCAAGCATGGTGTGTGTGTGCTAACGCAATGTTCTACAGGCATCTGCCTTACACTAAGACTGAGACTGAGTAGTTATTATAATATGTTGCCATTTCATCATCACTGGTGCTGGAAAACTAATGTATTGTGAAATGTAGTGTCTATCCCTCACACAAGATTTATTTGAAACTGTCTCCTTCATTGGCAACGCTCTAACACAGCTCCCACCACTCCAATCTTTCATGGCTCCTCCTATTTTCCCAATAATTGTTTGTCTGCACATTTACACCCAACTCTATCTCATAACCAATCATTTGAGACCAAAGGTTGCAGCGTCTGCACTAGGTTTCCCTAACTCTGTGAGCCAATCCTAGTCAGCATTGATGGCAAACTCTGCAGAGTTTGTTTCATAGTGACTTCAGTGAAATCACGGAAATGTTTGGGAACTTTGAAATACAGTGAATTCAATGGGGAAGGAGGAACTGAATTACTTTTGTAAGGATTATGATTGTGCAATGGTCTTTAAAATGTCCCTGAGAGCTATGGAAACATCTGCTAGACAGATTATTGTGGCCAAAAATTTGACCTGAGCTGTGGGGCAGCAGTGCTAACCACTGTGTCACCGTTCCTCAAGCAACAAAAACACCAACAGAAGAATAGCACAAACAAAATACAACAAATGACCACAAAGTACCAATAAGTTAAAAAAAAATATATGTCATTGTGCTCACAGATTTCAATGTTAGGGGCACTCACCATGCCATGCAGTATTTATTGAAGTCATGGTTCAGTGTCTATGCAGCAGGCAAATCTCTTTTGTGCTGATCTATCTGGGCAGATGGTTTGCACTTTTTACATCCATCAAGATGATAGAAAAGCCTTGTAATAGTAACAAATCTTTTGTCATTATTATTTCACAAGGTCTCATGTGTTTTCTGACACAAACGGGAGAGGGTGGGCTCCTTTAAGCTTGTTTAAAATGCCCTCACACCTCATGGTTAATTGCAAATACATTTGGCCTTTGCCCACTTTCCTTATATGGACCCAGCCCACGGCAGGTGAGAGGTCAGAGGATCCACCATGGGGACACTGATTGGTTTACATTACTGTGTTACTCTGTATCGGCACTTCTCTGTTAGAACTTCTAAACACTGGTGTAGTCTGTGCTGCAAGGGATCAGCATTAAATACTCAGGTGGTATGACAGGGTGGGATGGCTCCATACTAAACAGTTAATTCCAGGAGCCTCTTGAACCCCCCACCGTTGATAACATTACCAAGATGAGACAGGCAAGTGAGGATACATACACATAGCAAGAGGTAGGTGCAAAAAGGTGAACAGTCCTTTTATTTAAAATCCAAATAACCAGTGTTCAAAGTGCAGTGCAAACTTAAAATAAATAAATAAATAAATAATCCATTAAAACAGTGACAATTCATGAGTTTAAAATCCAGAAATAAAATGAGAGTAAAAAGAAATACAGTCATCAGATCCTCAATGTTCCTTCTAATCTTAGACAACCCCAGCACAACTCCCTCTTCATTTCTCCAGCTCCCATATTACTCACTCAGCGGATGGAGACATCAGCAGCTGCAGTCCTAACTGCCCAACCCCTGTCTTAGCTGCCTCGAGCATCATTGGCCAGACTGCTCAGAGTCGGTTGTCCTCTTGTCATTCTTCTTGCTCCCCTTGAGTGCCTCAGATCCCTGGAGAGGACTCCAACACATTCACACCTACTCCTCTAGAATACTCAGAGAGTATTCCTGCCTCTTCACTCGGTACTGTTCTCATGGCACTGTTTCTGTTCTTTTTTTCTGACTTTCCCACTCTCTGCTATGACCGGCCTTCTCCACGGCACCTTTGAGACACCTGAATGATCAGCCCGCCTCTGCATGTGTGTGCACCGTGGTCAGCCACCACCTCAATTAGCCTGAGAAATTAAACAAACTCAAACATACTCAGTTCCAATTGGAGCCTACGCGTTTTGGGGCGCGATTTTTATTTAAAAAGACCATTTATGATCTGTGCTACATAACATGCTTAATCCAGCAATCAAAATGCAACATACAATGAATCTATGCAGATCAACAAAGTCTCTCTATTATAAACAAAAATCCTGAAGAGAAACAGTAGGCCGACGAGACATGATCTTTACGTTAAGATCATGGAAGACACTTAAAAGACCCATGAGACTAGAGAGATTGGCCACGGAGCGTCTCGCAGGGACCTTAAACATGAGACTTTGTGCCAAGAGATTGACCAAGGACCGTCTCGCGATGACGTAGAACATAAGATTCTTGCAAGACATGCCCTTCTTACAAAAAAAGAAGAGCAAGGGCAGCCAGCAACACACTCAGTCTTGTTTTGGCTTTGAGCACACACAGATCCAGGGCTCTCAGCACATATAAAGTGTATAAGGACAATACGTTATAAATGAAACGTAGACGACTAAGCGAAGAAGAAATCAGCGCAGAGAAAAGAGACTCAAAAGCGTTGGAGAGACAAAAAAGAAAAAGAATAATCTAGGTGCAAATTCAGAAAATAAGAAAAGTAATTATCAGCCCGGAACAAGTGAATTTGAAAAAAAAGCTTGTCCAATCCGGACGTTGGTGCTATACACATGCAGAGCAGGTTAGAGATTATGAAACCAGTGGAATTCGAATGGCTCAAAAAAAAAAAGTTGGCGCTATACACATGTGGAGAAAGTTAAAGAATATGAAAGTAGGAAAATTAGAAAGTATAAAAAAAAGAAAGTAAAGATCGCAGGAGCACAAACAAACGGAAATTATTACTCGAAAAAGGGAAAATAATTACCACAAACCAGGTGTCATTGAAAAAAAAGCAGGATAAAGCGAGGTCAGAAATAAAAGACAGAGTAGAAAACAAAGTAAAATGTCACAAAAACATTAAAAAAACAAGGGGGCCAAACACATGCAGACCAGGTTAGAGATAATGAAAACTGGAATTCAAAAGACTCAAAAAAAACGTATGCGCGAAACACATGCAGAGCAAGATACGGAATATGAAAGCAGAAAAAAACGACTGTGTCAAACCAAAGAAAGTAAACATTGCATTAGTGCAAAGAAAGAGAAATTATTACTCGGAGAAATAACGAAAAGGCGAATAGAGTTTGAATATATGGACATAGGTGATATGTCAGAAGTATGTGAAGTTTAAGTCAAGAGAATTTTCAAAAACGGAGTTTACCTCTCATGCATTTATTGGTTACTTTGCAAAAAAAATTATTAACTGCTGATGATGAAGATCGTTTTGTCTGTGCTGAAATTCCAAACATAGAAGGCTATCCTGAATTATGGTACAAAGTCATCAAACACGTCTCACGGAGCTCATTTAAAAGATTCAGAACATTGGGACTCGAAGGATTCCAAATATTGTTTTTACAGAAGTTCTGAAATAAAAGTGAAACTAATGAAATAGCAACAATTCAAAGAAAAAAAAATCTTAAAAGTGTGTATCCGGAAAAACAAAAACGGGAGTTGGCGAGCGAAGCAAGCAGGGGGCAAAGCCCCCTAGTATTTTCATAATATTCTCATTATGCTCAGCTAATATACCCCTCATATGAATATACTACAAATTTTATTATTTGCTTTGACAAATTTAGCCGATGAACAGTACTAGTGAGTATTCTTTATTAGACTTGCTGGCAGCGGCATACCCAAGTCAATGGATTTAAACAAAGCAGCTGTGGTGTATGGCCAGCCATTCATCCCGGCCAATACCCCCAAGTCGTCAGGTGGAGCCCTCCCTGCAGTATGGAGGTTCCCCGAATGCCAGCAGGGAATCCTGGACATTGGAGTTTTTATACACAGCCCTGCTAGATACCATGGGGGCCACTAGGAGACGCTGCAGGGAGGAACAGTGGTTATTTGCCTTATGCCCCGGAAGTACGCCAGAGTCACATGGACAAGGGGAATGACGTGCTTCCGGGGTGAAGAAAGGGACTTGTTATCTGACCGGGAAGTGATAGGAGATCACATGGACTGGGGATTGGAACACTTCCGGGTCAGGGAATATAAAAGGACTGTGGCAGCTCCCAGACGGCGAGCTGAGCTGGGTGGTAGGAGGGCAACGCGTCTGGGAGTGGTGGAGAGTTTATTATTGATTGTAATTGGTGAATTTATGAGTATTGTGGAGGAGAGGGTGCTTTGTGCACTGTGCTGTGAAAATAAAGTCAACATTTGGACTTTTATCTGGTGTCTGGCATATTGGATAGGAGTTCAAGGGAGCGATACTGCCCCCTATCTGTCACACAGTGAATCTTTTAAATGCTGTTCTTGAAGTGCTTGATCATCTCTCTCTTTCTGTCTCACACACACACATGCATGTACAAATATTCCCTTTATCATTGGCTTCTCAAGGTGGCTATGCACCCTCTGACAGTGGATGGACAGCTTGCAGCATATCTCTCACAGATCCATGTGCTATGACTCCCCTGGATATTCATATCAAAAACACCACTGGTCCTGATTGACTTTCTCTTTCAAAAGCACACTTTTTCATTTTGGCCAAGTTTACTGAGTTCAAATTTATGGATGAATGACTACACTAACAAGTAATATACTGTACTATAGTTAAATAGCAACTTTTATTATCAGCTACGACTGTCTTCAAATTAGGGAACTGGTTGCACTGAAAACTTGCAGTCACTATGGCCTTCATGGACGATGACTGAAAATTCCTGACTTAGGGCCTGCTGCACCTCAGTATTCTATTTTGAATTCCTTAAATATAGAGAAGGGTTTTTATTTGTACATTATGCAACCAACCAACCATTATCCAACCCGCTATATCCTAACTACAGGTCACTGGACATTATGCATTGAGCTTATTCTTATGGAAGAAAAATCAATTATTTCACTTATGTGCTGGGTCCTGCTGAATAATGATACTCTCTTTGGAATATGTCACGGCCGAAGTCCTAATCAGAGAATGGACTTAGGAACATTGATGAATGACTGCTTACCCTGTAGATATATTCTGTTCAATTCATTATAATGAGTGTTTTTCACTTCCTGGAAAATTAGGGTGTGTAGATGCCCCAGAGGACACTTGGATGTCCCACCAAGGACAGAGGTTAAATCCTTACCCAGCCCAAATGCTTATATGGAAGGATGGACTAAATGGGACGCCTTATGATCCCCGTCCTGGGTGGAATGCCTGAAGATTATAAGAAATGGAAGGAGAGGACAGCAGCAAGTAGTTCATCCCCCACTTTAATAGGTGGCAATGTCCCTCATATGGAGTCCCATTTTGGACATCTGCAGGGCTGCATGAGAGTTACAGTCATGAGGAGTAGCCCTGTAGGGGTTCTTGGTGGACAACAGAGAATGCTGCTGGGGGAAGACCTCCCTGGCTTTCTCATAACTTGGAAGTGCTTCCAACTGGCTACATCATGTCACCGGAAGTACTGCCGGGTCCTCAATAAAAGAGACCATTCTGCCTTGTCCAGGTGAGTGGAGCCAGAGCTCTGTATACTACTATATGACTGAAAAAGTTAACAGTGAAATACAGCAAATAACAAAATCAGAGCTGCGTTCTTTTTAAAAATAGGCAAAACCTTGTTCATTAAAACCATTTACAATTACACATATATCATGTCCAAATATATTCACAGACTCTCCTAAACATCACCACCATATATTCTGAGCACTTTGTTATGCTTATCACCTTGGTAATCATTCTTAACTCCTACTTTGCATTTTTTCACAGAGCATCTCAGTGAACCCATTTCACAGGAGACATGACAACAGCACTTTTCACTCTGCAATCAACAGCTTTGTCTGACACTCTTGCTCATGCTGCTCTTATTCACGGAGAATGCTTTCTGCATTTCTAACACCTATATAAACCCTTTTTAAACAACCATAAATAACTTTTTCTAAAGTACATATAAGACTTAACAGTAACTAATTAAAACCAATAATTCATAAGGTCAAAACATGTAGTATACTGCAAACAATCAAACACATTAACACTACAAAACCCATTCTGAATTACTAAAAGCTATACTATGCAATTCAATTAGGAAGAAAGAAAAAAAAAACACATCTAAATTCTAGGCACATAGAAGAATCTCCCCATCTCAAAAACATTTACAAAAAATTTTATTAAAAAAAAGTATTAAAAACATTTGTTACACTGACCCCTTTAATTACAATATTCCTCTTGTAGAAATCCAACATGTTGCCTTTTGCAAGCTGTGCATGGGTATCTCACTCCTGTCCTCCTCTTTTTATTGCTGAGGTTTTCATTCACACTCTTAGTTTCTATCTGACCTAACCCTGAAGTCTCATTTGGTACCAAGAGTTCAGTTCTTGAAGTGGCCTGTTCTCAAAGATCTGCTGAGAAACAAAAATGAGACACCTTTGAATTGTTTCTCTGAATAATCTTTATTGGCCCTTCATGGCTTTCTGATCTTACTCAATACAATGAGTGCAATCTTGCAGAGAACTTATAATGATATCAGAGTCATAAGGGGATAATTTATTCTGTTCTCAGCATACTCTCTAAACCTTATTCAGGCAACACTGTGGACACACTTGCACCTTACATCTTATAAACCCTTCCTTATGCAATTTTATATTTTTTAAGTTTTGGATGTTGATGAATGGTTTCGTTTTCATTTATTGGCCTTTAATTGTTTTGGACGTGTTACTTTTTTACCGTTAATTTTTTATTATTTTCATGTTAGGTTTCTTCATTGCTAACAATATCATTACATTGCCAAGAGTACTTTCACCCAAAGTCATGGCTTTAATGATGTTGGGGTCAACAAAATTAAAAAACAGGCTTCATCTCAAGAATGAGGTCTTAAGATATAAAGGGGGGATGGGAGGGCTAGGAGAGAAAGAGAGCAAGCTATTTCTAATCTATCCTTTCAATCCTTATAATTATAAGTGCCAACATAACATTAGGTTTCATGGCAATAACTCCTGGGAAAACTGGAAATTAAGGTCAAAGCTGTCTTATCTTAAGACTACATAATCATAACAAAAGTTCAGATGAAATATCTTCATTACCAAAAAGTTCACTTTGTGAGGTGGAATGTTAAAGGGCTGAATCACGAATTAAAGAGAAAGTATTTCCTCACCAAACAGGCCTAAATGCTAAAATATTTTTACAAGAGACCCTCTTATTAAGCAAGGATCAGTTTCAGTTACACAGAGACTGGACTGGCCAAGTATTCCATTCCAGCTTTACAAAGAAAGCTAGAGGTGTGGGAATTCTTATACATAGCACAATCTCATTTGTAGTGACAGATGTAATATCTGATACTGAACGGAGATATGTGATTGTCATGGGTAATCTATTTAACAGTAAAGTAATTTTGATAAATATCTATGCACTCAATGTGGATAATAGAGACTTCATCCAAAACGTATTTACATCCATTCCCAATGTGAACACTCATAAAATTATAATGGCTGGGGAATTTAATCATGTTTTAAATCCAGACCTAGAAAGGCCTCCTGCCACAGGGGCAATGATGTCTAACACTGCAAAAACAATTACAGCTTGTAACTGGTCACAACTTATTAGACCCCTGGAGATTTCTAAACCCCAACTTAAGAGCTTATTCCTTCTACTCACCAGTGCATCACTCTTACTCAAGAATTGATTATTTTTTTAAAGGTAATAATTTCTTGCCTCCGATTAAATCTTGTTAAGTACGACACTATTGTTATCTCCAACCACGCCCCTTTGATCATGGAGCTAAAATCACTATGCCCCACAAATTCATCTTGCAGATGGCATCTTAACCAACTTTTATTAGCAGACGAGAACTGCACAGAATATATATCCAAGCAAATCTTTTTTTTTTTTTTTGAGACAAAAAATCCTCTGAGGTTTCTGTACAAATACTCTGGGGAAACTCTGAAGGCTTTCTTAAGAGGGCAGAATATCTCATACTTTACCCACAAAAATAAACTGGAAACCAAGAAGGTATTAGAGGTAATCAGTGAAATTACCAGAAGAGATCAATAACATACTAGGTGTCCAAATGAAGCACTTCATAGGAAAAGACCTCTTGACAACTAAAAAAACAAAACAACTAATTTTTAAATTAAGACATCATTACTATGAATATGGAGAGAAAGCTAATAAGATTTTAGCTCAACAAATCCACAAGCAATATATATTCACCCACAAGGTCTAACACCCCAGAGATGATATTATCACTGGATGGAGAAAAAGCATTTGATATGGTTGAATGGAACTATCTTTTCACAATATTGGGGAAATATGGGTTTGGCCTGAACATTTGTGCATGGATCAAACTACTGTATACCAGTCCGGAAGCCTCAGTTTGTATTAACAGCATTAATTCAGACTACTTCAAACTAGAACATGGTACTAGACACGGATGTCCCTTGTCACCACTGCTTTTTGCAATCATCATTGAGCCACTGGCAGCTCACTGTCGAAATGCTTATAAGATAGAGGAGATTATCAGAGAAGGACTTGAACAGAAAATTTCTCTATATGCAGATGATATGGTACTGTATATCACAAAATACTATGCCTGCAGTCTAAACAGCACTAACAGAATTTCAAAAAGATTTCTGGTCTTAAAATTAATTTGAACAAAAGTGTGCTCTTTCCAGTGAATTCTCAACCACACAATATTCGTTTGGACACCTTCCCTTTTATCATCGCAGATCAGTTTAAATTCCTAGGGGTAAACATCACAAGTAAACAAAGATGATCTTTATCATCTAAATTTTGCTGTTTGCATGGAAAGAATTAAGCAAGACTTGCATAGATGGTCTACCCTCCATCTTATTTCAGCTGGAAGAATTAACATTGACAAGATGAATATCCTTCCTGGGGTTCTTTTCTATTTCAAAACATTCCAATATACATCAATAAATCATTTTTTAAGAAATCAGATTCAATCATAAACTCATTTATTTGGAATTTAAAACATCCACGTATCCAAAGGGTGACCTTACAAAGACCTAAGGCAGAAGGTGGCATGACTTTACCTAACTTTCAATTTTATTACTGGGCGGCGAATATATAATGTATAAAAACTTGGACATTAACACAAATAGATGAACACACACAGGCTTGGTCTGCAATAGAAATAAAATCATGCAGTACTTTTTTATATTCCCTGCTTTGTACCCCAATAAGTACAAGTCATCACCAATATACTAACAACCCAATTGTGCTTCACTCACTCAGAATATGGAACCAATGTAGGAAGTATTTTAAGACAGAGAAGCTTTTATCCGTGGCACCTCTGCACAAGAACCACCTTTTTCCATCCTCTCAAAACATATGCAGTTTTTAATATCTGGAAAACATTCACAATTAAATCACTTAGAGATCTGTATATAGACAACAACTTTGCATCCTACGAACAATTACACTCCAAATTTAACTTTCCAGAAACACATTTCTTTCACTGCCTTCCAATTAGAAACTTTGTTAAACAAAACCTGCCCAATTTCCTTCTATTCCCACCTACCCCTATTCCAGAAAAAATATTGATCAGTCTCGAGGACTCAGACAGCATTTCTGTAATGTATAAAAACATTTTAAAGTCCCTCCCTTTCAAAGATCCCAGAGTACAATGGGAAAAGGATCTCTCACTCAACCTCTTAGAAAAGGAGTGGAAGGTAGCAATGCATAGAATTCACTCGAACTCCATATGCACAAAGCATGCAATTATCCAACTTAAAATTATATATAGAGCACATCTGTCTCATTTAAAATTGTTCAAAATGTTCCCTGGGCAAGATCCAACCTACAAACATTGTAATCAAGTTCCACCCTCTTTGGGCCATATATTTTGGGCCTGCACCAAATTAATATCATTCTGGACCAAAATCTTTGAATGCCTTTCAGACAGCCTTGGTGTCACAATCCCTCCTAATCCACTAACAGCTGTATTTGGTGTACTTCCAGATGGGCTTAAAGTGCAGAAGGACAAACAAACTGTGATTGCCTTTGCTACTTTATTGGCACATACAGGTAGACTTATTTTCCTCCACTGGAAGAATCCTAGCTCACCTCTTTTAAGTCAATGGGTAGCTGATATATTATATAAAATTGGAAAAAATCAAATTCTCACTTAGAGAATCTGTACAAAACCTTTTCAAAACTTGGCAGGATCTAATCAATAAAATTTTAGAATAAGCATTTAAATTGGGGAAATGGATTCTCTTCCCTCTTTTTTAATCTATTTATTTTTATTCATTTATTTATCTACATATTTTTACTATTGTTAAAATTTTGCTCTGCTGGCCTAGCTCTCTTTCTCATGGGTGGGGGTTGATTAGTTTTGGAACCTAGTTTTGTTAAACTTGACCCACTTTATACAGTATATATATATATATATATATATATATATATATATAAAAAATACGCTACCATGGCTGTTCGTTTGTCTGTCCAGGATTTTAAATTGCCCGTAGCTTGCAAACTGTTAGAACTATTGACCTAAAATTTGGTACACATATATTATGTGACGTCTACTATCCGCTTTTGGAGTGATGATTGACCTCCAAGGTTATTCCTCTTTTTATTTTATTGTAGAATCAACTCTCAGCAGCAGGCGGCAGTGCACATGTGTACAGGCGCCGTTCTCATCCCTATCACCTTCGCTTCTCCTACCTTTTCATATCTTAAATCATTCTTGAGGCAGATTGAAGAGTTAAGTGCCAGCTTAAGTGACAAATTAAGGGAAACATACTAAGTAATTGCAACACAAACACTGACTTAATCAGTTTTAACGTGAAAAGGTGCCGACAGAAGAAGAGAAGAAGCGGGTTGAGTGGAGAAAACTAGAGCTGCTCACAAAGCAGCAAGTGCATCAACCTCTGAGCAAACAAATGCTAAATGTACAGAGAAAGAATATGAAAACTATGAATGCTCAAGTCAAGTGTATTCATTGCACATTAGTATGCTGTGTGCTGTTAATGGTATATAAATTATATATATAAAACCATAAAGAAGACCCACCCTCAAAATTGAAATGCAGACTTGTGACTTGCACACTTAAAAGTGGAAACCTACAGTTATCAAAATGGGGGTAACTATAAACCCTGGCACAAAGAACATTACAGAGATTCTTAAAATCATGTTTCACTCAAAAGGAGTAATTTCAAAAGTGAGGAAGAAGAAAACAAAAGAGGTACCCAAAATTAATACAATCCAAACCCATAAACCAATGAACAAAATCTTTTTAACAAAAGCTAAAAAGTAAAACACCAAAGAATACAAAAAAATGTACAAGATCTGCATACAAGAGATATCCAAAAATGAGATGAACACCACAAGCAGGAGTTAATGTTTCACCACAAAGCTTGGGCATCTCAGGTCTTAGAAAGGCCTAGGAGGGTTCCCACAGCTGTAGCATCAGAGGGTCCCACTCTCTTGGGCTCAATATGTAAAACAGAGAACAGATAACCAATTAAACAGACATTACTAAAGAATACAAAGAAAAATCACAAAATAATGAGCCCTTTCTACAAAAATCAAAAGTGACACAATCAACAGCTAATACTACTTCCTGTTAGTTAGCTATCAGTTGATCGTGTTTACTCCACCTTTCTCTTTTCACTTCCAATAATCGATTTTAGTAGTGTATGAAATAATGTTGAAAGGCAAGACACAATGAGATCATCAAAGCTCGACAAAAGCTATAAAATGCCCAGGGTAGAATTATTTTATCATTAGCTAAATGAATTGGTTATGTTTCTTATGCTAGTATGCAAATAGTTTAAGCTAAACATGTTTTTTGTATATTCAACATCAGCTTGCTCTGTTTTGACAGATGTCAGTATATTCTAATAAAGAATTAATGAGGGAAGTTAAGTATAATTTTATAAATAAACCATATTTGATCAATGTTTTTCCTAATAACCATTTGCCTTTAAATTGTTTCAAAGTGGGTTTTTTTTATATATTTGTTATATGTGAGTTATATGTTTATGCCAATATGCAAACATAAATACAGTTTTAAACTTATAGTTCATGCTGTTAATCAGAAAAAATAAATGTAATATCTTTGCAGTTATGTCAAGTCCCCTTTGAGAAGGGACCTGCTGTGTTGTTTGCCATTAGCACAGAATTACACATGTTAACCCCAAGATAAGCCTTTACCATTTCAAAGGCTATTTCCATGTTGGCAGGACACCAAAGTTGCACTACTTCAAAAGTTGGGGTGCAGCATTAGTCTTAAAGCAGCATTTAAACTTTATGTACACATCAAATTTGAAGTGCCAGCCACAAATATACATTCTGCCACACTGTATGACAACCTTTGGTTCTTTCATTTCTTTTGATTGCTTGGATCAATTTTCATCTCCGAGTTTGATCAATGGGAAAACTGTGGAAACTCTGCAAAGGACATTTGTTTAGAATTTCAACACAGGGGGACACTACAGATTTTTTTGATTTGTGATTCTTCTTGTTTTGGATAAATGAAAGTGTTTACTCCTTCACCATTTCTCTACAAGAAAACACACAGAAATGTTTAAAGGGCTAATTGAAATACTGAAAAATGCTTAAGAAAATTAAAACACAAAAAGAAAAATTAACAAAAACTCATTCATTAACTAATATTATTTATAAAATACACACAAATCATCAAACAGGATTGAAAAGACCAATGCCTGAGATAAAACCCTGCCAAAATCATAACAGCAACATGTGATATCATCACTATAACCTTACACTATGACCTTATTTAAACCACCACCTCAATGTTGCCGGCGTCCAGGAATGTAGATATTTAAAAAAACTTTGTGGCAGTGGTTAATGTTTCTTTTGACATTTTATCAATAGAAAGAACTTTGCTTGTTTGTGCTAAAGAATGTGGGTTATATATTGGGCTTTGGTGGGTTATTTTTTTACTTTGGAACTATTGGCTTTTGACTTTGATTCTTCTCTTTCCTGGTCCACCTTCTACTTGGTCATGCTGATTTTCATCTTGAAAGAAGGATGGAAAAGAAAGGACCTGGGGCCTCATGTATAAATGGTGTGTACACACAAAAATGTTGCGTAGGTCAGTTTCCACGCTCACATCACAATGTATAAAAAATAAACTTGGCGTGAAGCTACGCATCCCTGACGCGGCTTTATCACATACACTGAAATTAACCACATATTGTTAATTAGTTTAAGGCATCTGATTGTAATTAACCTGCAACAATATAATGGCCCATGGAATGGCCTAACTATTCCAAATACCATAGCTCCTTTAGCGTTGTTACTCTCACTGCACCTTCTTCTTCTTCTTCTTCTTTCAGCTGCTCCTGTTAGGAGCACTCACTGTATCTGAGTGTGGAATCACAGATTTACAGCAACTGATCGGAAAGATAATTATCAGTATAGAGCATTTAGCACACGCTGCCTCAGCCATGCTGTCTGTTTGAACTGTTCCCATACGGCAAACACTTCAGAGCCTTTCCTGTACGGATCTCGCAGTTTCATTCCAAGAACTATAAATGCACTCAATCAGTCCATCAAGTGCTCCTTGTAGAACTGTTTGTACTTATAAGTACAATTACCTCACTATAAACTTGTGATACAGTTATAATATTGCACAACCTGAGCCACTTCATAAAGCGCATATTTACATATGATGATGATATAATTTTTAAAATAAAATGCAGCAAAATATTTTTATTACATTATACAGACAAAATGTTAGCATCATTTAAATAATCTATATTATTAATAATTAAACATGTGAGGACACAGTGTCACAGCGCTAGCAAGGAGCTGACACCCCTTTCAGGGATTGTTTCTGCCTTACGCTGTATTCTTGCTGGGGCTGGTGTGACACTGGCAGGACAGATGGATAGAATAATTAAACATGTACTATGAAGATATTTCAATGTTCCTTAAAAGTTTTGAAGAATCAGCATTCTAAGCTTACAGACGGCTTAACATCTAGAGCTGATTGTTTGGCGATTGGGTACTTGGAGAAAGAAAAGGAAGGACAGGAATTGGGGGTTAGTACGTTTGAAAGAGACAGTACTGCTGCAATAAATTATATCATTGAAGGTTGCGCATGGCACAGCAAGCATCTTGTGGGTGGCAAAAACAATCTCTGGACAGGGCGCCGGTTCGTCACTGTCACTGTGCCACTGTGTTCCCATGTTTAATAACATGCTTTATCTCCTATCATCATGAAAATATCAAGCATACATCTCAGTATTTTAATTATTCAGACAGCTGTAATATCACAAATGTAATGGCTTCTGTGTCCGCTTAAGAAGCACATAGTGATTCACACACATAGAGCACATAGAAGAACACATACAAAACACAGCATTTATCGTGCTGCTTTAGTTACAATGGTATTTGAGAAACTAGTAAATTAAAGATGAAGTTTATGATGTTCTACTTACAGTAAATGAAAAAATAAACTATGTGATTAAAGTTTAAATTTCGAGATTAAAGTTGACATTTCAAGCTTTTTTCCCCCACTGTGTTCCCTTTTTTTTCCTCTGTACCCTAATAAGCTTTCATATGACACTCCGACGGTGGGCTACGACTCAAATTTACACGGCGACTTTGAAATCTGACAACTTCTTTTTTATTTCGGCACTGTGCGACTTTGTGAACTTGAGCTTTTGAGTTTCTCCAACACTCTATGTCACTCGATCATCTTCCTGTTGTTGTTTATATCACTGTTTAAACCAAAAAATAGTAAGTTTTTCCTTGCCTCCACTTGGTATTCTCTGAAATTCTTCTATTTTCCCCTGTGCTTCTGCCATTGCCTTTTCACGGAACGCTGAGCTTAAGGGCTATTTATATTGATTTGCATATTCAAAGAGGCAAAATTCTCGGAGGAGTTGGGGAGTGGCAGAAGGTGCGTGCATGTGTGTTACTTTTCACATTGACCAGGGTTTATGTAGCGGAAGAACGTGGAAGTTGGTGTATGCACAGATTTATGCATCTGGATTTTTTGTGTGTACGCACATTTCCATTTTTGTCCGTACGCCATGTTTTAGTGTGAATTCTACGCACAGCGTTATGCATGAGGCCCCTGGTCTTCTTTCAACCAAGATGTCCTGTGGCCTGTTGATGTTCTTCTCATACTGCTTGTGAGTGTTCTGGAGGTAAAACAATGTTGGTGCACTTATTTTGAACAGTCACTCCAGCAAAACACAAGAATTCCCTCTAGGAACATTATGTGCTTCTACTCATGCAAGCAGGGCTATTTCTGAGTATAGGAGGTCTAGGCCTATGGCGCCTTCTAGTGCTCAGGGTGCATTTCTGTAGCCCCATGTAGAGATTCCAATCTTTATTTTGTTTGGAAAAATTTTTCTGGACTGGACTGAAACACAAAGAAATGTTTATGTTCTGCATCTCAGAAACGCCTGCACTGTCCGCCTATGCACAGCACGATCTGTTGTCCAGAAATGACCCTGGGTGACTCAGTTTTTTTTAAATGCAGACCTATTAGCACTCAGACTCAAAGCAAATGTCCAGCTATATTTTATATTATACTAGCAATGTTCAGTCTTAGCATCTGACGACCTACACAGTCCAACAATAACACAAACAATAACAATGATGATGACAACAATAATATTCCTATAATATTCCTCAAACTGTACCATAGAAGAGACAAACATGGCAAAATAAAATGAAATGATCAAAACTGCAACAAGACTGTAGCATCTGAGTGAATTGCTAAAAGCTGATTTAACCCAAACTATGATCATATCCCAAATGAATATACATTAAAACTTGTGTTAAAATGTAGCAGATATCATCCTCTTTTGCTCACCACCATTTGTGAGATTTGGTCTGGGCATGTTAAAACTAGTTGTGCATTTTTTGGATAAGTAGATTGCATTATTTGCATACATGAGCATATGGTAAATAGGAATTGTGGGTAAAGATTCCTATTTAAAGATAATCATTATATTATCAGTTTCATTGAATGTTGCCATTATGCTAAGCTTTCAATTTATTTATTAATTTAAAATACATGTATATGATACCATAATATCTTAATTAAAAAAAATATATATGTCATTTTAGCAATAACTTAAATATTTTTTCTTAATTTCCTTTAGAGAAACATTAAAAACAATAAATAAAGACTACTAATACAGCCTGATTCCTACTTATTTTCTGAAATGGCACCCCTCAAGAGTGTATTTTTCTGAGACAGCCTTGTAAACTGACAAGTGCTGTAACTCAACATTCCCAAATTGTGAATTTGAGGTCCTAAACACTTTGCTGTTCCCAGTCCTGTCACCAGGTCTCAATGTTTACAGGTCTGGCAGTGATGATGCCTGTCAAAGCAAAGAGGGTGGCAGGGTGCCATTTACAACTTTGCCTAGGACAGCAAAAATCCTAGAACCAGCTCTGAATGCAATGACAACTTTTGTATGTTTCTTTTGTATTGCTGTTTGACTACCTGAAGATCAGGATGCTGTCAGCCTTCCCATTGGATCTTTCTCCACAGCATTCTTCCTGATTTGGCTGTAGTAGTGTTTCAATTGGAGATGTACCACAATCAGAGGAGCCTCTGGGCTCCAGACATGAATATCTCTTGTCAAAAAAATCAGCACATTACTGGTCACATCAAGTTGATATCTAATTACAAAGTTTCAGTTTTGCTATTTGTCTTCTTTATTCTACAGCGTTCCAGTTTGGCAAAGTTCATATGAACTAAAGGATTATTACAATATCTGACCAGATGCATACAAATATTCCATAAACATTTATGGCTTTATCTCAGCACCAACAGTTTTAATTTTTTAAAAACAGCCATAGCTCCCATCTTTCAGCATGACAATGACTTTGGCTGGGATAAAAAATACCTGTTCTTTGTAGTCCGTTCCTGTATTTGAGTCATGACTACCTTCCATCTATTTTGACTGGCCTCAGTGTACAAAGGATGCAACAATTCATCCATCCATTATCCAACCCGCTATATCCTAACTACAGGGTCATGGGGGTCTGCTGGAGCCAATCCCAGGGTACAAGGCAGGAAACAAACCCCGGGCAGGGAGCCAGCCCACCGCAGGGCACACACACACACACCAAGCACACACTAGGGACAATTTAGGATCGCCAATCCACCTAACCTGCATGTCTTTTGACTATGGGAGGAAACCGGAGCACCTGGAGAAAACCCATGTAGACACGGGAAGAACATGCAAACTCCACGCAGGGGAGACCCGGGAGGCGAACCCGGGTTTCCTAACTGCGAGGCAGCAGCGCTACCCACTGCGCCACCGTGCTGCCCCACAACAATTCATATTATGCAAATTGCAATAATGAAGAAGAAATCAAAGCAAGTTAACTGCTATGAATGCTTTTTTTTTGACGCAATTCAGTCCCTAATATACGTGCTGTTCTTATCCCCTTTGAGGTGTCTATTAATAAGGAATACAGAAGAGTTGCCAGCTTTGAAAAGTTCACAATAAACACCCTGTATTAACTTGGTAGCAGCATAACAACTTCACATCACTTACTAATCTAGGAATGGACTAGTCTCTCATAGCACACATCTTTTCAGGATTCAGGGTTAGTCCATTTTTATCATTGTATGGCTCAGGTAATGGACCTCATGTTGGGACACAGGACACTACTTGGGCTGCTGATTTATACTGCTTAAGTGAATAAAGTTTTAACAGATGCCAGACAAGAAGGAATAAATACAGTTAATACATTGTCACATTAACCAATTAGCTTAATAATGATTGACACACTGTACATGATCACTCAAGAACCACTGCATCAGTCTTTGAAATATGACAACAGTATTTAAAAAGCCCAAAAAGCATTCTGCTGAATTCAAGTATTCTAATTGGAGTTGTACATGCAAGTTTCCTTTTTGTTCTTGAAGGTTAAAACCCCCTGTCAATGGTTACTAAAAAAGACAAGAGTAAAATACCAATGTGCTTTCTTGGGAGAAGTCATCCTAGGGAGATTATTAAGCATCTTTATGGGACCACAGTCTTAATTTGCAGTAAATTATGTAAAATCTCCAAAAGCCATCCCTTATCCTTACTAAAACCACCATGGGCATGACTATGCATTGAACTTGCAACTTAATATGAGGATTGGAGGAAATTGGCACAGCCAGCACATGGCATAAGAGAAGAGGCTACATAGGGCACTGTAGCCAACAGTCTCAGCCTGCTTTGGATTATGGGGAAGTGACAGCTGACAAATGATGACGAGGCCCCTGGAGTAGGTGAGCGTGACTGAAACCACCCAGGTCTTTTTGATCACATTGAACATTACAAAGAGGACCCCTCTGACTCCCCCACTCCTTGATTGTGCAGATTACTCCAAGGAGGACCTGTTTTTGCAAGTGCCTTTGTTTGACTTTTTAGCATACTTGTTAACAAGGGGCTTCGAACCTACAATTTACAACCAGCAATGGAAAAGGTGTACACCAGGACTGTTCATTCATAAATTCAGTTGGGACAGATTTTCATACCAAGAAATGTAGCTGGGCCAGCCATTTTCAGCAGCCAGCAGCAGGTAATAAATTTTAGACCAACGCAAACAAACAAGTAATGTTTATTCATTCTTTCCCTTTTAAATTTAGTCACATCTGACAAAGGCACATAAAAAAAGAATAAAACAAAAGCTATAACTGAATAGAATCTGAGGTAGTAGCCATATTTTTTTCCACTTTTGAAATAAAAAAAATAAACATTTCACTCATATCTGACTTATGCACATCTCAAAGTACATAAAAACAAAATAGTGCACAGTATTAACAATAACATTTGTTCCCTTTTGAAATAAAATAAATATTTTGGTCATATATGACCCAGGCACATCACAAAGTGCAATTAACAGAATAAAAGAGAACTGTCAATGCTATCAAAGCTACCAGTGCACAAACTCATAACAAGTAATAACAGTAACTAACACACATGAATACAACATCTACAACAGGTGGCAATATGCATACATTATGTTAGGATAAAGTTTGAGGTACTGTGAAGATATACAGAGGCTGAGAGTCCTAAAGCTACATGTTTTGTTTATTTGGTGAAAAAGCATGACATATAAAATTTGAAACTGAGAAATTATCAAGTATAATAATAATTATTATTATTCTTTACTATTATATAGGGCTTTACTCATTACTAAAAGCTCTTTGCAAACACCATACAGGGAGGACCCAGGGGGCAAACATATGATCTCCTTATTGTGAAGCAGCAGTGCTACTATCACACCACCTGCACAGGTGTACTGTACTGCATAATATTGTGCTTGATACTTTAAAATTACAAACACAGAATTTCCGAAATTGACAAGAAACCACAACGTTAATAACAAGCTCTACATTCTACAAAGAAGATATGTAGTTCTGCAAAGCAAGAACTAATTTGTTCTTTACTTAAGGGTCAATGGCTGATTGTCGTCCTCATAACAGCCATGAATTCATAGCAGGGGTCTCCAACTTTTTTCCCCTGAGAGCTACTTTTACAAAATGAAAATAGCCGAGAGCTACTCATGTTTTCTAACGTTTATTCTCATAGCTTATTTCAGCCCAAACAAACTGAATAAGCTTATTTTGCCTTAACATTTACAAAATATTAGTGTCCACAATTCACATTTTCCATTAAAATATCACAAAAAAAATGTTTAGTTCATCCTGCAAGTGCATTTTGTATGTCTGTATGCATTTTCTAGTGTATCTCATACTACCGAATTAAAACATGAATGCTGGCAAAACAAAACAATGCAATTACAAATACACAGATATTACTTATTCATTTGTCATTTTGTTACATGTCACTGTTTCACTTCACATGTTTAGTTGCAAGTGTGATGTGTTTTTTAGTTAGTCAGATGACTGGCACTGAATTGAGTCAACAAAAGAGGTGTATAGTGGAGTGTAGGTTCACTCTTAAGGAGTCATTTAAATGTTCATCTGTCAGTCTTGTTCTGAACTTTGATTTCATTACATTCATGTCAGAAAAGGCAGACTCACCGAGGTATGTAGACCCAAACAAAGCAGGCATCTTCAGAGCTGCTTGGTGATGATTCTTTTAGTTATCTGGCTCTACTAAGCTCCAGAAATTCTGAGAATGCTTTTAAGGCTTTAACTGCAAATTATTTTGAAGGTTTACTAATATATAATATATACTATCCAATGTCTGTCTATCTGCATGTCTTTTCACGAGAGAACTACTTAACGGATTTAGATCGGGTTTTTTTCTATAACCTGCTTAAACATTCCGTTTGATTTTGCGACTTCTCTCATTTCGCTATGTGTCATAGTTCGCTTGCGGTACCGATTTATTTGCACGATTCCGAGAAAAAGGCAGCGGGCCCTTGAGCTCTCCTCACTCACTCGCCAGCTTCGGGGCGTGTTCTTTAACTCCGCTTAGCTAGTGAACGAGAGAACAATTGAATTCAACTTTGTTTGATATTTAAAATAAAGTGTTACTTGGGTCTTGATGAGTTTGAGTCCGGATATTCTCTTAAGTATATGCCACATTGAAAAGACAGATTGCAATTCAGATTGTGGATCATGATTTTGTGTTAAAAGGATCGTGATATGATTTTTTTTGGAAAGATCGCCCACCCTTAAATTTGACTAATCAAATTTTCAAATTTATGTAGGATTCTTTAACCCTTTGGCGAGCTACTTGGAAAGGGGCGACGTGTTGGAGATCCCTGATCCATAGGACAGAAGAGTGTAGGGTCAGCCTATCATACAATACAATACAATTTATTTTTATATAGCCCAAAATCATACAAGAAGTGCAGCAATGGACTTTAACAAGCCATGACTTTTGACAGCCCCTCAAGCCTTGACTCTCTAAGAAGACAAGGAAAACTCCCAAAAAAATCCTTGTAGGAAAAAAATGGAAGAAATCTCGGGAAAGGCAGTTCAAAAAGAGATCCCTTTCCAGGTAGGTTGGGTATGCGTTGGGTTTCAAAAAAGGGGGTAAATACAATACAATCATATGAAGAGAAGTGCGGGGACAATGCAGTAACAATTACATTAATCTGCAAAAACCCACGTTCATACTCACTTGATGAAACTAGAATACAACTAAGACTCAGAACGCAATTGATCATAGAATCATTTAATATGTAGTCGAATCCATGACCAGTTGTCACGGACGAGCCATTACGATGTACCAGTGCGCACTGTCACAAAAAAAAAAAAAAAATGATTGTGTCATAGAATATTCTACCACTTCTAGACACACAACAACATGCTGCATTGTGGGTTGAATGTTACTACGCTAGGCAGAGTGTTACATTCATGTCTGTATGACTATATGAATTTATGTAGGAATTTCTGAAGGCTTGCAAAATGTGTTTTTCTTGGTTTTTCTCTGCGTTTCTGGCAGGACCACGGGCTGGACCAGTCTGAGGTAGCTTCTGGGCTGCATGTGGACTGCGGGCTGCCATTTTAATAGGCTGGGGATATACCTTTCTCTAATGGGGAAACATTGCCGTTAGAAATCTGATATGGAACAGCAGGTACGGTATATGCTGAAAATCACCTTCGTGGGATAAAAATACTGATCTCTAGTATACTAGAAATCACTTGTACAAATCCTACTAAACAATTGTAAAAATACGGCATGGTCAATGCTTCTAAACAGTGTCCTCGGAGAACAGCCAAACCTTGTAGCAAACTGCTTCAGCAGTAAGACCCACACCAATCCTCCATTAACTCTCAGCATTCTATTTAATTCACTGCAATGGGAATTTTCCACTTCCCAGCCAAACAGTGATAGCACTGTGGTATAGTGGGTCCATAGCTCGTTGAGCAAAGGCCATTTTAAATAATCACCGCACCCGACGCGGCTTCGTGAGGGGGGCGTTGTTGTAGCGAGCCGCGGGACGCTCGGGGTTGTGGGCGTTTCTCACCAAGTGCACAGGTGAGGAACTGCCCACATCCGTGATTGCTTCCGTGGCTAATGCTACATCTGTGATGGCCCCTCGTCATTTAAAAGAAGCGCGAGTCGGTTTTGGGGGAAGATCAGAAAAAGAATGGAGGAAAAGAAAGAAAGGGAAGGAAACGGAGATTGGAAGCAGGAAGGAGAGAAGAGAGAGCGCGAGCAAATCGGTGCAGCAGGAAGGAGGTGAGCAAACGCTCGCAGGCAGCTGAAGGCCGCCTGGGTGTTTGGCCAACACCCGGGAGAAGTGGTTGTGGTCGCCCCAGCAGAAGATTATTTTCGCAGGGCGGGAGTGACCGGGAAGGTGCAGGACTCTCCGCGGGAGTTAGCGGGAGTCGGGACTTGGGACGCGGTGTCCCTAACGTGAGAGCCTTGGCCGTTAAGGGATTCCCAAGTCGCTGTCTGGAGGAGCCGACCGGAGCCAAGGATCGGTGAGGCAACTGACCGCAGTAGCAGTAGTAGATGCAGGAAGAAGGTCAGCTGCACAGTGAGCGTCTCCCTTGTTGCCGGGCCCTGATGGGTGAAGCAAGAGGGACGCTAGTTTTAATGGAAGGCACCGGACTTGTTGTTTTAAAGACTGCTTCCCGTAGGAACATTTTAACCTCTGGTTTTAAGGATTGTTTTTTTCTATTTGTTTTTTTTTTTTTTAACCTCCACATTTTCTTTTAATGGATTATTTATTGAAGAACTTGGAATCACTGCACTATTTATTTGAACACCTGTTTTGTTGACTGTTTTAAATAAAAGCACTGTTGTACTTTTTCTTTACCATCCCCTTGCTCGAATTATTTGCCTTCACTGACTAGCTCATCGGTAACATTACCGACCGTGTTGGGTCCAAGAGCTTCCTAAACAGCTATGGGAGTGTGGAGCCAGAACCTGCATCGTCACAAGCACTAATATATGAAATTTAATAGTTTGCTTTATTTAGACAGCATAAAAAAAATCATAAAATCATAAAGTTTCTGTGAGCCTCTGTCAATTAGCAATTCCTGCCACCACCAAATCACTTTAGAGATCTTCAGCCTATTCAGTAGGTAATGAAAAGAAAAGGAGCTTCATCACAAGTCTGTCACCACCAGTAAATTGTCAACCATAATAAGAATGACCATTATTCACTCTTGAACTAATCCTACTCAGTAATAGCAAAACTCACCAGGTTTTCAGTGCTTTTTCTCTGTCAGTGATGTTGACTCCTTGACTTGGACTTCAGATCAACTGCACAAGAAGGCAAAAGGCAGGTTTGTACATGCCAAATGAAAAAAAAAATTCTAAAACGAACAACTAAATCCAATCCTCAATCTGTATGAAAATGTGGAAAAGCTCACTA